>JAVSCE010015454.1:0-25126 GCA_032199065.1 Smutsia gigantea
GATCCAACGATCATCCAATTAAATAGCATCAGTCACTGGCGCCACATCAGGATCCCTCAGCCAGTGTGCCTTCCTCCACAGGAGGAATCCTCCTGAGGATTCGGGAGCCCTGCAGGGTTGCCTGGGCCCTGTCTACGCAGTTAAGATGGAGAGAGCTGCTCTGGCCTTCCTGGCCACAGGCATGGGCATGGAGTAGAGATGGGCCACTTACCAGTCCTGTTTTAGCCACTGAAGTGAGAGGATGATGAAACCCAACCAGTGGGTCTAGAACCAGAAATCCAGGGGCTTGAGGGGTCAGGAATTGGTGCTGTTAACCTCTATGGCATTCATTCTTCACACCTAAGTTTGAGAACCACTAAGCTGAAGTAATTCCCTGTATCTCCAGAATCTCTGCAACAGACCAAATCTGGAAAGGCATGGTGAGTGCTTGTTAAAAAGTCAAGACTCCCAGGCCCTTCTAAGGAAGATCTGAATCCAGAGGGCAGAAATGGATACGTCCCCTGGCAGGAGGATGCAGACATTAAGATACTAAGAACATTTTGTTCTTCCCCACCAGCGCTAGGCATGTGAACCAAGAAGCATGAGCCCAGGAGAAGGTTGTATGTGCAGAGGTTGGGTTCATAAGCTCTGGAGCTAGACTGTCTTTGAATCCCACCTGTACCTATTAGCTGTGCTGCTTGGGTAACATACTTCACCTCTCCATGCCTCCCTCGCCCCATCTGTAAAATGGGGATGATGAGAGCACCTGCCTGGCAGGGTTGTTGTGAGGATTCAATGAGATAAATACATGCCCAGTGTTTAGAACAGTGCTGGCACTTAGTGAGAGCTGTGAAAGCATTGGCTCTTACCACCAGGGGTGGCCGCTAAGATCCCGCCACGGCGGATGCTGGGGCATTTATGCCAGGGGAGAGCCGCTGCCCACACACCAGATGAAAAGCCAGGCAGTGGCAAGCAGCCCCCACCACTGAGCAGACCTCCCCCACACTGTGCCACAGCTCAGCCAGCCTCTGAGGACCAAGGCAGAAAAACGTGTGTTCTCAGCAGGAGCCAACCGCACAGAGACTTTTTGCTAGCTGTGGGAAGTGGCCCTACAGGGAGGAGAGCTGGGCATTGTCCTCCCCTCACCCCCAGGCATGCGCGTCCTTCCTGGGACCTGACGTCTCGATCCCTCCAACTCCCTCCCGCGCTTGCTGGGAGAACTGCCAGGAAGAATCCGCACAGCAGAGAGCTCCAATAATGCTAAACAATGGATTAATTACACTGCTCGCCTGTTTAGCTGGAGCTCCCAGGGTCGCCTGCACGTGTGGTCACAGCAGACAACAACAGGTGCGAGACAACGGTGAACACGTCAACCGCCCCCAGCAGCCCCCTCTGCCCCTCTCCCCTCCCCGCTCCCACTTGGCCTTCTGTGCCCCACTCAAGCCTCCTCCTCCCACCCAGGGACACGCAAGGCTTTTGTCCTCTCTCTTCCTGCCCTCCTTTGGAAGGGGTTTCCTGCTGGCAGTGCTGCTTGTTCGCACAACCCCTCTGAGCCATAGATGCAGAGCTCTGGGGGGTGAGGTGAGAGTTCTTTCCCGGAGGGCATCGGGCATGGAGTGATGGCTGGGCTGGCACTGCTCTGAGCCCACCTGGCCAGGCAGGGAAGAGGCGACAGCTGCTTTATGCTCCTATGAGTGCCAGCTTTCCCTGAAAGGAGGTCAGCCTTGGAGACCAAACTGCTAATTAGGTCACGTTCTGCTTCCTGCTGCCACTTTAATTTCCACCCCAGAAAACCTTCAGCTGCAAGTCCAAGACCATCAGCCCTTTTTACCCAACTGCAAATGTCTCCCAGGCCTCTCTGGCTGGCCGGCCCTCCACTGGCATAAACAAGAGCAGTAGAACTCTGCGAAGAACAGGAGCTTGCAAGAGAGAGGGCTGCCTTAGACAGCACTGCCTTAGAACATGTGGAGTCTGCTGGAGGTTGGAGTTGCTTTTAAGAAGACAGGTGGCCCAGCAAAGGTTATGGAAGCTGGGGATTATGAATGAGTACTGAGCCACAGGTCTGGGGTCTGGGGCCCGTTTTTTTTAAAATCTTTTTTTTAATAATTTATTTTGGTTCATTAATCTACAGTTACATGTGCAATATTATGGTGATTAAACTACCCCCTTCATCAGGTCCCCCCCACCAACCCCATTACAGTCACTGTCCATCAGCGTAGTGAGATGCTATAGAGTCACTATCTCTGAGTTGTACAGCCCTCCCCGTGTCCCCCCAACATTATGGGGCCCGTTTTTGATTCTGACACTAATAAGTTGGGTGACTTTGGGCAAGTCACTTCTGCCCCATGAGCCTGTTTACTCATCTGTGAGATGAGTGGGTTGGATTACTCCAGCTCTGAGCCTCTGTGATTCTGATGAGAATTTATATTTTATTTCAAATCAACAAAGGACTCGTTTCTATCTGGGTGTCCCTTGCAGCAAACATCAATGTGTATTTTGCCATCTCTCCCCCCAGATTGAAACCCACAGATTATGTCACCATCGCTAGTCCTCATTTGATAAGTAAGAAAGCCGAACCAGAGAGATTTACCTTCTGCCCAAGGCCTCTCTGAGGGCCACATGCAACCAGGTCTTTGGCAACTCTCTGCTAGGCACTGCTAGCAGAGCTCTGCTGCAGGGCAATCCCCGGGAATCCAGATTCCCCTTCCTGGCCCCTCCTCACATTCTCTCCTGCTCTTCCAGGCCTCGATCCTGTTCATCTCAACCTCAAGTCCATTTCCATGACCCTTACCTGAACCTGATTAAAAAGGTTCTGGCATCCATCCTTTACTCCTTGGTATTGACTGAAAACAGTTTAGTGCTTTTTTCATGTAGATCTGCATTTTCAGTCGCACACAGCAGGTGCTGTGATGTCCAGATCTCCCCTCTGAGGCCCTCCAGCCCCCACCCACCACCACTGTCAGCTGCCAAGTTGCCCTCTGGGAACTGCTCTCAGCTGCTGAGAACCTTTTTGTCCAAGGTCTCCCCCACCAAGGAGCGGCAGCTATGGGGTGGGGAGGGGAGGTGGTACAAAGGCCCAGCCCCTTCACCTCATTCGGGGACAATTCTGCAAGACAGTCTCAGCCCTGGAACACCCGAGGGATCAGCAGAGCGCTGTGTCCCAACAGCATTGCATTAGAGCGTTGCATTACAGCTGCTCTCTGCCTCGTCCTGCTTCCCGCCCTCACTAATAGGTGTTGCTCCCCAGAGCGCCCCTGGTGAACTTCCCACTTGCCAATCTCTGACTCAAAGTGTCTTTCCCAGGAAATCCAACCTAAGAGACCTCATTTCTTTTGGGAGAAAGAAAGGCTGCCCAGCTGGCTAAAGGAATGGTGGCTTGGTGGGTGAGGGCAGTTTTGGGAACAGTTTGCTTCCTGAATTCCCAAACCTTCCACAGTTCCCTTCCAGCAAAGCAAAAGGGCAATCCTTTGGGTCCAGTTTTATATCTGACCCAATTCTGCAGAGCATTTATTTCAGTTCCTTTCCTGACAGGACACACAGGTTCGTGAAACTCAGAGGCAGCAACACCCAGATTGGCTCCTCTCACAGCGCTTCCTCCCTGCTGGGTGTTTCAGAGCAGCTCTTGCACCACATTTGGGCCCAGTAACATTGCACCATGACCTGTTGTTACCTAACATGTGGTGCCAGCGCCCCTGGAAGATGCTGGTGTAATCTTTCCTGTGAGTAACGCAGAGCAAATGCAAGGCAGATCTGCTGCAGTCAGAATGGGGGCTCTGGCAGTAATTCATCACTGCCACTCCTGGCTTATATCCAATAGCAAAATGGAAGGGACCTAGGACACCCCTTCAGCAGCTGTGTGGTCCTCTGGTCTGTGCCAGCCACCATGCTACCAACTGAGACCCAAGAGATGAGGAAAATCTGGTCTCTGCCAAGCTCCCAAAGTCAGAGGTGTAAAGACATAATTACATACCAGGGTGGCAAATGTCATATTAGGGTTGTACAACCTGCTGGCTAAGGGACTCAGTAGAGGAAGAAGATTCCAGTGGCTAAGGGACTCAGTAGAGGAAGAAGATTCCAGGATCCACAGAGAAGGGTCTGGAAACAGGTGCCATTTTTCCACTTTGCTCATGGGCTGAAGATTCCCAAGCCAAATAGGACCATCCTCTTCAATGCATGTTCACATGGAATATGCTAGGTCCCGGGCACTGAAGTATAGCCCACCAGCCTGCAAGGGTCATCTGCCCAGATGAAGGGAGCGTGCCAGTGTGCCTGGCATTCTTGCTGGGTCTTCTTTCCTACCTGATGCCAGACGGAGTACGGAGAGAAAGCCCATGGAGAAAAAGAGCTGCTGCCGGCCCCACACTGAAGGGTTTCATGGGAACCCACCTGGCTCGAAGCCCCAGGCCAGTCTCAGACCTGGTTTAAAGGTCTGCTGGGAAATCACCTCTCTGGCTTGTTAATTCTGTGCCCCCATGTACCAGACACTTTGCTGAGACTTAGAGGTGAGGGGTGAGCCAGCAAAGGGGGATGGTGGCAAGGTAGAGACGATTCAAGTGTTGTAAGAGAGGAAGCAAAGCAATAAATTATTTCAGACCTGGAGGCAAAGAAGGCCTCAGCAGAGCTGGAGCTCAGACAGTGGGAGGGGGCACCGGGAGGCCATGGATCCAGGGACTTTCCGTAGGCACGCTCGGGGGGCTCAGACTCAGTGAGTGAGTGGATGAGGGGAGGGAGGAGGAACAGGTGGTGGTTGAGGGCTCTGTACAGGTGTCAGGTTTGAGGGACTGGAGGATGAAGGAGCAATTCACTCCAGCGACAAAGGCTCAAAGCAGGCCTCCAGGCGCAGGGGGAGGAGCATGTTTTCACTGTGCTGCCTTGGGAAGACCAGGGCACCCAGGTGGACATAGGGTCTGAAACTCAGGAGAAAGGTCTGGGCTGCAAATAGAGATAGGGATGCATAGGAATATAGGCAGATAGTGGTTGAAGTCTCAGGAATGGATGAGACCACTGGAGAGAAGGAAAGAGGGCCCAGGACAGAATTCTGAACATCAACTCTCAGGAAATGGTCGGAAAGGGAGGAGCCTGTCTGCAGCCAGCAAGGTCCAAAATGGATTGGAGGTCACAGATGCCAAGGGGAACATAATTTTTAAAGCGGAGGGTGGTCGTCAGGGCTATATGCTACTAAGAAGTCAGGTAAGCAGAGAAATGGAAAGCAACTGTGACAGGAGCAGCGCCAACGGCATGCGGCCACCCTCAAAGGTGGGCGAGGCAGAAAGTGTTCAAGAGAAGCAGAGGCATTTCAAGGCCATTAAGCTGTTGGCAGGGACCCTAGCCAGAGCCCAGAGGGCAGCCCAGCCCACAGCAATGCACATTTGAAGCTTTAGATTGGGAGGCCGCTTGCCTTGGCCCTGAAATCAACTCTGCTTCAAGACACAGCGCAGACCTATGCCTCCCAGGAGTTCCTCAGCCCCTGGGACCCCCGTGTGTGCCATCTTGGGGTCACTCTAGGGAACTGGAACTAATGGGCCAACCCATCAGGACGGCACGCCTGCCTGCTGAGGGGAGCTACGGGATCAGCAGGTCATGAATTCAAAAAGTAAAACCTAAAATTCTAAGAGCAAAGGAAAGTGAAGACACACACCCAAATAGAAACAAGCCATATTTTTCAAGTATAGAATTCTAATTCTACTAATTCGAATTCACTCAGCTCTTGAGCGCATTTCCAAGGGCCCTGATCCCACAAAATGATACCCTCGTTAGATTCGCAGGTTCTCCCTGACATTCTTGCCTTCTTTTTCCCTTCCAGAGCACAGGTGTCTTGTCACACAGACCTTCTGCGGACACATACCATTTTCCTGGTGCTCAGGCCAAAGGCCTTGGCATCATCCCTGATTCTGCTCTTTCCATTCTACTGATAATTCATCAGCGATACTGTGCGCTCAAACTTTAAAACATATCCTGAATCTGACCCCTTTTCGCCACACCTAGTCTCGGCACCCTGGTCTGTGCCACCATCACCTCCTGCCCGACTTCTGGGAGAGCCTCCTGATAGGTTTCCCTGCTCCATTTGTGCCCACCCTGCCACCTGCTTTCCACATAGCAGCCGGAAGGATCACTTACAGTGTAAGTCACCTCTCTCTGTTCTCACTCTCCAGTGGTTTCTAACATCTTTAGAATAAAATTGAATCAAAAGTTCTTACTGTAGCCCGTAAGACTCAAATGATCTGACCTCTGCTTGCCCCTGTGAATTCATCTCCTTTTACTCCTACACACACACAAGCTCATGCGAATGCACACACACACGTGCATACTCACACTTGCACGCTCACATGCACGCACGCACACACTCTCATGGTGCTCTCCTCGTGTGCTCCTGCCTGAGGGCTGTGCCACTTGCTCTGTCCCATGCCTGGAGCACTGCCATCCCTGTTAGCACGTCGCTCAGTCTCACTTCCCTTGACTCTGCTCACAGTTGCTCCCCCTTTTAGCACAGATTATTTTCCTATTATCATCTGGCAGAGAACAAGGATCCCAAGAGTGGAAGAAATGTAGGGAGAGGTCCAGAATGAAAGGTTCTGCTCAGGTGAGGAGTCAGGAAAAGAGCCAGGTGGGGTACAGAACAGGATCATGTGCCCTGCAATGGGGGTGACCCCTCAACAGGACAGGAAAGGACCCCAGATGGAAGACAGGCTGTGCTGAAGACAGAACAGAGTGTGTCATGGGTTTGCCCCAGGCCAGGCCATGTAAGGCATAACACTGGAATACCCTGAACAGGCTGCAGCCATGGTGGAGAGTTGAAGGTCATCGTTATTCAGAAAATATTGACTGAGAACAAATACTCTGTGCCTGGTGCCGTGCTGTCAAAACACATACCCCCACACGCACTGGTGCTGCTCTCTGCCTTTAGCCACGTCAAGTCGGACTTCTGCAGCCCCTTTCTCTTGAAGCCTTGAGATGATTTCACACGTCTCTCAAAAGGCCACGCCATATTCAATCATCATCCCCACTTCCAGTTGGAGGCTATTTGTTACAGCAGCTGAAGTGACTGTCACACTAGTTGGTTCCACATACTCTTCCAGGAGCTGTCTGATCTCTTGCCTTCCCTTCTGAGACACAGTTCTAAAGTTGTCCTTACTTTCTACACTGCAATCCATCAGCAGTATGATGGCCTTCATATTGCCAAATCAAGTGGATACGTATCTGGCCTCTCTTCTGTATTTGGCCCTGCTGCCATTTTAACTATTTTGTGGGTGTCAGCAAACATAATTCTCCCAGGTTTTTCTCCTGCTTCATGGCTGGCTTTCTCTTAGTCTCCTTCCTAAGTGTCTACTCTGTCCTAAACACTGAAGCTTCCCTGTGCTTCCATTCTAGACCCTTTGCCCTTCTCATGCTATAAACACCCCCAGGTAACATCTTTCAGCCCATAGCTTCAACTACAGTTATACCAAGGTTCTCCACATACTTTTGTTCATGATATTATTTTAAGACTTGGACATAGAACCCTCTGTGTATATAGTTATTTATTTACAGGTGGCATGCACATATTCTTGTACTTATTCTGTACATTATAAAACTTGTATATAATAGAAATGTGAAAATGAGATAAAAACAAACCAAAACAGAAGCTCTAATTGTTTCTTGTACCTCCTGATGGATTATCTTGCTTACATCCTTCTTAGAGACTAGTGGTTGGCAAACCAAGTACTCCTTATGGCAGAGAGAGTCAGCCCTCCACCAACAGCTCACGATTCCCCTTGCATACTTGCAGCATAGCTGGGAGGGATACCAAGACTATCAAGAGAAAAGACCACCATTCCAACACTTTGGAAAGAAAACTGGCAGGCGCACATATACATAGGAGTGTGTGTGTGCACAGTTGCCTACCAGACACTAGATATCACAGAGGTATGCCAAATACAAATGCAACATGCACAAAACTCAACTCATCATCTTTCTCCCCAAAATGCTGCCCTTTGAGAAAGTACCAGATGATGGTGGAAAATAATATTATGTCAGAAAGCAAGGAAGTGTTCAAAGACTACTGGGAATATGCCAAAAGGACACAATAATTGGCTTAAAGAGGCTCCCACTGGCCAGATTTGGGGCAATTAAACTATCAGAAAGAATGACAACTTATTTCAAAGGATATTTATATGTATATGTGTGTGTGTATATATATATAATATATGTGTGTGTATACATACACATATATATGTATGTATTTTAAAGGAACCAAGGAGTCCATAGCAATATTTATTTTTAAATGGTGAGGGGGTGGAGAAGTGGAAGGGAAAACTCTTCTTTACAGATGAATACCAGTACCAGCTAATAAATGTAAGTATGATAGATTTAGGAAATCAATATTTTGTAACCAATAATGGAGTAATTGATTCAGGCAAGGACCATTAATGGATGTTAATGGGTGAAACATTGTTCAGAACAAGATATTTACATAGTCACATAGTTACCCCCAACACACACCAAATTACTGATTAATTACAAAGAGGGAAAGGTGCCTTTTTGTGGAGAGATCAAACTTAGCATCATTAATAATGGGACAAACAGCTAGTATGTGCTTCCTGACATGACACAGTAAGAAAGGTATAATATCACCTATATAGAATCCTCGACCCAAATGTACAGTCTGAACCTGATCATGAGGAAACAATCAGCCGTACTCAGACTGTGGCTCATTCTACAAGGCAACTGGCCTGGACTCTTAGAAAAGGTCATGTCATGAAAGACAGAAAAAGGCAGAGAGGACTGTTATAAATTAAAAGAGAAACTAAAGAGACATGACTACTGTATCCAATTCACGATCCTTGAGTTTGAGATTTAAAAAAAAAGCTATTAAGTGCATATTTGGGGACAACTGGGGAGTTTAATGTGGACTATGTATTAGATAATGTTAGCGGATTGATGTTAGGTTACTTCAGTATTGTGCAGGAGAATGTCCTTGCTCTTAAGAGATACATGCACATGTATGTAGACGTGAGGTATCGTGATGTCTGCAACTTACAAATGGTCCAGTTAAAAATGCTTCTGTGTGTGAAAGTGCATACATTGAAAATGAGAGATGTAGAAAGAGACAGAGATAAAGCTGATGCAGCAAAACGGTAACAGTGCATCCAGAGGAAGAATATAGAGTTATTCACGTATTATTCTTTCAGCTTTAATGCAGGTTTAAAAATTGTCCAAGTACACTGGAGAAACAAGCAAGCAAACTTTGTCCCTGCTCCTGCTGACACAAAGGTTATCAGGGACCGGATTAGGAAAAGCTTTGTTTGATTAACCTAAGAATTTGAACTTTTCCCCCAAAGCTAAGGGAAATCACGGAAAGAGTTTAAGCAGAAAAGTGACATGATCAGGTTGGATATGAGGGGTGAGAGAGAAGAGCAGAGCGAAATGCCACGTTCTGGCTTTTTCTTGTTTTCCATTTTCCCATCTAGGTGAGTAGATTCCCAAGAGTCCACCATCCCAATGTCTCTCCTCTCGGTCTGAACCTCAGCACTCCGACCCCTGTGACAAGTGGCAAGCGGTTCAGACCCTCTACCCTTGTCCCCCCGGATGACTGGTCTCCCTTCCTCCAGCAAGGCCTCTCCCAAACCAGTCTGCAGGTGAGGCTGGAGCAACCTTTCCGACACACAAACATGCCCAAAGCATACCCTGTTAAAAATGTTCAGCGATGCCTCGGGGAGAATGTTCACTCTCTGTGGCTAATCACCAGAAGACATCCTGGTCTGGTGTCTACCAGCCAACCTCTCTAGCTGCCCCTCCTACCACATCCCCATGTCTGTCCTATGTCCCAGCTGTCTCTGGTGTGCCCTGCTGCCACACATCTTTGGGCCTTTACACAACACTTCCTTGTCCAAAGGGAGTACAGCCTTGCCCTTTCTCTCTGTGTGAGCCACCTCGACCCACCCCTTTCTTCTTACTTGTACCTCTTTCCCACCAAACTCAAAACTCTTGAAGGCCGAGATCATGCCTTTTCTGTAATGATATCTATGCCTGGCAGCTGGTAGTGCTCAATAAATGATTGCTGAATGAATGAATGCAGCATGAATGGGACTATCAGTTAGGGTTCTTCGATTCGGAGCAACAGAAATCAACTCTGGCAGAAGGAATTCAGTAGAAGGAAGCCCCACATCACATACACAGGGCCTGAGCAAGGCCTCAGGAGGAGGAAATGTGCAGATTTGTGGACTTGAGCAGCAGAATGTTGTCAAGAGTTTTGTTTGACTAATGAGGTTATTACACATTGAAATCATGACTGCTATTTAGTTTTCTATGCATACCCTCAAAAACACCCTGCAAAGTGGAACAGACACAGGGGAGCAGTGGAAAGATGGCCTGGATTCCAGAAGCTGAGAACTGGGCTCTCTGCCCCCTGCCTCCCTGAGTTGGTCAGACAGTGATGTTGAGCTCAGTGACTCTGAGGGGCCCGTTGAGAGCACTACTGTTTGATTCTGTAGCTGCAGGAAAATATTTTCAGTATCAAGGCTGCAAAGTATCATTTGTTTCTTTGGGGCCTCTGCTCCCCATTTTAGATGCAGCCTGTCGAGCACTCCAAACATGGCACATTAATGGAAAAAGTCTGTCCTCACACTTGCTAGAACTATCCCCTGCCTCCCTCCTCATGGAGAGGCCCCACCCGGAGTGTTTTGCCCTTTTCCGAGGTGAGGAGGAACCTCACTCGTGGTGAACCAGCCACCCAATGTGATACTTTCATCTTCATTTTCCATCAGAAGCCAAAGGGGTCTTAAAATACAAAATGTCTGGTTTCTGCTCTGCTGGTGCTTGGCTCACAGCCTCTGTAGGCGCCTTCTGCGCTGGTGAAGGGCTAGTGTGGAAAGATGATAGATAATGTATGCGGAGAAGGGACGCCGTATCAGAGTCATGGGCAGGTTAAACCCACCCCCGAGAAGTCCCAGGAGATTCCTCCTGACCCCCAAAAGACAAAAGCCCCTGTTTTTTACCCCTTCACCTTCAGCAGACTGGCCTTTCATGCTTTCTTACAGTCACTCCTTTGTAAATGCTCTCTGCTAAAAGGCTGGAGCCCAGGGCCTGCGGCCACAGGTGCTGCAGCCACTCCAGCGGCTGAGAACAAGCCGCCTCTTGTACAGCGGACACTGATGAAGTGCTGGATTGGGTTCCAGCACCTTCCCGAACAAGGGAAACCTATTTCTGTCACCCTGAGTTCAGCTTCTAACAGGGGAGAAAGAGGCGACAGGCCGCTACACTCATACTCCCACAGGAGAATGTGAAAGTGGCCAAATTAACTAAACCCCTTGAGTAAAGGTCCCTCTGGCTTTTCTGCCAAAAGCAATATGAGGAGTCACCCCAGAGCCTGGCCTGCCCTGCAGCCCGCTTGGCCTGAGGCTCCGGGCTCTCATCTCCAGCTGCAGCCACGCAGCCTCAGCTGCGACTCTTAACCAAAGCCTCCTGTGGTGTTTCACACGGAAACTCAGCTTTTATGCATCTGGAATGTGCTTTTGCCTCCTGCAGCTCCAGAGGGCATACATCTGAAGTCCATAAATATTGTAAGACTCCACCTCCAAGTACTTCTTGCAGCTGGGGGCTTGTCCCAGAGCAGGCCCAGATGGTTTTGGTATAAGGTTGCTTGCTTGCTGTTCGAAAATATGACCTGAAGCTGACAGCTAGCAAAGACACTTAGATCTTATGGATGCTCAGGGCCCACATCCCATCCAGCCTCTCCCAGGCCCCCTTCTTTGCTGCCCTGTTGGCCTCTGAACCAGCTGACTCCTCAGTTACTGCCCTATTTCTTGCTTCTTGGGCTGAGCTCACCACCAGAATACTCGAAATAGGCCTGCATTTCATCCAGACCTCAGCTGCCTTTGATTCCCTGACATCTGGCTTTATCTTCCTACTCGATTAGCAAGCAGCAGCAGCGACCTCCCAGATACCACATCCCGTGGCTTTCTCCCCAGAGAGCCTCCTGCCATTGAGTCCCTGCCTGAAGCCTTCTCCCACTGGATGTCTCTGGTGACACAATGATTACCATCGTGCTCGTCATCATTATCGCCATCATCAAGAAATGAGAGTGCATTACATTTGGAAAAACACTTCAGTGCCTTTAAAGCACTTCCACATACAGGCACTCCTCGCAGCAAGCTTATGAATCAACATTTTTATTCCCATTGTAGAGATGGAACTGGAGTCCACCAGAGGAAGTGGCTCAGTCAAGGCCACGTAAGTGCTGGAGCTGACCTTGAATTTAGGTCTTCCCATACCTGGTCAACAATGTCTGAAAAAGAGCACAGGTTTGGTCACAGAAAGGGTTTGGTTCCCATAACAACTGGCATTAGAATTTGGCCAGTTTTTGAACCTCTCCAATGATGTGTTCCCTTTTGAGAAAACAAGGCTCGGCCCGTGCAGGAGGTACACTTCAGAGGGCGCCTGTGAGAATGGGGAATCCAGTGCTGGAAGGCACAAGGCCCACCAAACCGCCTTGGAGTTCCTGGGCGACCTTCCTTCCTGATCAACTGCCATTCTACCCCACCATGGGACTCAGTGCAAACTCATTGTAGAGCTAGCCCGTCGGTGTTCTGCCCTGACATTTGGGGATGTTTTGCTAGCTCAGAGGAGAAACCCTAAACCCCAAGCCCTTCCTCAGATGCTGCAGGCCTAACTAAAGACTGAATTGCTCTTGTCAAGGAGCACAGACTTTTCCTACCCTCAAAGCAACAGGCACATCCCAAGTGCTTACAGGATGTAAAAATGTAGTGTCACACATTTGATCCCAAGTAAAGCTTCCTTTCCTTCTTCACAAGCTTAACCTGATTTCAAGCTATTAAAATTCATTTGGTGAGATGCCTCCCCAGACAGATCTTAGCAGCTTCACCTTTAGCAGATGTGGCTGACCTTCCATTAGGTGCAGTACAGCGGAAGAACCACTAAGTCCTGTGCTTCTGAAGCCCGCTTTACCAAAACACGAGGCCTCGTATGTACTCACAACAGCTCAGGATGGGAACAGATAGGGCAGGAAGAAGCCACATGTCTGTCTACCTGGGGGTGCATCCATGTGCCACCAACTCTGCCACCTTGCTTGAGATGAGGCTAAGCAACACCCTCTGCTTGGAACTCCTGCTTTTCATTCAGACAACTCCACAGAGCTGAGAACCCTTTCCTTTAATGGATGGAAATCAGCTTTGGAATGGGAAAGTATTGGAGTCACTGGGGAATGAATATCATCTCCAAAACACATTTACTGCTCACATTCAGATGAAGATTAAATGATTCCTTTAATACTCATCAACTCTATTAAACTTCATAGAAGCAAAACCTTTTGAAATAAACTAGCCAGACAGTTGGTGGAAACAACAGGCTTCTGAGGTTGCATTCGCCTCCGCCATTACCTGTGTTCTGTCAGCCCAGGGAAGGGGCCTGAGGCAGGGATGGGGAGCTAGCTAACATGACCCACATGCCTGGCATGGTGCAAAGCGCTGTGAATGCATCACGTCATTTAATTTCCCCAGCAACTCTGGAAAGTAGCTACTATTATTATTGCCAATACATGAGGAAGAGCCTGGAGGGCCAGACAACTAGAAAATGGTAGACCGGGATCTCAAACCTAATTCCAAAACCATCTACTGCTCTTCTGTTTGAATCTAAGCCCAAGCTCAGCATATAATGTAATTAGAGCTCAATAAACAAGCGTGTGGGTTCTGGAGTCTGACCACTTGGCTCAAACCCTGGCTCTGCTGCTTTGTAGGTGTCAGTGCTCAGGGAGGTTATTTGATTTCACTGAGCCTTGGTTTCCTCATCTGTAAAACTGAGACGATAATAGTCAAATTCAGACAGCAGTGCCTGACGTGACATAAGCCGTCAAAATCAGAGGAACCAGAAAAAGACAACGGTCTTGGGTTGTATACCCCAGAAGCTGACCCTGAGAGAAGGATTTTTTGCTTCAAGGAGTTCATTAGGAAATATCCAAGGAGCATTTCCCAGGGAACACTGGCAGAGGAGTGGAGCAGTGTGACAGGAAGGGAAGGAAAGCGACAAAGGGTGCGTTAAGGATCAGGCTGGGTGCCTCTGGGAGAGAGGGTGTAGAGAGTAGAGCTCCTGCCCCAGAATGAGCCCCCTGGAGGGATGAGGGGGCTGGGGGGTATTCACACCCCGGCTCCCTTCTCACCGGCTAGGTGCTGCTCCCGGGGGCATCAATGCCTTGCCCTTCGGGCCTGCCCATGTTCCAGGGAAGAGATTCCATCAGGTGGAGACTTAGGGGTCCTCACAGAGTGACACTGTTGGCAAGGATTGGCAGGGTAGCAACAACACCTGTTAGAGCTTTGAGGGCTCAGTTGATGCTTGTTTTGGTCACTGTAGGCTGGCCTCTTCTCAGGACCGAGGGGCCCAGAAGCAGAGAGCACCCACATCCATGTAGCTTCCTGACCAGCAGCTTCCACATTCAGCCATTGCCCCATCTGAGGACAGGTTTCTTTTGACTCAAGAGATCATCACTGAAACACAGATTACGGTGTGTGTGTGCATGTGTGTGTCGAATGGGGGTCTCCGTGGGGCAAGAGTCATAATGACAGGGGGCCTTCCCCTCTTACCTGTGGCCTGGCACCCTTAGTCATGGGCAGCCCCTCTTCTGACCCCAGATAAGAGGCATCATGCCCGGGGCCCAGAGCTTACAGGACCCCACTCTGGCCTTCCTCTGCCTACACCCTTCCTCATGGGCTGAGTTGCTCAGAGGGGCAGGGAAACATACCTAGGGCCTCTTCCCCAGGGTCTTCCCCCTGAGGGTGGACCACGCAGCTGCTGTGCTCCGCATCCCCCAGAGGTGGCCAAGTAGTGGCTGTTTCCAAAGTGGAGTGATGGAGCTTGGACATGAAGGCTTGTGGAGCCTCTTTCAGTATGGGCTAGAACCAGGGGTGGGAAGAGAAGGACAGTGGGCCATGGGCCGAAGGTCCACTCTCCCAGGCCACCATGTGCCAGTGAATGACTCTGAAGAGCCCAAGGATTCTAAAATCACAGCTGAATTTCCGGTCATCATGAAGGTATATTTGTCAAGGTAGAAGGTGGACATATACATTCTAGAAGCTGAATTATGCCTTGTAAACAGTTAGACATATGGTATGTGGGCCTCCACTTGTCCCTCTGCTCTGAGTTTTGCTAATGTTAGGGATGGGCCTGGGCAGAGGGGGTCAGTATTTCTGAATCTCACCAAAGAGTCCCTGAGTTTAGTACCCCTCAGATTGGAGGGGATCTGCCCCAAAGTGATAACTAAGTAGATGAGAATGAAATCTTCTGTCAAGTTCTCCCTCTCAAAAAAAAAAAAAAAAAAGAAATCCAAAGTACAAACTGATGAGTGCTCATTGTAGAAAAAGTGAAAATACAAATGAGCATAAAGAAGGAAATAAAGCACTCATAATTCTACTGCCTTGAGTGGAATGTAAACTTTGTATTTCTTATCTTGTTTGTTTTCACGGATGCACTATAAAGTGGCTACAGAGTGACGCAACTATATCTATATCTTGGTCACCCACGACATTTCAGAAGGAAAATTTTCAAAATTTTTCATTCAGTGAGCAATGTGATTGCTGGAAAAATCACGTAATATCATTAATACTGCCATTAGTATGGTCTCTTATTAGATTAGCAATAATCTAATCACATTGTGGAAAATCCTTCAAGAATATTAGCAAGAAATAATTTCTTTCTGTGGCTTCTGAACAAAAGCAATTCAATCATGACCCATCCAAGTTGCATTGACTAGAATTGTAGGAAGGAAAAGAGTGTGCACCTGATGGCAACTGTTTAAGCCCCAGTCCCCAGAAGGCTGGTGGCTTCCCATAGCCACAGATGGGCAATGAGAGTGAAGAGGAGAGAAGGTGGTAGGGCCAGGCTCAATTCATTCTCTCCCTCATTTATGAACCCAGTCGGCCCTTCTAAAATGCCTACTATATGCCAGACACAGCGCTGTGCCCTGAGGAGCTCACAGTACTGAGATGCACACTTGTTATTTTTGCAATTCTGCTTCAGGGCACCTTTCATTTGTAAAAATGACTCCTCTGTCACTCTCAGCCTACAAGGTTCAAGAAATTCACCTCCACTTCTAGACTCCAGGAGTGGGACTTGTGACCTTTTCTCCAAACCAGTGAGAAACCTTGCTCCTCCAGACCACTGTGACTGGTTAGAGATGGACACAGGATACAAGCCAGGCCAATCAGAATCAAAAGATTTGTGTCTCAGATTTTTATTCTAACTTCAGGGAAAAGGGATCTCTTTTTCTTGGCAGGAGTTCTGAGATTATTGAAGCCTGATGTTCCTTAGGTACAAAACACAGAAGGCCAGAGAGCTCAGGAAACCTGAGAATAGAGTTCACCCAAATAGATCTTGGAGACATTGTCAGGCAGCTGAATTAAGCTGCAACGAACAGTGGACTTTTCAGTGACATGAACCAATAAATTCTTATTTTGGTTTAAGCAATCTTTTTGTTTTTGCTTTTGGATACTTGCCATCAAAATATCCTGATACAAAAATCAAGAGCAAACAGTTACAATGTAATGTGTTCTGTCTTGTAACAGAGAGGCAGGTTTCGGTGAGATGTCAGTGCTCAGAGAGAAGAGACTACCTCTTGGTTCCTCTTCCTACGTGGGGAACTGGGGAACTCCAGAAGGATGTGACATTGAGCTGGCATTGGGCGGGGGTGGTGGTGAATGGAAAGTGACCAAGCAGAAGACTGGAGAAAGGGCTTTTAAATGTAGTAAGCTTTCTCACGTAGGGCCTGGAAAAGCCCAGTGGTTTTGGTGCTGGGTAGAGTATTAGGATCTTTCCTTCAGCAGGATTGGAAAACCCTTCCATGATGTAAAACCTTGGACATCCTGAGGAAAGAGCTGATTTCTGGATTGTTCAGACAGTGTTCCTGAAGCTCTGTAAACCCCGAGTTGGATCACTCAACACCAAAGTGAGCCCTTTCCCCTCCACCTGCTGACCCTTCCCCTCTGGGGCCTTGGGATCCAGATGCAAGGTGAGCGGCCATTTGCCTCATTCAGGTCTTCTCCTGGGCAACTCATTGTGTTACCCTCTTGTCCTGTTGACAGTTTCAATAAAGCCTGTGCCATAAAAGCATTTGACTGAGCCTATTAACTCTGCATAAGGTTCATATCAAACATTCTTCTACTCAACACTTTGAGGTATTTTTATTTCTGGAATACAAGCTCTTACCTCCTTATTATAGATCGGCTGCATTCTCTTTGCTTCAGACTTTTTTTAAAGGTAGCAGAAGCTCAGCCATATCTTTCCATTTTTATCTATTAAGACTTAGGGAGCGACATGCAACCAGTGGGTCCAAGTTCCAGAATTCTGCAGGGGCCCCATTAGAGCCTTGGAGTGCAGTGCACTTTCCATGTGAGTCAGTTTGGCACCCTATCAACCCCACTCTTGTGGAGTCCACAGGAGATTTGGCTCGGAGTAATTGTGCTGGCACCTCACAATTCTGATCACTTTGCCGAATTCACAGATTCATGGAAACACAGTACGTCAGTACTGGAAAGTCTCTGAAAGATCTAGTCTAACCTTCCAGGAAACATGAGGGGATAAGGGTTAGGAACAGGGAGGGATTAGGAGAATGAGGAGAATGAGGACTGAAATCCAAGCCTGGGGTTTCCAGGACTTTCCTAACATCTCAAGCCTCTTTGCTAACATAAAAAGTATTAAAAATAAAAGCAAGCAAGCAAACAAATAACACCAATGGCACCCAGGCGGCCCGTATTCTGCAATTTTTTTGTGTTCAATATTTTTCAGTGGATTCCAGAGCATGCAGTGAGCTAGTCTAGCAATTCTGTCCTAGCTCCAGTCTTTCTCTCTCAGACCCTTCACCAATGACCTTCCTCCAGCCAGTGTGACAAGCTCTATTAGAGGCTACAAAGCTGGGACTTGGATGCTCTTGGTGAAGGAAGTCAGGTGACATTCCCCCTCCCCACTACTATGTTTTAATAGGAGCTAAGAAGTTTCCTGGCTAAAAAAAATCTTGGGATTCAGACACGTGGATATATATGATATTCATCTAGAAGGTTTCTGGTAGAAGCATGAGCCCACCAAGGGCAACAGAGCCCCTGAGAGGGAATTCCCTGTAAGGAATGAAGTGAAGACCCTTCAACACCAGAACCTAGATCTCCAAGGTGGTTTCTGGGTACAACATGATGGCCAGCAGTGGTAGGACCCTGCCGCCATGTGGATGCGAGTGCTCCCCACCCCCTGCTGTGGAAAACTGAAGCAAGTATAACACTCAACTCTACAGCACTCTCAATGGCTCAGACAACCTTGCTGTAGGACGCCCACTCCAACTGGTTATAACTCCTCACTTTGCAAAACCCAGGGCATGGCATTTGTGCTTCATCATATCAAGGCTCAGTGGAATTCCTGCATCACCAGCACCTGCAGAGCCTCCTGATGGTAGGGTGTGGAGGCCAGCATGCAGCAGCCCCCCGCCCCACCCATGATGCAGAACTGTGGGGACAGAGAGAGCAAAGTCTGGTTTGGCTAAAAAACAGAGACTCTTGAGTACAAGGTGTTTCTCCTCTAATCCTCTCCAGAACATATAAGTAACCAAATGTGTATGTAACACAGCACAAGTTACTACATTTACTTTCTTTGCAAAATGTTATTTTACACCTGCCTCATGTCCCCAGCCTTCTTTAGGAATGTGGACTTGTTAGTAGTTTTTATGACTCTGAAATGTAGCTGAGAAAACACAAGATAAGGAATCCAAAGATAGGGTCTGAATATCAGCACTGTTATTAATTAACCACATGACCTTGAGTTAGTCACTAACCCCAGCAATTCTTAGCAGAGGTGCCTAGAACATTACCGGACGTAATCACCGCGAGGTGTGCCTCGAGTAATTAGTTAACAATAATCATGAAGGGCTGAAACTTGAAAGCAATTTAAAATACATAAATTAGGATGAATTCAAAGTAATGCCATTAATCACATCGTTTTAATTTCCCTGAATTCTTACTCATTTTCTCAAAAAAGAGAGGAAGTGTTAGGGAAATTATAGCCATCATTATGGGGACAAAGTGTGACCTCTCCATTGCCTATCGAACTGATATGAAGGGATGTGCAGAGAAGCTTGAAGCTGTGTGATACACATGGCCACTCCATAATAATTGATGGTATCTAAAACACCTTTTGTATATTAGAACAAAAACACCGGTGCCTTCCAAGAGAGAAATGAAACTGCGTGAATTTTCAAGATCACCCATAGACTTAGGACTGCTTGGTGCTATGTATACTCAAGGATTCATGGTTCTGTATTCTTTCCCCTTGGCTGATATGGATCCTGAGGTGGGAAATTCTGTGAAACTTCCACCACGTCTAGCTAAACCAGACAGTTCCTGCTCCCTCAGTATTAGTTATAATCATTATAGATTCTTACAGTCCCCATGAGTTGTGATTCTACAATTGCTTCCATTTCCCTTTAAATTTCACAGAGTGATAAATTTTTAATAACAGAACTGCAAAGAAAGACGAGAGAAGAAAAAGTGGTGCTGGAGCTTCTATATCACACATGATAGAAAAGGACCTTAGGAACATTGTTGTCTATGATACAACAGTTTCACTTCCAAATAAAAGGCAGACAAACTGGTAACACAGTGAGCTTGTAAAATGCTCTTCAGGTTTATAACAAGATGTTAATTCTCCATAAATTTTCTCTTTTGTGATGTCAAACAATAAAACAAAATTTAAAAAATCTTTTTCTTTCAATCTGCATGCTTACAGCTTTATTAAACTTATCTACGGAATGGAAGTCAGGAAAAATTCGAGACTCATTTTTTTCAAAACTAAGTTCCATTCAAGAAAATGTGATTCACTGTATTTTGTCCTTGTGTGGACCTCACAGGCACAAAATTGGATTAATCATAATCCTTAGTTCAAGAAATATTCTGACAGATTATATTTTCCAAAGATGGCTGTAACAATAATTCCCTCTCATGTGCTTATCGACAATGTGACCTGGACATTTCTCCCACAGAGAAGTATCTGTCCACTCCTCTTGAAACTACGTGAGACCTGTGACTTGCTTGTGACCAATAAAATGTGTCTAGGTCAGTAAAAGTGATGCAGCTTCTGCCCTGCTTGCTGGAACACCCAGGCTTGAGCCCTGAGCTGCTACGCTGTGAGGAAGCCAAAACTAGCCCACGGGCAAGACTACATGGAGAAGTCCTCAGACTACACGAAGAGAGGGAGACCTCCACCTCTACAGCCCCAGCCACTGTCTGATTGCAACCACATGGAGGAGCCCAAGCCAGAATCACCCCAGAAACAGTGAAAGATAATTGCTGTTGTATCAAGCTACTAAGTTAGGGGGTAATTTTTTAAATAACAGTTTTAAAGGAACATATAGTATCGTCAGTGGTCCGTGATTGGCTCTGTGGATTGCTGAATTGATTCCAAATCATATAGTGTTCTCATGAGTCCTGATTGGCCATTCTTCTAGATCTTTTCCTGGTAAAAATGTGGGAATTTTCAAGTGGTAGATTTCATTATTCACCTATTTGTAAAATTTTGCTGAAGACAGTGCATATCCCTGCATCACCTCCCCCCAAAAAAGTTTGTAGTACTATTTGTTTACACTAGAAACATGAATTTCTTCTACACTTGGATATGACACTGAAAGTGCATCATGCATGTTTTCTGTACTCATCCTTGAGCCCCAGTGGCTAAAATATGAAGAACTCCTGACTCAATCCCCCTGAGCTTCAGTTTCCCACGTGTAAGATGGTAGAAGAGCACGAACCCTGCCTGTCTCATAGGCTTGCTGTGGGTACCTATTTAGAAAATGCTGAAGAAAGCATTTATAAGAAATAAGGATTTATTATCATAAAGCTGTATTATTTTTACAGTTGTATTATGTGTATTTCACTGTCCTGTCTCCTTCCTCATCTGGGAAACAAAGGTATCATCCTCTTTCCCACTATGTGAACCTGAAAAGTTGCTCCGTAAATGATCCCTTGTCTAAATGTCCATTTCTTAAGGTAGGAACCAGATCTTCTGTTTCTTTTATTTCCTTTACATAGTAGTGTAATAATGCTTTATGTTTAATCATTTTTTCCCACTGAGATACACCAAAATCTGGCCTGACATTCCCACACAAACTGTAAAACAAATAGGATCATGGTAGGGCATGCCCAGCTCAGATCCCATTCTAGGGGGGGTCATTACTGAAAGACCAAGAGGGTCTTATAAGAAGGTAGTTATGCCCTCAAGGCACCCCATGGCATGGCCCCTGAGGACAGCTTTATAAAGAATCTGTAGTGCCAGTCTCTGAGATTTCTAGAACTATCATCCAGATGTCCATCTGCTGCCCAGACACTGAGAAGGTTGTTTTTGATGATGTGATGTTCGTAATTTCCATTCACAGGTTGAGTTTGTTCCCAGTTTCCTTTGGAACTTAAAACTGGGGCCTTGGGTGGAGAAATCTCTAAAGAGTTGGCCACATCATTCTAGGTCTTCAAATCTGACATTCAGCTCAGCCCCTAATTGCCCAGAGAACTTCTGTTTACCATGCAAGGATAAGGGACCACATGAGCCTTTTTTGCCTACAGGCTGAGACCTCCTTCCAGAAGTCTGGCAATCTCGCCTTGGGGGATATTTCGCAGCTCATTATTTTTTCTCTTTAGATACGGTAGCCTCACTTCTGCTCATTAGGCTCCTTTCACTACATCATTGCCTTTCTTTAATGTGGCTGGTCTATTAAACAGCCCTCACCTGGCAAAGCCCCCCAGCCCCAAATGCAGCTCTGCTCTCCCGCTTTCATGACTCAGTGTGGACGCCGCTTTAATAAGAGTGGCACCGGATCTCCTAGAGCCACAAAGCCGCTGTACGGTGGGGGGTGGGGGGATAGCGCAGAATGGGGAGGACATGCCACTTAGCGTTCAGAGGTTCCTGAAGGCGTTCACAGAAACGCAATGAGGTACACCAGAGGAAACGGCTCCGAGCAGAAATATTGGCATCCCATTTATTCAGCGCTCCCAAATATCAAAAGGCAATTGATTAAATATTGATCTGACAACTGCTTGAAAAGGAGCAGGTGCCTCTCACAATCTGGCAAAAAAAACAGGGTCAGGAACACGAAATGTGGGTACTGCAAGAGCACGTTTGCAAAATCTCCGTGTCTTCTTGCCATGATTAAAAGGCTTGTTAGCCATGGGTGAAATCCTACAGAGGGCATGTGCTTGAGTGTCAGCTCATATTAAGCTGCATGAAATTCACATTTCTTCTTTAGTCAGAAGCCCTCAAACTGACCCAACCGTTCCCTCTGTGATCAGATCAGCTTCTTCGGACTTTTTCTGAAGGTCAGCCCTTGAACTGAAACAGATCTTAAAAGGTCAGTATTCCAGTCTTTGTTTGCAAGTACACAAACCCACTTGAGTTAGCTCAAGTACAAATTGGTTGACTAAAACACAGACATGTATGCATGTGTATGTTTGTATGTGCATGTGTATGCCTAAACGGACACACACATGTATATATCACTGGCCTAAACGTCAGGAGTCTTCAGGAAACAACTCTCCTGCCCTTCCTCCCTCTCTCTCTCCCCCCTTCTCTCTCCCTCTCAAGGTTATTTATCACAAACTCTCATTTCTGCCTCTTTCTGCTCATATGTGGGGTTTTCTTCTATTTCCCCAGAATCCTCTTAGCACACCTGTAACCAGCTTGGGTTTGGTTTGTCCTGGCACTGACTTCTGTCCCCCTGTCCCCCTGCCCCCTGTCCTGGCATGTTACCATTGCTGTAGGCAAGATAGCAGTCATGAAATGGTTGTCTTTGCCCTCAGCTATACAGTGTTGGTCATAGCTATGCATATTGTCATCATTTCAATGGAGACCTGTGTATTGCTGGTGCTACACATGCAAAATTGAATTGTTTAAAATGTCTTCAGGAAGATTATACTATGATTTAGCATTGAAATGAAAGGTATCATGTACTCAGAAAGGCACGTAAACAGAGCAATGGGGCATAAATCTGATATTAGCGAAGCAAATACTCATTACTGGAGGAATGGCAGCAATTTCATATTTTCTTACAGAGCCACAACTAAATGTTTACAAGACCTAGGAAACGAAGACATCTACAAGTAGGTGAAGCTGTATTACATTTTGCTTCTGAGATACAAGCAAAAAGGACTGTCTCTCTCATGTCAAACCATTCACTGAAAGCAGGAGAAATTGCCAAATCCATCAGAGCGGACAAAAGAAATTCAAAAAGCCATGAGGGGTTGATGTAACCAGTTCATGTGTCCAGCAGGACCATTGTTAAGACAGTGAAGTCTGTTTGTCATAAAATGCTCAACTTCTAGCAACATTTGTTTCAATTGAAACACGAGAATCAAAACTTGGCAAATGGGTGTCAGCTTCTTGGAAGAAAATCCTGGATATAGTGGTAGAGCACTCTTTTGACAAATTCCACATCACTGATGTCTTGGAGGGCATAGAGGAAAATCATCTGTGGAATACCACAGATATCAGCAATTCTGAGTTTTTTGGAAGATTTAGACTCAATGCAGAGAAGTTTTTGGAATTTATTTTACTTATATCTTCCTTTTCATGTGTACTTAGTACATCTAAAAGGCTGTATGTACACAATTAAAAGTCAATGTGATTTTTAAAAAGCATTAAAAAATTTAATTGGCAGCAATTTTTTTCTTTCTTGGTGGCAGATAAAACTATGATCCGTCTTACCACTGATGTCAACTTAGATGCAATAAAACACAGTAGGTCAAATGGAATGTGAGCAGAAGCTGTGGGTACAACTTTGACCTCATTTGCTCAAGGAGCGATCCCAGGCCCCAGAATTCCACATTTTTCTTCCATCCCCCTGGATGGAGTGGCAGCAAGGCTATACACTGTCCAATATGGTAGCTGCTAGCTAGCTATGTGTGCTATTTAAATTCAAATTTTAATTAGTTAAAATTTAAAATTCTATTCTGTGGTTGCATGAACCACAGTTGAAGTGCTCAATAGCCGCATGTGGCTAGTGGTTACCATATTGGACAACACAGATATAGATGGTACATTTCCATCAACATAGAATATTTAATGGGACAGCTCAGGAGTAGAGTAGCTTTGGAAGCCATGCACTGAAAATGGCAGAACCATTCTCCATCTGGGTTCTCGCTCAACTGCTTGAAGCTAAGCTTTCCATTGACCTGGAGCAATCACCTCTGATTGTTGAAAGAGAATTCCAGTCTTTGTTCTTCATGCTACATTATTGCTGAATATTTCAGTACAGCAGTTCATCTTTCATACTAATTAATACTGTAGGTTGACTCGTTTATTCTCTCTTTTCCCCAATAGATTCTACTGGGGCAGGTTTGTTTATTTGTTTGTTTGTTTCATAATTTAGTATAGTGCCCAACACAGAGTAGGTCCTTAAGCACATTTGTTGATAAATAAGCACATTTAATTAATAAATAAGAGCACAAAGGAGGGACTGCCACAATTTAGAAGATCAGTCAAGGTTTACCGCAGGAAGTAACATCTAAGGTGAGATTGAAGGATGAATCAGAAACAACAGAGGTACAAGGCAGGAGGAAGAAGCTTCCAAATAGAGAAAGGACCGAGGCAAGAGAGCATGGAGCTTTGGGGAGAGTGAAAATTCAATCAGTTTGGAGCTGGGGGGAAGCAGGAGGTGAGAGTTAGTTAGGGAATAGATCCTGATGGACTGTGTAAACCATATTAAGATTTAGTATTTCATCCTAAAGGCCATGGAAGGTCCACTAACCAATTTTGATGCATTTACCAAGCTATCTTAAGAATTGTCCAATAAAACAAATGTTGCATTCTTAGAAGCATTTGTGGGAGGAGAGTCCCTGACACTTTGGGTAAACATTTCTGTACTTAGCCAAGATCCTCATGGCAGCTTCCCTTGTGTCTAACCTAAAGCGCTTTCTTTAACCAAAGTGTATTTCTTTTTCATCAACTGGTGGAAGTTAAACACTCTGGTTATCATTCTCTATGCTCTTCCCATGCAGTATAAAGGTCTTGAGGAATAAGTCAGACCTCTGTGTTGTAAGTTAACTTGGTTGATGTCAGGCATTTTGCTACATGTGGTAGCTTGAATGAGGAGGAGACTGAAGTAGCCAATAAATAAGAACTGGGTAATAATGGAATCCCACTGCAT
>JAVSCE010015455.1:0-110239 GCA_032199065.1 Smutsia gigantea
GTATAAACCCTTCCACCCCAAGAACATTCCATTGTCATTTTACAGTCTCACTGAATCCAGAGTGAACTTACCCAGGGTTGAAACTCCTGAAGAGACATGTATCTTCAAAGACTGCTTTTTAGGCAACATTCACCTACGTTTGAAGAGCTAGTTCTAGAATGTGCAGGTCTGAATCTTACCTTGAGATGTGGGTCCAAGAGACTCATGTCCTCCAATAGAAACGTAATGAATATTTTTGATGGACTTTGTGTGCCAGGTGCCTTGTGTATGCTGCTCTGAATGTAGTGTATCTTTTATTCCTTACAACATCAAGAGGTGGTTGTTACTCTTGTTATTCTTGATTTACAGATGAGGAAACAAGCTAAAAGGGGCTAAATAACTTGACCAAGTTTAAACAGGTAGCAAATATTACAGCTAGGAAGTTATCCAGCTGGTTCCAGAATTCACAGGCATTACTATTCTGCTAATCTTCCCCAGAATTGCTACAGTTTCTTTTCTTCTTAAAAATCTCCTGACAGCTTTCACAGCCCCCAGGATAGAAGCCAAATCCCTTAGCAGGACACTCAAAGTCTTTCATGAATCTGCTTCAAGCAGTAACAGATTAGAGAAATGGCAGTGATATTAACTAAGGCAGTGACCCCTGACTCCTATCACTGAGATTGTTTTGAAGCACACATACGTGAATGTGTATTCATAATTATTCAGAATCCCTTTCAATTCATACATTAAATATTATTAAACCATTATTTCTAATTTTAAAGAAATTCCAAATAATGCCCACTATTTCCTTCCTGGATTCCAGTAGAATTTTCAAACCTGGAGATGTAGCTCATGCTCTGCCCCTCAGTAGAGCATTTTCATCCCTTGCTGGGCACACCCTGTGTACATTTTGGAAACCACCAGCCTGAGGGGGTGAGAATCCCTTTTGTCAACATTCAGGAGAGCTCAGGCTCTGAGAGGCACTGCGGCTGACACATACTTGTGCTGATTAATCAGCCCATCCTTTCCTTGTGATACAGAGTGAGTATCAAAATTATCTATAACTTGTTAAGGGACCTTTAGGGACTGAATGACACTCATGCGTGGGATGCAGGGTGTGTGAAGACGGGTGGCCAAGGCATCATCTCCCATCAACAGTGCTTAGGTGGTGCACCAGTTTGCTAGGGCTGCCCTAACAAAGTGCCACATGCTGGGTGGCTTAGATCGACAGAAATTTCTTCTCTCATGGCTCCGGAGGCTAGAAATCTGATCATCAAGGTGTCTGTGGGTTGGTTCTTTGGAGGGTCTGTGTGAGAATCCTCTCCATACCTCTTCTCTATCTTCTTGGTTTGCTGCCAGTCATCTGCGTTCCTTGGCTTGTCCATCTTCCCATGGCATTCTTCCCTTGTGTAGGCTTCTTCACACGGCGTTCTTTTTATAAGGATGCCAAGCATGTTGGATTAGGGGCCCATTCTATTCCAGTATGACCTCATTTTAACTAATTACACCCACAACCACTCTGTTTCCAAATATGGTCATATTCTGAGGTATTGGAAGTTAGGATTTTAATATATCTTTTGGGGCGGGGGTCAAAATTCAACCCATAATGAATGGTTTCTGCTGAAGTTGGCCTCTGAGAGTCTCCCTTTTCTGAGCTTGCCTATGGCTGACCATTCTCCTGTTGGCCAGTGTTGACTTGCTTTAGATCAGGGCTTCTGAACCTCTTGTCACTGTTGGCATTCTGGGCCAGATAATTCTGTTTCTGGGAGGCTGTCATGTGCATTGTCACTAGATGCCAGTAGCACTCTGTCCCCCTGACTTGCGATAATGGCAGATATCTCCAGACATTGGCAAGTGTCCCCCAGGGGGCAAATTCATCTCCTTGGAGAAGCACCACTTTGGATACGGCGACACGCCGCGATGAGCTCCAGCTGAACCTTAGGGTCAGGTGCATCTCTCTGTTCACCTATATAGTATGTCTAGTTCCAGGTTCACTCCCAGAAGGTGACATTACCTTTCAGGGCAAAGTATGCCCTTTCCAAGGAGCTCTCAAGACTTCATGTCCCCAAATACAGGTCTTCTCACGGTTGCCTGAATTCCCCTTGCACTCTGGGGAGACTGGGACCAGACTGAGGGCAGAAGTGGCGTCTGATTCACTGCTGTGTCACTGCTCATCCCAGCGCAGCACCTGGCGCCACCAGTATGTTTTGCTGAATGAAGGTATTCCAAGTACACATCGGTCTTCATCTCCTGATTGCTTCCTTCTATTTGTCACCAGCATATCTTTTAAAACATAGCAGCTTGATTGAGATAAAACCCACGTACCATACAATTTTCCCATTTAAAGTATGTTATTTAATGGTTCTTGATAAAGTCACAGAGATGTGCAACCATCACCACAATTACTTTTAGAACATTTCCATCACCTCCAAAAGAAATGCGATGCTTATTCTCAGTCATTCCCCATCCCCACCAACGGTCTCCAGCTCTCAGCAACCTCTCACCCACTTTCTGTCCCTGTGGATTTGCCTCTTCTGCTCATCTCCTATAAATGGAATCATACAGCATGTGTGGCTGGCTTCTTTGGCTTAGCATACTGTTACCAAATTTCACCCTTGTGGCAGTGTGTATGAGTACATCATTCCTTTTTATTGCCAAATAATATCCATTGTATGGAAAACACATCTTATTTATCTAGCAGTTGAGGACATTTGGCTATATGAATGTATTTGTATGAGGATTATAATTCTCCACATCCTTACCTACTTGTTTTCTGCCTTTCTTATCATAGCCATCCCGTTGGGTATGAAGTGGCATCTACTGTTTTGATTTATACTTTCTCGCTGCCTAATGCTGGTGAGCATCATTTCATGAGACATTTGTGTATCTCTTTGGAGAAATGTCATTTGCTCCTTTGATATATTTATCATTGGGTTTATTTGAACTCTCTAAATAAAGAGTTCTTCATATGTTCTAGATATAAGTTCCAGATATATAATTTGCAATTTTTCTCCATTTTATGGATGCTTTTCTCTGTCTTGATGGTGTCCTTTGAAGCACAAAAGTTTTGGATTTTGATGGTCCAATTGATGGAATTTTTTCTTTTGGTACCTGTTTTTTGATGTCTGTCTTGAACAACACACAACAGCCCTTACCAGAAGAGTAGTGAAATAGTATCGCCTTGAGTCTCCCTGATGGGGCTCTGAGCTCCCTGGCAGGGGGTGGGAGAAGTGGGGAATGATTGTGCTTTATTAAATTTGTATCCTTAGTAGTCCCTAGTGGTCGTCCTCATTCTAGCAAAGTGGTTACGGATATGAGCCTTTTGGGTGCCTGGGTTAAAATCCTCTTTCTGTCACTATCACTGTGATCTTAAGCAAATTACTTAGACTTGCCGGTCATCAGGGCTCTCACCTGTAAAATGGAGACAGTGGTAATCAGCATTGTCCCAGGCAGTAATTGGGCAGTAATGCATATAAGGAGGTTGGTACAGAGCCTTGCACTTAATAAACAAGTTAGCTGGGCCACTATTACCTCAGTACCAGGAACGGAGCAGCTGTTCAGTTGAGTGTTTGTTGAATCAATGACTGGTGGATATATCATTAAGGAGAACAACCCCATCTCTATATGTACAGTCACAATCCTGGTGTCTGGAAGGGGCAAACAGACCCCCTTAGAGGGGTCTACATTGGTCTGTGCTTACTGGGGGTGGGGTCCCCTCTGATACAAATTCCACATGGGACTTTCTGCAGCCCCACATTTTTCCCATCCTGGAAGTGTCTTCATATCACTTACCCTATGAGGAGCCTGGGTTCAGCATTTTCTGCTCCTCTTGCTTAATTGTCTCCTAAAAATCCAAAGAAAGTAAATAATTATTCCAAGACGAACTACTGCTGGGCTTTGATTCTTACAGCTGGCATCAAGGTGGTGTCAGCATTTCTTACAAAGTCCCCAAATGTATGCTGTGCATAAGGGCTCCATGCCTCAGGTCATTACTTCATGACATGTATTAAGAAATATGCTTTTCTTTCTTTTTTCCCAGCCAGAAGTTTCTTCCCTCATGTACTTCTCTCTTTAGTTTTAGCTTCACTCAGTCTTGGTGGCATTGAGGCTGAGTTCACTGCCCATTGCGCTCCAGTCAGTGTTTAATGATTCACTGTCCTCGAGTGGAGGCAGATCCTGGTCGTGGGGATGCTGCTGAGGGGAAGTGGGCAAAGCGTCTGAAAATGGGAGAGGAGTTAAAGGGTCATCACAACAAAGAGCTTTAATGAATTTAGTTATTTCACCAAAAAATGTAGGTTAACATTGCCTACTTTAAATTCAGCTTTATCTTATTCTTTGGTAAGTGTTAAATGTTATCATCCATCATTCGTCAAAAGAGAAAACCAGGATGGCTACTTTTTTGGAGCTGCACCAATTGGGCCCTTGTTTCGTACAATAGATTTAAGCAATACTTTCCCCAGTCTGTCTTCTCAACAATGTGAAGGTGCCGGAGTGCAGGCTGCCATGGAAAGTCTGGAGTCGGGTTCTGAGGTTCACCTGCACCAAGTGTGTAGTGTGTTCCAAGGGCAGGAAAGAAACAGAGGCTTAGAGATTGGAGTCCTTGAAATGGAAGGGAATGGGTCAAAGCAGCAAGAATCTGCCTGTATATATTGACAGATGTTACCCAGGAGCCCAGTGTGGTGGGGAGGAGACATAGAGAACAGTGGTATAAAAGGATACAAGTTCTAAATTTAAAAAATAACTAACATCAGAAAAAAAGTATGGTGGTTCCTGAGAAAAGTAAACATGGAATTGTCATTTGATCCAGCAATTCCACTGTTGGGTATGTACCCCAAGAACTGAAATCAGGGATTTGAGCAGGTATGTGTACAGCAGCGCTCACAGCAGCATTATTCACAATAACCAAGAGGAGGAAGCAACGCATGTGTCTCTAGATGGATGACTGGGTAAACAAAATGAGGCCTATACATGCAATAGGACACCATTCAGGCTTAACAGGGGAGGAACTCCTACCACATGGCTGAACCTTAGAGACATTATGCTAAGTGAAGTAAGCCAGTCACAAAAGAACAGATACTGTATGACTCCACTGTGATGAGGTGCCTAGAGAAGTCAAACTCACAGAGACAGACAGTAGAGGGATGGTTGCCAGGTGCTGGAAGCTGGGGAGAATGGGGAGTTACTGTTTAATGGTACAGTTTCTGTTTTACCAGATGAAAAGAGCTCTGGAGATGGATGGTGGTGATGGTTGTATGACTATATTAGTGTACTTGTTGCCACTGGGCTGTACACATAAAAATGGTTAAAGTGGTAAATTTATGTTACGTATATTTAACATAGTTAAAAAAAAAACAGTAATATCCTCTCATCCTAGGGTAGATGCCTTGCTACAGATGTGTGTCACAAACTAGGAAGCCTGTCCAGAACCAGCTCACAGATATTCTACAGGCAGCGAGGTGCTCTGAGAGTCAGGTCTCCTGGGAAGGTGGTGGGGCCGCGGGCAGCACCTAGTCCTCAGCCTGAGAGCATGGGGGGTGCACGGGGCCACACGGCTGCTGCCTCAGGGGATGTGAGCTTCCTGGGCGGCCCCCACGGTGGCGGCCCAGCTGTACGTGCTTCCTCTTCAGTTCTCTCTACCTCAGTGGAATCTGGTGCTGACTTCTTAGGGCAGAAATGGGGAACTTGGGGGAAGCGGAGCCCTCCTGCAGAGGAGAAGCCAGCAGCTTGTGTGAATGAGTGTGTCCAGGGACTGTGAAATGACAACATCCAGTGTTAGTGTGGGGAAAGTCACACACAGGGCAGAGGAGCCCGAGGCCGCCTTCAGCTGTGGGTGAGGTGAGCGGGCGAGTCAGGGAAGGCCGGGGGGTGCTCGCAGTGTTGGAGTACAGGTCTGATGTTGCTTCGTTGCACCTGCCATGTGCCGTGCTCCGTGCTGTACAATTTCACATATAAAATCTCATGCCATTCTCATAATAACCACAAGCTGTTGATACGATTAACATCCTCATTCTAGAGATGGGAAAACTGACTCAGAGAGATAAAGTAAGTTGCCCAAGGTCCCACAGCTAGTAAGTAGCAGAGTCAGGATTTGGGCCCAGGTCTGCCTGTTCTCCATTCCATGTGTTCTCAGCAGTCCTCCTGAAGCCCACAGAGAAAGCTGAAGCTCCCAGGAGCATGTGGCTTAGCTAGGCTACTTGAAGAGGACCCTGGGGTGGGACAGCTAGCCTCACTCTGAAAGCCTGCCTTGTGACCAGTCCTGCCTGAATTTCTCAGGAGTACTGGCCCTTTCAGAATCCCTGAAAGAGGCACCTTTCCTACCCAGAAGCCTTTCTATGGACCTCCCCTGTCAGGGAAAGGGGGGCAATTCCTCTGCCCAGGGCTGGGCTGGCTTTCCACTGAGTATGTCTTCTAAATAAAGATATTGCTGGGTTGATTAAATACATTAAGAGAGAAAGGCAGGAAGGAAGATCTTGGATGTGCCCTAAGAGAACCAGCTCTTGCCAAGCAGCTTCCCTCCTGCTCAGGATACCCCCTGACATGTAAGAGTTCCTTGTTCATCACAAAGCTGATCTGCTTATGGAGTCAGGGCCCTTAAGACCCGTGCTGGAAGATGGGTTCCCCTGCATTCTGGTTGACCTGCTGCTACTTGTTCAAAAGTGCATTCTTTCTTTGATTTTACCTGAACTGTGTGTGTGTGTGTGTGTGTGTGTGTGTGTGTGTGTGTGTGTAGGACTGGAATTGGGATGGTTTAGAACTCAAAGGAGTAGAAGTTGGAGGACTCAAGGCCCCTCACATATGGACAGGATGGCAGCCCATTAGCTGTGTCTACTACCACTCTGCACTCCCTACCACCAATCCTGTGGGCAGAAGACATCTCCATCCTCCCCTCAGAGGCCTTCCTAAAACAGACTCAACCATTCCTCAACCTCAAGTCTGCCTCAGTATCAGAGACAAGGTGATAGAATAAAAGAGCAAGGAACTAGGAGTCAGGAGGCATGGATTTGAGTCCCAGATCTGCAGTTTCATGATCGTGGGGAAGTTGCTTAATATCTCTTAGCCTCAGTGCTCCAAATTGAACTCTCAAAGGGCACAGTGCCTGCTATATAGGAGGCCCTTAATAAGTGGTTGAGGTATCAAATACAGTGCTTATAAGCTGCTTATCACAAGGCACCAATTTGCACAGAAATACCTGCAGCATTCACTGGCATATCATCCTAGTGTGAAAGAAGAGAAACTTTTGGGTTGCAATGGAGGACTGCTTGTTAGAGGAAAACTCCAGTGCCTTAGGCTTTATGAGCCTTCAGAGGGAAGCCAAAAGTGGGCTGTGCAAGGCAGGGACACTGAGTCAGGTATTGTTCTAGAAATATAATGAATAGGTCCCACACATCAATGCATCAGTTCTTGGTCCAGACTTTGTGTTAGAGCCCTGGAGATGTGGACGTGAATGAAGCAGGCACTCTCCCTCAAGAGGCTCACAGTCCAGCGGGAAAGGTGAAGAAGAGAGTGAATTAGCCTGCAGTGTGATTAGGGCTCTAGCAAGAGATTAGCAAAGAATTGCAGAGAGCTTTGCTGACTTTTCTGGAATCTCCTCAGAAGAGATGACATTTGAGTTGAGGGTAAAAGGGTGTCTAGGTGATGTCTAGGCAGAGAAGCATTATTAGAAAACATTCCAGGCAGGGGAAACATGTACAAAGGCAGAAAAACACATCTGAGAAATTTTCCTGAGTTTTATGTGGCTGGAATATTGAGCAGAACGATCGTGGTCCAGGGCTAAGAACAGCTGACATTCATTGAGCACTTAACCCCTGCTGGGCAATGCGCAAAGGGTTCATTGCATTCAGTATCTGATTTAAGCCCATCAGTACTATTAGTGTCTCCATTTTACACAGGGGAAAACTGAAACTTAGGTTACATAATGTGCCTGCAAGCACACAGCTAGATGATGGAAGAAACAGGTGTCAAACCCGGGTCAAACTGACTTCAACCCCAGGGTTCAGAATATAGGCTCAGCCTCTGTCATGAAGAGCCTTGAATGTTGAGCTAAGATGTTTGAATACTGGTGTGGGTGGACATGTCAAACTCCATTGTAATATGGGCATGATCCATGGCTCTTGGGCCACACAGCCGAGGGAGCTGAGACTAGTGTGAGGACAACAGTGACAGTCACACCTGCCTACATGAAGTAGCTACAAGAACCCTCGTACCAGTTGCACGTACATATGCTGTCCTTGCCTGGCTGCGGGTGCCTTGCTTCTCAGTTTGCCCTGGGAAATGAGGAGAAAGGCATGTCACCAGCTTTCATTTCTCTTATATTGCAGCACCTTTGCCTTAGGATCAGCATGAGCTCCCTGGGAGGAAGGACCAGCTATGGAACAGCCCCATGCTCTGCTTATACCTCTTCTCTCACCTCTCCACAGTCTGAACAATCTTGTTCTTTTTCCCTTTAGGGTGAATTCCTTCCCCGAAGACTCCAGGGCTCCTCATGCTAGTAGGTTCTCAGCAGACAGGTGCTCTAGGTCTAGTGCTCCCTAGCTACTAGGGTAACCACAGCACGGCCTCAAGCAGGGCCCCTCCAGCTATGTTTGTCTTTATGTCCAGGTCTGCCCTCTGAGAAATGGGTTCATTTCTCACATTGAATGCATTTCCATCAGCTTTATTGTGAGGACCAATTAGATGCTTTATAGTATGAATCGTTTTAAGGCCATGCATTCTCCAGAGGGGCAATATCACCCCAAGGTGGTGAAAATTCGTTCTTGGTTATGTGTGTTATACATAAAGCACAGACAGACATGTAAGCAGATACACAGTATGCCTGTAGTAATAACATTTCCTGGGAGGGCATTAGGGGAAAATGCCTAAAAGGCTTCTAGGGGGCAATAATGAAAAAGATAGAGAAACGCTCTTAAGACCCTAAAATAAAAGGAACATTTATGTCAATTACAAATATCCTTTCTATGTGATTATCTTTCTGTCCATGCTTAATAGATTTCCGTGCACTAAATATTAGGAAAAATAAAATGAATGGTGAAGACCTGTTAAAGACTGTTTCAGAATGTGTCTGCGGGTGTTCACCAGTTCAAGGAAGTCTCTTATACAGGCTATATTTGGAACTCTGTGCTCTTTTTTACAAAAACATAGAAATTCCCCAAATGGTTTTATTGGCACTGGTTACCATCATTACTATCTTTAAACATCTGTGATCAATTAGCTTTGACTATTGGCTAATTATATACATTAAAATATATCCAAGAGACAAATATTACAGTTAGATATAATAAACGAATATTAGGATTGAAATATTTTCATTTTTAATTAATCCAGGGCACGCATGGGAGGAATATTTATTATTTTATTTGATATGCACAGTTTACCAAGAGCTTTAATATAATCTCCATTTGCTAATTGTGTAGCTCCCTTGACCCTAACAAGGGCCCTGTGAAATTGGGATTGTTGCTGTTTTACCATTTTCATTTTAGAGATAAGGTAACTAGGGCTCAGTCAGCTTAAAAGTTTGTTCGAAAGACTTAGCTGCAAATGGTACATGTTAGTCAGCTCAGACTGCCATAATAAAATCCCAAAGACTGGATGGTGCAGGGATCAAAAATTATTTTTCCTATCCCCCTCTTGGATTCTTGGATTGGGCCCTGCCAAGGGGGCTGACAAAAGACAGATGAACAAGATTAAAAGAGAAGTTCATGGGCACTGTGTACTCAGAGATGAGTGACTCAAAGAGTTGGCTGGAATTTGAGCTTACATAGCGTCTTAGCAAAGAAACAGTGCATTTTTAGAGAAGTAATGAGACAAAGGAAAAGACCCTGAGTGTGTAGGCCCAGCAAACCACTGGTCAGTAAAGTTTGTCATGTATGTTCCTCTGGCGCCATCTCCAGGCTGACAAGGCTCAAAGTTGTCTGCTGTCATTAACTTACCCTTTTTGGTAGAGAGGGAGAAAATTTGTCCTATTTTTAGACAAAGAGGAAAGGGCAAAAAAACTTTTCTTGTATCTGTTTCTGCTCAGTTGCCTTCAGCTCAAAATAATCCTCATGCCAAAGTGATATATTTTAGCGGTGGCAGATTCTGCCACCCTACAGGGGCTTAAAACAACAGAAATTTGTTCTCTCACAGTTCTGGAGGCTGGAAGTCTCTGGTGAGGCCCCTCTTCCTGACTTACATGGCTGCCTTCTTGTTAAGTCTTCACCTGGCCTTTCTTTTATGCACGCGTGGGCAGAGAAAAACATCTCTCGTGTCTCTTCCTCTTTTTATAATTTCACCAATCCTATTAGGTTAGGGTCCCCTCTGTATGGCCTCATTGAACCTTAGTTACCTCCCTAAAGGTCCTGCCTGCAAAGAGAGCCACATCAGGGTTTAGGGCTTCAACATATCAGTTTTGGGGGGTCATAATTCCATCCATAACAGGGTGGCACTGGGATTTAAGTTCCTCGCTTCTGACCCCCAAATCTGTCTCTTTTGGTCCCATCACATGACCCCTCCACCTGCCAGCATCTGTCCCCTGAGCCCAGGCCAGACCACTGGCAGAGAGCCTAGAACATGCAGGCCGCCAGCTTATATTGGGGTGACCCCTAGAGTTGGGAGCAAGGTAGGCACCATCTGCGTGAGGGAGTGGAAGCACAGTGGGAGAGGCAAGGTTTTCCTCCCTATGGGCATTGCCTTACTTCAGGCATTCATTATCTCTTGCCTTGACTACTGCAAATCCTCTCTCTCCCTCTAGCCTTGTTCTATTCTATTCCATCCCCCAACAGACAACAGAATCCTTTTCCTAAAATGCAAGTCTAATCACGTCTTTACTCTGCTTAAAACTATTCAGTGTTTCTCAACATCTAGGTAAAGTCTAGTTCATTAACTCTGCTTAAGAGCCTTCATGACCTTGGCCAGGACCACATGTCCTCCAACCTCATCTCCTGCATTTCTCATATTGAACATTCCAGCCACACAAAACTCCCTTTTGTGCTGTCCAGTACACCCTCTGAGAAAATACCTGTTCCTATTTCAAAACCCAACTCAGATGACATCTCTTCTAGGACTCTTCCCCAGAAATTCATCCTAAAAGAAATAACCTACTCATTCTTTTGTTTCTGAAGCCAGTATAATTTGATTATAAAAGCAGTTAGCTTCTATTAGAACAGTCTCAGTTTCTAGGTCCCCTCATGCCATGTGGGCCTCATGTAGAACAGGGGCTGAGCAGATACTTGCTGAGCAAACAAGTGGTTGTGGTGGCAGGTTCCTCACTCAGGTGGCTCTCTTCATCTTTTTTATCCCTCCGCAATCAAGAAAGTCAGCTTATTCCTATGGGGACCTCCACCCTGGCTATTCTCCATCTCTAAAGGCTAATGGGCAATCTCAAGGAACAAAACTGACCCTCATGGATATTCTGCAGGAATAGAAAATATCACCAGGCAACTGGGGTTTCTCTTTGTACTTCATAAGCACCACTTCATCTCCTCCATTTGGAATAACTCCTTCTATGCCTTATATGGCAGCTCAACCCCATATAGCTTTTAGAGGTCTGGGGGTCTCTAAGACTCACAGGAACTCAGTCCTCCAGGCTTCCCTGCAGGAAGCCAAGGCCCCTGGAAGGTCCAGGTTTGACCTGGAAAGCCAAACACCAAACCCTGGCAAAATCCCGGAAGTCAGAGTCCAGACTTGGCTCATAGCTTACCCCCTGCAGCCACCTGTCTCTTGAACTAATTGGTTGGCTAGCTGTTACAGCTTTTTTCCCTAGTGACCAGCTGTTTAACTCAGTGGTCTATCACTTCCTTCCCTACTTGAGATTTGGGGAATCTATGGCAGATGCTGTCCCTGCCTGGCCCAGATTCTACCCTTCATTCCCTCTCCTTCCTCTTTCTCCTGGAGCAAAGCCACCTTCAGTGCTGACCCGGGGAGAGAAAGAACTCAGTGTACCTTAAAACTCAACTGCTTATTATAGAAGGGAGGGATTGCAGTCTGTAACAAAGTCATCTTATCTTTACTCACACACACATACCATCCTGAAGATTATTAAAACGGTTCTTCATTTTAGCATCAAGAGATTACTCCAGCCTGTACTGAATCTACAGGGTGGTGAAGGCTCGTGCGTGGCTTCTCCACCCCAACTTGCCCTCTTCACCTCTGTTGTTGGCATGATGCCTTTATAGGACTCTCAGAGAGCTCCATATGCTCATTCAGTAACATTACCGAACCTTCTTCCTTAGTCTGTTTTCTACATTCCCTATACATTTTATATCTTGATTTTGTGCCACTTATTATCACACTCTAAAAATCTTTCATGTTTGTGTACCTGATCTTCACAATTGTTATAACAATCTTTCAAGTGAATATAAATAAATTTTATTCTCATTTTGTTTACTAATTATATATTGTGATTTTTCACTCTTGTATATAACGCTTCAATAAATGTCTTCACAAAATACAGGTTTCTATAAGTTCTTTTGGCGTACTTCCTTGGGTTAATTTTCAGTAATGGAACCAGTAGGCTGAAGGAGATGAATATCACTGACTCTTTCAAGCTATTATTATCTTGCTTCATATACACTGCACCGACTGTGTATACTTGCCTATGTTAGAGCAAGATCACCCACATTAAGGACCCTGACTTCCTGTTTATCTTTACTAATTAAATAAGTATAAAATGTTATTTTAAGTTCCATCTCAATTTCTATTTAAGTTGTGGCCCGCACCTTCAAAGTACATCTTCTCATTAAGGCATGGTGAACTCACGATTTCTTAAGCACCACTAACCAAACTGCTATTCCCAGGTTCTTCTAAATCCCATCCATTTCAGCTTTGGCTGGAGACCGCTTTGGCCTCTGGAAATGTGACATCCTGCAGCTGGTTCATGGGGCCCTTTCCTGGCTCCCCCTGTCCCCCCTCCTGGCCTTGCCTACATGGGTATCTACAGAGGTTGGCATCTCTCCAGAGTGTGCGTCAGCTCTGCCATGTGAGTTATGTCGTTCTAACTCTGTATTTCCTTCCCTAGAAACATATTTTGGCTCTTTGTTCCAAATGCTCAGTATTACTGTTCTAGTCCAACAATGCTGTTGGAGCCCAAAATAGTTTGGAAAATTTTATTTGGAAATTGTTTCAAAGCCGTTGCCATGTTCTTTTGAATATCCTCATTGGTGGCAAAACTTGGTGTTTAGAAGGTAGATCTGTTTGTTTGTTTGTTTGGAAAGGAAACTGGTATCTTTCACATGGTTTCCGTATCAGACAGGATCCTGTCAGAAGCCAGAAACCACAGTTATTTCGGCAGAGAGAATTTAACAGAGAAAGAACTGTTTCCCAGACAGAAGAGAACTGGAGACAGGCAAAAATGGTATAATGAGGGATCACAAAGGTTGTAGCTTCAGGAAGCAGCTGCCTCTTCTAGAGGATATGTTGGGATTGCTAAAACTTAGAAGCTTCTAGAAGGGGTCCTCTAGGGAGGAGGTGTGCTCAGATGGAACTGGTGCTGGAGCTTGGGGCCTGGAGAAGAGACTAGTAGGAGCTGGGATTGTGCCGCTCAGGAGGAAGTGCCAGCTGCTGGTTCTGTTTCTGAGAGGGCACAGTGTGGTCGGTGCTAAGTGGGTGGAGCTGTCGCCCACTAGACCCACCTGGCGCTGCTGCAGACAGCGGCTCCTGCAGGGTGAAGGAATGTTGCTGGGGCAACGCTGAGAGGAGCAGGGAGCACACAAGGGGGATAGTCTCCATCCCTGCCTCCAGCCCTCCAGCTCCCTGTGGCGTCCCTGAAAGGCAGAGCCTACCAGGAACCAGCTGGCAAAGGAAAACTGATGCAGAGGCTCAGCCCCAGCATGTGAGTAGGGTGTGGAGGAGGGGAAAACGGGAGCTGAGAACCGACGGCTTCACAGCCAGCAACCCCCAGGTACCAGGCACTCTGTAAGCATTTCCAAATATGAGCTCTCCTTTAGTTCTTGTGCACCTGTGTGACAGAGGCACGCTTGCCCTGTCTTATGGGTGAGGAAGTGAAGGCTCAGGGAGAGTAGGTAATAATTATGGCACTAGAATGGCATACATCTTTTTTTCTGTTCACTGCTTGTTCCACTGAAAGTGCTGAAGTAGAGCTCCCTTTGGGAAGACAAGGGGGCTGTTATGAGGGGAAATGAGAGGAGAGAAAAGAAAGAGCCAGGCAGATAGCGTAAGGCCATGCACAGGTAATATGATTCTTCCTTGTGCCCCACGCCCTGCATCTTTAGAAAATTCTATCTGATTCATGAAATGTTTGAAGTAGATTTCTTGTGGAAACTGTTAAGGGTCTGAACTTTGCACTGGGACAGATTTGGAAAGGAACAAGGACAGCATCTGTAGATGCAGCACAAGAGTGAACTGAAATCTTACTGGTGGCAGAAATCTTCGGAACTTTTATGACTTCACTAGACTGTGTATTTGGTCTGTCTCGTAAGACTTGGGAGGCTCTAACTGACATCTAAATTATACCCATTTTACACATGGAGAATTTGAAGGTGAGAGAAGTTAGGTAACATAACAAGATCACATAGCTGTTAAATTGTGAACCTTGGATTTGGGCTCAGTTCTGATTCCCCCAAAGAGTTTGTCTCCAAAATGGCATAGACAGGAGAAGCTACAATAATACTATTACCTACCATTTATTTAACACTGATTACATATTTGGAAATATGCTAGGTGCCTATTTTGTTTAATCCTCATAATTTTATGAGGTAGATGCTATTACACCTGTTTTACAGATAAAAAACTGAGGCTGCCAGGCTTAACAACATTCCCTGTTGCTAGACACCAACAAGCAGAGCTGGAATCCTCACCTGGATCCAACAGACCCCAAATATTGTTTACCCAACCAGTGCTTCTCAAACTCTAAAGTGCCTGAGAATCACTCAGGGATCCTGTTAAATGCAGATTCCCATTCAGTAGATATGGGGTGGGACCTTAGATGCTGTATTTCTCATAAGCTTCCCAGTAATGCTGATGTTACTGGTCCATGAACTTCTTTTTGAATGGCAAGGCTCCTAACATTGGCATCACACTGCTTCCCTGTCCAGCCAAGCCCACCCATGTATTTTTGCATTAGCTCATCATCAAGACCCCAGAAGGCCTCTTGGTTCAGTTCAGTTGTGAAATGATACCCAAGAGCTCGTCCTTCTTGCTCTTTCCTGCCTCCGAAATTTTTCATATTAAAATAACTAACCAAACAAATACATCATATGGCAGATCATTAAGGAACACATGATTTTTGCCCCCATGTAACTCAATTCAACTAATGAAACTGTCATTAAAATCCATGACTATGTCAAGAAAATTAGTTTCAGGTGTTGGATTGTTTTGGTTCTAGAATAATCTCTATATTTTAATGAGGGGTATTTGAAATATCATCACCCTTCCCCCCATCAGGGGCTTACAGCTCAGGGTCTGAAAGAAGTCTGACATATTGGGGGTTAGCGGGATGTTGACAGGAAGCAATTAACAACAGCTCATTGTTGTCTCTTTCTGTTGCCCTGAGATCTGCTTGTTGAGAATGCTTTCAGCACCAAAGCATGTCTTTTGGATAGAGAAGCAAAGGTAGCTTATGAAAAGTGCTGACAACTTCGTAAAGAGACCCAAAGACTGCTAGCCAGGGATCTCCCACTGATATTGTCTGTCCATAAAATGGAGAGCCCAAAGGAACATTCATTTTCCCTTTCTAACATAGAACATTTGTTTTGTAAATAATGGATTTAAAAAACATTTTATTCCAAGAGGTAGATGGGCAGTGGGGGTGGGGGAGTGATTAATAATTTTAAATAATAGCTGACATGTTTTCCCATTGCCATGCCCCCAATTTTTGTTTCCTAATTTATCTTAAACTAGACCTGAGCATTCTCAGCTGTCACCATTGCAATGAGAATGTAAATAAATACTTTTTTTTTTTTTGGTTTTGGAGCTTTAAGCTGAGTCTGAACTTCAACAATATGTTTGGAAAAACAATTATAGAGTAAGTTGCTTCCCCTCCACACAGGGGAGCTAAAAGTGCCTGGGTGGAAGCATTAAAGAAGAAACTTGGGAAAGAAACAAAGTTCATTGCTGGTGGGGGTGTCTGACAAGTGGGCTAAGGGGGCTGCTTTTGTTTCCATCCATGGGTTGAAACCCTAGGATAAGGGAGGGAAACAATAGAAACTGAAATAATAGTCCTGCTTGGCATTCAGTGTGTTCCTGCCTCTAAGAAGGTTCTGGGGACTTCTATATCTTTTCAAGCATCTTTTCTATATCTTTTTTTAAAGTTTATTTTGGTATCATTAATCTACAATTACATGTGCAATATTATGGTTATTAAACTACCCCCTTCATCAGGGCCCCCCCACCAACCCCATTACAGTCACTGTGCATCAGCATAGTGAGATGCTATAGAATCACTACTTGTCTTCTCTGAGTTGTGCAGCCCTCCCCATGCCCCCCTAGCATTACATCTGCTAATTGTAATGCTCCTTTTTCCCCCTTGTCCTTCCCTTCCCACCTATCCTCCCCAGTCCCTTTCCCTTTGGTAACTATTAGTCCGTTCTTGGGTTCTGTGAGTCTGCTGCTGTTTTGTTCCTTCAGTTTTTTTCTTTGTTCTTATACTCCACATATGAGTGAAATCATTTGATACTTGTCTTTTTCGGCTTGGCTTATTTCACTGAGCATAATACCCTCTAGCTCCATCCATGTTGTTGCAAATGGTAGGATTTGTTTTCTTCTTATGGCTGAATAATATTCCATTGTGTATATGTACCACATCTTCTTTATCCATTCATCTACTGATGGACACTTAGGTTGCTTCCATTTCTTGGCTATTGTAAATAGTGCTGCGATAAACATAGGGGTGCATCTGTCTTTTTCAAACTGGGCTGCTGCATTCTTAGGGTAAATTCCTAGGAGTGGAATTCCTGGGTCAAATGGTATTTCTATTTTGAGTTTTTTGAGGAACCTCCATACTGCTTTCCACAATGATTGAACTAATTTGCATTCCCATCAGCAGTGTAGGACGGTTCCCTTTTCTCCACATCCTCACCAATATTTGTTGTTGTTTGTGTTTTGGATGTTGACCATCCTCACTGGTGTGAGGTGGTATCTCATTGTGGTTTTAGTCTGCATTTCTCTGATGATTAGTGATGTGGAGCATCTTTTCATATGCCTGTTGGCCATCTGAATTTCTTCTTTGGAGAAGTGTCTATTCATGTCCTCTGCCCATTTCTTTTTTTTTTTACAATAACTTTTTTTTAGTTTATTTTGATATCGTTAATCTACAATTAAATGAATAATATTATGGTGATTACACTACCCCCTTCATCAGGTTCCCCCACCCCCCAACCCCATTGCAGTCACTGTCCATCAGCGTAGTGAGATGCCATAGAGTCACTACTTGTCCTCTCTGGGTTGTACAGCCCTCCCTGTGCCCCCTGAACATTACATCTGCTAATCGTAATGTCCCTTCTTCCCCCTTGCCCCTCCCTTCCCTCCCATCCTCCCCAGTCCCTTTCCCTTTGGTAACTATTAGTCCGTTCTTGGGTTCTGTGAGTCTCCTGCTGTTTTGTTCCTTCAGTTTTTTTTTTCCTTAGTTCTTATACTCCACATATGAGTGAAATCATTTGGTACTTGTCTTTTTCAGCTTGACTTATTTCACTGAGCATAATACCCTCTAACTTCATCCATGTTGTTGCAAATGGTAGGATTTGTTTTCTTCTTATGGCTGAATAATATTCTATTGTGTATATATACCACCTCTTCTTTATCCATTCATCTACTGATGGACACTTAGGCTGCTTCCACTTCTTGGCTATTGTAAATAGTGCTGCGATAAACATAGGGGTGCATCTGTCTTTTTCAAACTGGGCTGCTGCATTCTTAGGGTAAATTCCTAGGAGTGGAATTCCTGGGTCAAATGGTATTTCTATTTTGAGTTTTTTGAGGAACCTCCATACTGCTTTCCACAATGGTTGAACTAATTTGCAGTCCCACCAGCAGTGTAGGAGGGTTCCCTTTTCTCCACATCCTCGCCAACATTTGTTGTTGTTTGTGTTTTGGATGTTGGCCATCCTCACTGGTGTGAGGTGATATCTCATTTTGGTTTTAATGTGCATTTCTCTGATGATTAGCAATGTGGAGCATCTTTTCATGTGCCTGTTGGCCATCTGAATTTCTTCTTTGGAGAAGTGTCTATTCATGTCCTCTGCCCATTTCTTAAATGGATTATTTGCTTTTTGTTTGTTGAGGTGCGTGAGTTCTTTATATATTTTGGATGTCAACCCCTTATCGGATACGTCATTTATGAATATATTCTCCCATACTGTAGGAAGTCTTTTTGTTCTACTGATGGTGTCCTTTGCTGTACAGAAGCTTTTCAGCTTGATATAGTCCCACTTGTTCATTTTTGCTTTTGTTTCCCTTGCCTGGGGAGATATGTTCATGAAGAAGTCGCTCATGTTTATGTCCAAGATATTTTTGCCTACATTTTTTTCTAAGAGTTTTATGGTTTCATGACTTACATTCAGGTCTTTGATCCACCTTGAGTTTACCTTTGTGTATGGGGTTAGACCGTAGTCCAATCTCATTCTCTTACATGTAGCTGTCCAGTTTTTCCAACACCAGCTGCTGAAGAGGCTGTCATCTCCCCAATGTATATCCAAGGCTCCCTTAGCAAATATTAATTGACTGTATATGTTTGGGTTGATGTTTGGATTTTCTGTTATATTCCACTGATCTGTGGGTCTGTTTTTGTGCCAATACCAAATTGTCTTGATTACTGTGGCTTTGTAGTAGAGCTTGAAGTCAGGGAGTGTAATTCCCCCTGTTGTATTCCTCCTTCTCAGGATTGTTTTGGCTATTCGGGGTCTTTTGTGGTTCCATATGAATTTTAGAATTATTTGTTCCAGTTTATTGAAGAATGCTGTTGGTATTTTGATAGGAAATTGCATTGAATCTGTATATTGCTTTAGGTAGTATAGCCATTTTGACAATATTTATTCTTCCTAGCCAAGAGCATGAGATGAATTTCCATTTGGTAGTGTCCTCTTTAATTTCTCTTAGGAGTGTCTTGTAGTTTTCAGAGTACAGGTCTTTCACTTCCTTCGTTAGGTTTATTCCTAGGTATTTTATTCTTTTTGATGCAATTGTGAATGGAATTGTTTTTCTGATTTCTCTTTCTGTTAGTTCATTGTTAGTGTATAGGAAAGCAACAGATTTCTGTGTGTTAATTTTGTATCCTGCAACCTTTCTGAATGCAGATATTAGTTCTAGTAGTTTTGGAGTGGAGTCTGTAGGGTTTTTTATGTACAATATCATGTCATCTGCAAATAGTGACAATTTGACTTCTTCTTTACCAATCTGGATGCCTTGTATGTCTTTGTTTTGTCTGATTGCTGTGGCTAGGACCTCCAGTACTATGTTGAATAACAGTGGAGAGAGTGGGCATCCCTGTCTTGTTCCCGATCTTAGATGAAAAGCTTTCAGCTTCTCGCTGTTAAGTATGATGTTAGCTGTGGGTTTGTCATATATGGCCTTTATGATGTTGAGGTACTTGCCCTCTATACCCACTTTGTTGAGAGTTTTAATCATGAATGGATGCTGAATTTTGTGAAATGCTTTTTCAGCATCTATGGAGATGATCATGTGGTTTTTGTTCTTCTTTTTATTGATGTGGTGGATGATGTTGATGGATTTTCGAATGTTGTACCATCCTTGCATCCCTGGGATGAATCCCACTTGATCATGGTGTATGATCCTCTTGATGTATTTTTCGAATTTGGTTTGCTAATATTTTGTTGAGTGTTTTTGCATCCACGTTCATCAGGGATTTTGGTCTGTAGTTTTCTTTTTTGGTGAGGTCTTTGCCAGGTTTTGGTATTAGAGTGATGCTGGCTTCATAGAATGAGTTTGGAAGTATTCCCTCCTCTTCTATTTTTTGGAAAACTTTAAGGAGAATGGGTGTTATTTCTTCTCTGTATGTCTGGTAGAATTCAGAGGTGAATCCATCTGGTCCAAGGGTTTTGTTCTTGGGTAGTTTTTTGATTACCGCTTCAATTTCATTGCTGGTGATTGGTCTGTTTAGTTTTTCTGTTTCCTGTTTCCTGTTTGGTCAGTTTTGGAAGGTTGTATTTTTCTAAGAAGTTGTCCATTTCTTCTAGATTTTCAATCTTGTTAGCATATAGATTCTCATAATATTCTCTTATATTTCTTTGTATTTCTGTGGGGTCTGTCGTGATTTTTCCTTTCTCATTTCTGATTCTGTTTATGTGTGTAGATTCTCTTTTTCTCTTAATGAGTCTGGCTAGGGGTTTATCTATTTTGTTTATTTTTTCAAAGAACCAGCTCTTGGCTTCATTAATTTTTTCTATTGTTTTATTCTTCTCAATTTTATTTATTTCTTCTCTGATCTTTATTATGTCCCTCCTTCTGGTGACTTTGGGCCTCATTTGTTCTTCCTTTTCCAATTTCAGTAATTGTGTCTTTAGACTATTCATTTGGGAATGTTCTTCTTTCTTTAGATAGGCCTGGATTGCAATATACTTTCCTCTTAGAACTACCTTTGCTGCGTCCCACAAAAGTTGTGGCTTTGTGTTGTTGTTGTCATTTGTCTCCATATACGCTTTGATTTCTGTTTTGATTTGGTCATTAACCCATTGATTAATTAGGAGAATGTTGTTAAGTCTCCATGTATTTGTGAGCCTTTTTGTTTTCTTTCTAAAATTTAATTCTAGTTTAATACCTTTATGATCTGAGAAGTTGGTTGGTAGAATTTCAATCTTTTTGACTTTACTGAGGTTCTTTTTGTGGCCTAGTATGTGGTCTATTCTGGAAAATGTTCCATGTGCACTTGAGAAGAATGTGTATCCTGTTGCTTTTGGGTGTAGAGTTCTGTAGATGTCTGTTAGGTCCATCTGTTCTAGTGTGTTATTCAGTGCCTCTGTGTCTTTACTTATTTTCTGTCTGGTTGATCTGTCCTTTGGAGTGAGTGGTGTTTTGAAGTCACCTAAAATGAATGCATTGCTGTCTATTTCCTCCTTTAATTCTGTTCGTATTTGTTTCACATATGGCGGCCCTCCTGTGTTGGGTGCATATATATTTATAATGGTTATATCTTCTGGTTGGATTGACCCCTTTATCATTATGTAATGTCCTTCTTTATCTCTTGTTACTTTCTTCGTTTTGAAGTCTATTTTGTCTGATACAAGTACTGTAACACCTGCTGTTTTCTCCTTGTTTTTTGCATGAAATATCTTTTTCCATCCCTTCACTTTTAGTCTGTGTATATCTTTGCATTTGAGGTGAGTCTCTTGTAAGCAGCATGTAGATGGGTCTTGCTTTTTTATCCATTCTATTACTCTGTGTCTTTTGATTGGTACATTTAGTCCATTTACATTTAGGGTGATTATTGATAGATATGTACTTATTGCCATTGCTGGCTTTAGATTCATGGTTACCAAAGGTTCAGTGGTTGCTTCTTAACTATGTAACAATCTAACTTAACTTTCTTGTTAAGTTATTGTAAACACAGTCTGATGTTTCTTTATTTCTCTCCCTTCTTATTCTGCCTCCTCCATTCTTTATATACTAGGTGTTTTATTCTTTGCCTTTAGTTAGTATTTGGATGGTCTGCTTTCTTTGCTATGATTTTATTTTCTGTGTTGAAATCTTTTTAGCCTTAGGAGTGCTTCCCTCTAGAGCAGTTCCTTTCAGATGTCCTGTAGAGGTGGTTTATGGGAGACAAATTCTCTCAGCTTTTGCTTGTCTGAAAATTGTTTAATCCCTGCATCATATTTAAATGATAATCGTGCTGGATACAGTATTCTTGCTTCGAGGCCCTTCTGTTTCATTGCGTTAAATATATCATGCCATTCTCTTCTAGCCTGTGAGGTTTCTGTTGAGAAGTCTGATGATAGTCTGATGGGTTTTCCTTTGAAGGTGATCTTTTTTCTTTCTCTAGATGACTTTAATACTTTGTCCTTATCTTTGATCTTTGCCATTTTAATTATTATGTGTCTTGGTGTTGTCTTCCTGGGGTCCCTTGTGTTAGAAGATCTGTGGGCTTCCATGGACTGCGAGACTATTTCCTTCCCCAGCATGGGGAAGTTTTCAGCAATTATTTCTTCAAAGACACTTTCTAACCCTTTTTCTCTCTCTTCTTCCTCTGGTACTCCTATAATGCGAATATTTTTCCATTTGGATTGGTCACACAGTTCTCTTAATATTCTTTCATTCCTAGCGATCCTTTTATCTCTCTCTGCCTCAGCTGCTCTGTATTCCTGTTCTCTGATTTCTATTGCATTAACAGTCTCTTGCATCTCATCCAGTCTGCTGCTAAGCCCGACAAAGGGTTGTCTCATTTCTGCATTGTCTTTCCTGACTTTCCTCACTTCCTCCCTCAGCTCTTGCATATTTCTCTGTAGATCCATCAGCATGGTTATGACTTTTATTCTGAATTGTTTTTCAGGAAGATTCTGCATTTCCATCCCTTCAGGTTCCCTCTCAGTAGTTGTCTGGGTCTGGGTGAGCTTGGTCTGTATGATATTCCTCTGTCTTTTCATGTTGATAGGAGTGGGCGCTGGTAGGTGCCACGTATGTCATCTGGGCTCTTTAAGATTTAAGAGAAAAAAAAAGAAACACAAAGCATAAAAACAAACAAACAAGCATGAGCGACTTCTTCATGAACATATCTCCCCAGGCAAGGGAAACAAAAGCAAAAATGAACAAGTGGGACCATATCAAGCTGAAAAGCTTCTGTACAGCAAAGGACACCATCAGTAGAACAGGAAGACATCCTACAGTATGGGAGAATATATTCATAAATGACATATCTGATAAGGGGTTGACATCCAAAATATATAAAGAACTCACACACCGCAACAAACAAAAAGCAAATAGTCCAATTAAAATGGGCAGAGGACATGAATAGACACTTCTCCAAAGAACAAATTCAGATGGCCAACAGGCACATGAGAAGATGCTCCATATCACTAATCATCAGAGAAATGCCGATTAAAACCACAATGATATACCACCTCACACCAGTGAGGATGGCCAACATCCAAAACACAAACAACAACAAATGTTGGTGAGGATGTGGAGAAAAGGGAACCCTCCTACACTGCTGATGGGAATGCAAATTAGTTCAACCATTATGGAAAGCAGTATGGAGGTTCCTCAAAAAACTCAAAATAGAAATACCATTTGACCCAGGAATTCCACTCCTAGGAATTTACCCTAAGAATGCAGCAGCCCAGTTTGAAAAAGACAGATGCACCCCTATGTTTATCGCAGCACTATTTACAATAGCCAAGAAATGGAAGCAACCTAAGTGTCCATCAGTAGATGAATGGATAAAGAAGAGGTGGTACATATACACAATGGAATATTATACAGCCATAAGAAGAAAACAAATCCTACCATTTGCAACAGCATGGATGGAGTTAGAGGGTATTATGCTCAGTGAAATAAGTCAAGCCGAAAAAGACAAGTACCAAATGATTTCACTCATATGTGGAGTATGAGAACTAAGAAAAAAACTGAAGGAACAAAACAGCAGGAGACTCACAGAACCCAAGAACAGACTAATAGTTACCAAAGGGAAAGGGACTGGGGAAGATGGGTGGGAAGGGAGGGACAAGGGGGAAAAAGGGGCATTATGATTAGCAGATGTAATGTTAGGGGGGCACGGGGAAGGCTGTACAACCCATAGAAGACAAGTAGTGACTCTATAGCATCTCACTATGCTGATGGACAGTGACTGTAATGGGGTTGGTGGGGGGGACCTGATGAAGGGGGTAGTGTAATCCCCATAATGTTGCTCATTTAATTGTATATTAATGATACCAAAATAAACTTTAAAAAAACACAAGCAAAAAAAGAAGGGAGTGAAAGAAAAGAGAAAAAGAAGAAAGAAAAAAGAAAGGGGAAAAAAAAACGCCCAACTGGAGTGGATTCTGTAAGGCTGCTGTAGGTGTCACTGTTGCTCCACTATTCCACAGCTGCGGCCACTCCACTCTTTGTAGCTCTGTCCAGGGCGGGAACAAATGGGAGGCTGTTGTTCTCTGTATGAAGTTTTAGTGTGGCTGCTACCTTTTCTCAGTCAGCAGCCAAGGGGTCCGAAGTTCCCCAGCACTTCCAGCCTGTAGGGCTGAGCATGCCGGGGCGATGGTGTTCCCTCACTTGGGCCCCCCGCCTCTCCAAGACCGCTACAAACCTTGTGCACTTTTCTCTTGTCCCGGGGTGCTGGCTGCACGGACCCAGCACGTTCCCGGCTCAAAACCTGCACCTTCTGCCTCTCCAATGTCTGATGCACCGCACGATGTGTGTCAGTGCTCCCGGTGCAGACCACCGGGGCTGGGTATTTTGCTGGCCTGCTCTTCCACTCCCTCCTGGCTCTGAATCCTCTCCTGCCGACGCACCGGGATGGGTGAGTGTTGGGGTCCCGCGGGGTCGTGGCTCCGTATCTTACCAGCCTCGCGGGGTGCCAAGTCCTCTCGGGTGTAGCCGCACGCTGTGCACTTTCCTGTGTATTCTGGTCTCTCTTTTAGGAATAGTTGTATTTGCTGTATTTTCGTAGATAAATATAGTGTTGGGAGGAGATTTCTGCCGCCCTGCTCATGCCGCCATCTTCCCAGAAGTCTTCTGTATCTTTTTATTCTCCATGTTTTGTGTGTCAGTAGTTCAGTCATTTTCATTATTGAATGACATACTTTTGTGTGAATATGTGTAGTAATGTTTCTCCTTTCCTGTTGATGGACATTGGGTTCCAGGTTTTGTTATGAATAATGCTGATATGAACAGTCATGTACAGCTCTTTTTAAAATGAAGTTTTATTTTGGAGTAGTTTTAGATTTACAGAGAAGCTGTATAGGTAATAAAGTTCCTATATATCACACATCCAATTTCCCCAATCATTAACATCTTATATCATGCACTTCTCACATTTAATGAACCAATATTAACACATTATTATCAACTAAAGATCATAACTTCATTCATATTTCCTTCATTTTTACCTAGTGTCCTTTTTCTGTTCCAGCATCGCATCCAGGATACCATATACATTAAGTTGTAATGTGTCCTAGGCTCCTCCTGGCTGTGACAGTTTCTCAGACTTAACCTTGTTTTTTATGACTTTGACAATTTTGAGAAGTACCGGTTAGATATTTTGTGGAATGTACCTCACCTAAAATGTGTCTGATGTTTTTCTCATCATCAGACTAGGGTTATGGGTTTCAGAGAGGAAGATCCCAGACATTAAGTGCTGTTCTCATCATGTCATATCAAATGTACGTATCACCAACATTTGATAGGGGTTTTCAGTAATTTTTCTGCATATTCTGAGATCATCGTAATTTTTCCTGTGCACTTTATTGATGTGGTGGATTGCATTAATTGATTTTCAAATGTTGAATCAACCTCATTCCTTGGATAAACTCCACTGAGTCATAATACATTATCCTTTTTATATATTCCTGAATATAATTTGCTAGTATTTGAGGATTTTATGTCTATGTGTATGAGTTATATTGTTATTTTATTTTTTACAGTATCTTTGGTTTTTGTTATTAGAACAAAGCTGTCCTCATAAAATGAGCTGAGAGTTGTTCTGTTTTCTGGAAGAAATTGTGTAAGATTGATATCATACCTTCCTTAAATGTCTGATAGGATTTACCAGTGAAGCATCTGGCTTGGAATTTTATTTGTTAGGTTTTTAACTACAAGTTCTATTTACTTAGTAAATATATGGCCATTTGGGTTTTTAAATTTCTTCTCGAGTTGGTTTTAGTATGTTGTGTTTTGCAAACAATTTGTCCATTTCATCTAAGCTATAAAATTTTTTGGCATAAATGTGTTCATAGTATTTCCTTGTTATATTTTGAATGTAAGTAGGAGCTCCAGTTTCACATTTTATATCGGCAATTTGAATTCTCTCTCTTTCTTTCCTACCAGAGATTTATCAACTTTAATAATAAATCAAAGAATTAGCTTTTGGCTTTGTTAATTTTTCCTAATGTTTGTCTGTTTTCCATTTAACTTATTTCTGCTTTAATCTTTATTATTTCTTTCCTGCCTCTTCCTTTGGGTTTACCTTTTCCCCCCAACCTAGCTTCTTTAGGTGAAGATACTAATTTTTTTATTTTAAGCTTTTTTTTCTTTTCTACTTTAGTCATTAAAGCTGCAAATTTCACTCTAAGCCCTTTTTTGCTACATCCTACATGTTCGAATATGTTGCATTTTAATTATCATTCAAACATTTCCCCAGTTCCTCTTGTGATTCTTCTTGGACACATGGATTATTTATACATTTATTATTTAATTTCTAAATATTTGGAGGGATTTTATAGACAATTTATTATTACTGATTTGTATTTGTTTTTTTGCCTGTTGCAGCCAGAGTCCATACTTGGTAAGACCCCAGTCTCTTTAAATTTATTGCAAATTATTTCCTGTTCTTGCCTTTTCTCCTATAAAAGAGGTAAAATATATTTTCCTGCCCTTTCAAGTTGACTATGTGACTTGTTTCAGACAATACAATGAGGTGGAAGGGATGGCAATCTCGCATGAAGCCTAGGCACAATAGGCCCTGTGTATTTCCAGTTGCCTTGGAGAGGTTTTGCCATCCCCATGAGAAGGCCATGCCGGCTGGCCTGCAGGCTCTGGAGGAACATGAGAGGCGCAATGAGTAAAGCCTAGCCTTAATCTGTCTAGTCCTGTCAACCTTCAGATCTATGATCAAAAATAAATAACTGCTGCTGTTTTAAGCCCCCGAGAGTTTTGAATGATTTGTTATATGACTGATAGAGCCACTCTCCATGACAGGGAATTGAATGGATACTCAAGGCTTAGCCAGCTGGTCTGTATCCATTCTAGTAGCTTCCCTGCTCTCTTGGGCTGAAGCACTTCAGGCCTATGTTCCCTCCCTTCCAGATGTTGTCATTTCTTTTCTTCCCTTGGACCAATGACAATAGACATCAATTAGGGCATCAGCCTGAGAAGCGAACTTAGGGAGTTGTCCTGACACAATCCCTCTTGAAAAAGCTCAGGCATGCTGGGTGCACATCAGGACAGAAAGTGCACAGTGCTGGGGGCGGGGCAGCATAACTGGGGCAGTGAGACAGAACCTGACCAGTCTGTTTTCTTCAGGGACTGCCCAGGGCAATATGGAGTAGAGTGCCTCCACTAGTAGGCAGCACCTTTGTGTTGGCTGCCAACATTCACCTATACTTGGGACTCTACTAACTTCAGCATGTCATTCCCTTCCTATGTTGAAACTTGATTACCTTCAGTCGGCTAAGAATGAGGTTTCTGGGACTAGCTCTTCATTCCGTCAGTCTCCCTGTCTCTCCGGAATCTCCAATTTGGGAGGGAGGAAGGGGGACAGAAGCTCCTTTTAGTTTTCCATCTTGCCTGGAACTGGAAGTTCCAAATTTTCCTGTATTTATGGTGATGTTATATGTGTGTGTGCAATGTGTAAATATTTGCGTGCATATGCATGTACAAGTATATATGCACATTTTCTACTTCTATCTCTCATTAAATAGCTAGGTAGATTTATACATGCATATGTATGTATGTATACACACAAGTATATATACACATATATGCTACGGATATATGTTCCACTAATATTTATAAATTCTATATTTATTATTCTGCTCTTGTTTTTTCTCCTGTGCCAAATCTGGAAGAAGCAGCCTGGTTCACTCTTAATTTTGTGGGGCCTGACTCAAGAGTTAAAAAGAAAGGCTTATTTACCATAAAACTGAATATTTAAATCTATAAATCAAGTTAATCAACGGTTAAACGAGTGTGTCGCATCCTCCTTTTTTTTTTGGTATGATTAATGTACAATTACATGAGCAACGTTATGGTTACTAGACTCCCCCCATCATCAAGTCCCCACCACATACCCCATTACAGTCACTGTCCATGAGCGTAGTGAGATGCTATAGAATCACTACCTGTCTTTGTGTTGTACAGCCCTCCCCATGCGCCCCCACACACATTATGTATGCTAGCCGTAATGCCCCTTTTTCCCCCTTATCCATCCCTTCCCAACCATCCTCTCTAGTCCCTTTCCTTTAGTAACTGTAAGTTCATTTTTGGGTTCTGGAGTCTGCTGCTGTTTTGTTCCTTCAGTTTTTTCTTTGTTCTTATACTCCACAAATGAGTGAAATCATTTGATACCTCTCTTCCTCTACCTGGCTTATTTCACTGAGCATAATACCCTCTAGCTCCATCCATGTTGCTGCAAATGGTAGGATTTGTTTTTTTCTTATGCCTGAATAATATTCCATTGTGTATGTGTACCACATCTTCTTTATCCATTCATCTACTGACGGACTCTTAGGTTGCTTCCATTTCTTGGCTGTGTAAATAATGCTGTGATAAAAATAGGGATGCATATGTCTTTTTCAAACTGGGCTGCTGCATTCTTAGGGTAAATTCCTAGGAGTGGAAATCCTGGGTCAAATGATATTTCTATTTTTAGTTTTTTGAGGAACCTCCATACTGCTTTCCACAATGGCTGAACTAATTTACATTCCCACCAGCAGTGTAGGAGGGTTCGCCTTTTGTCCACAGCCTTGCCAACATTTGTTGTTGTTTGTGTTTTGGATGGTGGCCATCCTAACTGGTGTGAAGTGGTATCTCATTGTGGTTTTAATTTGCATTTCTCTGATGATTAGTGATGTGGAGCATCTTTTCATGTCGTGTTGGCCATCTGAATTCCTTCTTTGGAGAAGTGTCTGTTCAGATCCTCTGCCCATTTTTTAATTGGATTATTTGCTTTTTGTTTGCTGAGGTGTGTGAGCTCTTTATATATTTTGGATGTCAACCCTTTATCGGATATGTCATTTTTAAATATATTCTCCCATACTGTATATGCCTTTTTGTTCTATTGATGGTGTCCTTTGCTGTACAGAAGCTTTTCAGCTTGATATAGTCCTACTTGTTCATTTTTGCTTTTGTTTCCCTTGCCCAGGGAGATATGTTCATGAAGAAGTTGCTCATGTTTATGTCCAAGAGATTTTTGACTATGTTTTTTTCTAAGAGTTTTATGGTTTCATGACTTACATTCAGGTCTTTGATCCATTTTAAATTTACTTTTGTGTATGGGATTAGACAGTCATCCAGTTTCATTCTCTTACATGTAGCTGTCCAGTTTTGCCAATACCAGCTGTTGAAGAGGCTGTCATTTTCCCACTGTATATCAATGGCTCCGTTATCTTATATTAACTGACCATAAATGTTTGGGTTTATATCAGGGCTCTCTAGTTTGTTCCATTGGTCTGTGGGTCTGTTCTTGTGCCAGTACCAAATTGTCTTGATTACTGTGGCTTTGTAGTAGAGCTTGAAGTTGGGAAGCGAGATCCCCCTGCTTAACTCTTCCTTCTCAGGATTGCTTTTGCTATTCGGGGTCTTTTGTGGTTCCATATGAATTTTAGAACTGTTTGTTCCAGTTCGTTGAAGAATGCTGTTGGTATTTTGATAGGGATTGCACTGAATCTATAGATTGCTTTAGGCAGGATGGCCATTTTGACAACATTAATTCTTCCTACCCAAGAGCATGGGATGAACTTCCATTTGTTAGTGTCCTCTTTAATTTCTCTTAGGAGTGTCTTGTCGTTTTCAGGATACAGGTCTCTCACTTCCTTAGTTAGGTTTATTCTTAGGTATTTTATGCTCTTTGATACAATTGTGAATGGAATTGTTTTCCTGATTTCTCTTTCTGCTAGTTCATCATTAGTGTCTAAGAATGTCACAGATTTGTGTGTATTAATTTTGTATCCTGCAACTCTGCTGAATTCAGATATTAGTTCTAGTAGTTTTGGAGTGGAATCTTTAGGGTGTTTGTGTACAATATCATGTCATCTGCAAATAGTGACAGTTTGACTTCTTCTTTACCAATCTGGATGTGTTGTATTTCTTTGTTTTGTCTGATTGCCATGGCTAGGATCTCCAGTACTATGTTGAATAACAGTGAGGAGAGTGGGCATCCCTGTCTTGTTCCCGATCTTAGATGAAAAGCTTTCAGCGTCTCGCTGTTAAGTACGATGTTAGGTGTGGGTTTGTCATATATGGCCTTTATGATGTTGAGGTACTTGCCCTCTATACCCATTTTGTTGAGAGTTTTAATCATGAGTGGATGCTGAATTTTGTTGAATGCTTTTTCAGCCTCTATGAAGATGATCATGTGGTTTTTGTTCTTCTTTTTATTGATGTGGTGGATGATGTTGATGGATTTTCAAATGTTGTACCATCCTTGCATCCCTGGGATGAATCCCATTTGATCATGGTGTATGATCTTCTTGATGTATTTTTGAATTCGGTTTGCTAATATTTTGTTGAGTATTTTTGCATCTATATTCATCAGGGATATTGGTCTATAATTTTCTTTTTTGGTGAGGTCTTTGGCTGGTTTTTGTATTAGAGTGATGCTGCCTTCATAGAATGAGTTTGGAAGCATTCCCTCCTCTTCTATTTTTTGGAAAACTTTAAGGAGAATGGGTATTATTTCTTCTCTATATGTCTGGTAAAATTCAGAGGTGATCCATCTGGCCTGGGGGTTTTGGTCTTGGGTCGTTTTTTGATTACCGATTCAATTTCTTTGCCGGTAATTGGTCTGTTTAGGTTTTCTGTTTCTTGCTTTGTTGTCTTGGAAGGTTGTATTTTTCTTGGAAGTTGTCCACTTCTTCTATGTTTTCCAGCTTGTTAGCATATAGATTCTCATAATATTCTCTTATAATTCTTTGTATTTCTGTGGGGTCCGTCGTTATTTTTCCTTTCTCATTTCTGATTGTGTTTATGTGTGTAGATTCTCTTTTTCTCTTAATGAGTCTGGCTAGGGGTTTATCTATTTTGTTTATTTTTTCAAGGAACCAGCTCTTGGTTTCATTGATTTTTTTCTGTTGTTTTATTCTTCTCAATTTTATTTATTTCTTCTCTGATCTTTATTATGTCCCTTCTTCTTGTGACTTTGGGCCTCATTTGTTCTTTTTCCAATTTCAGTAATTGTGTCTTTAGACTATTCATTTGGGAATGTTCTTCCTTCTTTAAATAGGCCTGGATTGCAATATACTTTCCTCTTAGAACTGTCTTTGCTGTGTCCCACAGAACTTGTGGCTTTGTGTTGTTGTTGTCATTAGTCTCCATATATTCTTTGATTTCTGTTTTGATTTGGTCATTAACCTATTGATTAATTAGGAGAATGTTGTTAAGTCTCCATGTATTTGTGAGCCTTTTTGTTTTCTTTGTACAATTTATTTCTAGTTCTATATCTTTGTGATCTGAGAAGTTGGTTGGTAGAATTTCAATCTTTTTGAATTTACTGAGGCCCTTTTTGTGGCCTAGTATGTGGTCTATTCTGGAAAATGTTCCATGTGCACTTGAGAAGAATGTGTATCCTGCTGCTTTGGGGTGTAGAGTTCTGTAGATGTCTGTTAGGTCCATCTGTTCTAGTGTGTTGTTCAGTGCCTCTGTGTCCTTACTTATTTTCTGTCTGGTTGATCTGTCCTTTGGAGTGAGTGGTGTGTTGAAGTCTCCTAAAATGAATGCATTGCTGTCTATTTCCTCCTTTAATTCTGTTCGTATTTGTTTCACATATACTGGCGCTCCTGTGTTGAGTGCATATATATTTATAATGGTTATGTCTTCTGGTTGGACTGACCCCTTTATCATTATGTAATGTCCTTCTTTATCTCTTGCTACTTTCTTTGTTTTGAAGTCTATTTTGTCTGATACAAGTACTGCAACACCTGCTTTTTTCTCCTTGTTGTTTGCATGAAATATCTTTTTCCATCCTTCACTTTTAGTCTGCTTGTCTTTGGGTTTGAGGTGAGTCTCTTGTAAGCAGCATATAGATGGGTCTTGCTTTTTTATCCATTCTATCACTCTGTGTCTTTTGATTGGTGCATTCAGTCCATTTATATTTAGGGTGATTATCGATAGGTATGTACTTATTGCTATTGCAGGCTTTGGATTTATGGTTACCAAAGTTTCAAGGGTAGATTCTTTACTCTCAAACCGTCTAACTTTAACTTATTTATTAAACTATTATAAACACAGTCTGATGATTCTTTATTTCTCTCCCTTCTTATTCTTCCTCCTCCAGTCTTTATATGTTATGTGTTTTATTCTGTACTCTTTTGTGGTTCCTTTGACTGCTTTTGTGGATAGCTGATTTTATTTTTTGCCTTTAGTTAGTATTTGGTTGGTCTGGTTTCTTTCCCGTGATTTTATTTTCTCTGGTGACATATATTTAGCCTCAGGAGTACTTCCATCTAAAACAGTCCCTTTAAAATATCCTGTAGAGGTGGTTTGTGGGAGGCAAATTCCCTCAACTTTCGCTTGTCTGGAAATTGTTTAATTCTTCCTTCAAATTTAAATTATAATCTTGCTGGATACAGTATTCTTGGTTCAAGGCCCTTCTGTTTCATTGCATTAAATATATCATGCCATTCTCTTCTGGCCTGTAAGGTTTCTCTTGAGAAGTCTGATGATAGCCTGATGGGTTTTCCTTTCTAGGTGATCTTTTTTCTCTTTCTTGGTGCCTTTAATACCCTGTCCTTGTCTTTGATCTTTGCCATTTTAATTATTATATGTCTTGGTGTTGTCCTCCTTGGGTCCCTTGTGTTGGGAGATCAGTGCACCTTCGTGGTCTGAGAGACTATTTCCTTCCCCGGCATGGGGAAGTTTTCAGCAATTATTTCTTCAAAGACACTTTCTAACCCTTTTTCTCTCTCTTTTCCTTCTGGTACCCCTATAATGCAAATATTGTTCCATTTGGATTGGTCACACAGTTCTCTTAATATTCTTTCATTCCTAGAGATCCTTTTATCTCTCTCTGCCTCAGCTTCTCTGTATTCCTGTTCTCTGATTTCTATTCCATTAAGTCTCTTGCACCTCATCCAGTCTGCTCTTAAGTCCTTCTATTGATTGTTTCATTTCTGTTATCTCCCTCCAGACTTCATCCCTTAGCTCTTGCATATTTCTCTGCAGGTCCATCAGCATGTTTATGACTTCTATTTTGAATTATTTTTCAGGAAGAATGGTTATATCTATCTTGTCAGGCCCTCTCTCTGGGGTTGTTTGAGTGATTTTTGACTGGGCCAGATTCTTCTGCCCTTTCATGGCGGTAGAAGTGGTTGCAGGTAGGTGGCACCTGTGTTAGCTGGGAGAACAAAATCCCTTCCCGCTTGCTGGTTGCCTTGCCTTTCTCCGCTGCCTGTGCCGGTTTTCTGCACACAGGGAGCAGTCTCTGGGTTAATTCCCTGAGCTGCCATGGGGGGTTGGGGGGCAGCCCTCGGGTTAGCCTAGGACACTGCGGGGTGGTTGAAGATGCACCGGGTGTGTTCTCCTGCAAGAACATCGCCCCTTTGTGTGTTCCGGGCTTTGTTCTGGCTTCCTCTGCCTGTACCGGGCAGCTGTGCCCTGGCAGCAGCCTCTGGGTCTTGCCCAGTTAGCTTCACACTGGGAGAAGACTCTGTGTGATTGCTGTGGGCAGGGCTGCTCTCCTGCTGGTCCATAGCCATGGTGAGTCAGCTGGTTTGCTTGCAGTGCTGGCGGGGGGAAGGGGGGACGGTGATGAAGGGCAGGCTGCTTATCACCGTGAGGGGCTTTGGAGCTGTGTTTCCACCCAGGGGGTTAGGGCACCTGAAGTTCCTCAAGGTTCCCAGCCTCCTGGGCCAAGCATGCCAAGACAATTTTGTCCACTTGTTAAACCCTTGTCCCTTTAAGACTTTTAAAGCGCTAGCTTTTCTTTTGTCCCAGGGGAGGCGGCTGTGGGGATGTGCCCGCAGTCTTCATCTCAGATTTTATTTCCGTTTCTGTAATATCCTGTACACCATGCGATGTGTGTCTGTGCTCCTGGTGCAGATTACTAGGGCTGGTTATTTAGCAGTCCTGTGCTTCCACTCCCTCCCCACACTGACTCCTTTCCTCCTGCCAGTGAGCTGGGGTGGGAGGAGCGCTCAGGTCCAGCTGGGTCACAGCTTTGTATCTTACCTTTTTGTGAGATGGTGAGTTCTTGCAGATGTAGACTTAGAACTCTTGTATCTCTGAGTTCTGTATCACAAGTGGTGTTATGGGAAAAGATAGTCCCTGGTACATGGCCTGCTTACCTTATCTTTCTGCCCCAACTGGTATACACACTAGCTTCTTCATTCATGCACCATTTACATCCCTTGCAAAGAGTCTTGGCCACATGTTGGATGTAGGTTTGGATATTCTAATAGCACAGTACACCCTTGGGAGAATGGAGAGGGGAAGAAGCCTGTGCAGGCCAGTTAAGTGGCTTCAGGGACATTTGGGCAGGGAATTACAGGGTCTGGGACACCCATATTGTCATTTATGGGTAAGGGGTGGGCACAAGACTTCAAGTAGGTACATCTCGGTGACCGTCCAAACATTTCAGCCTATAGAGAACATAGTCAGCAAAGAAATACACATTGCTAATAAAACTATAATACTAAAGTATTTCATTGAGGTATAAATCATCCTTGATCATGTGTATTACTCTTTTAATATACCAGCTGCAAATATTCTTTTCAGATTTTTTGAATAGATATTTATAAGTAAGATTGGCTTCTTTTCCTTTGGATGCTATTTATTAAGCTTTGGTTTAAACTTATGCTTGATTTGTAAAAGGATTTGGGAAACTTTCCACTTATATATTCTGGAACATTTTGAAAAATTTAGGTAGGATTATACATGTTCCTTGATGGTTGGGCTAGTTAGATCATGCCTAAAATACCCAAGATCTAATATTCATTGTTATTTTTACTTTTTAATATGGTGGACTTATGAAAAAGCTCTCTAAATATTGTTTTCTTTTCTTTTTTTAAAATTTGTGTTAAGGTATTATTGATGTACACTCTTATGAAGGTTTCACATGAAAAAACAGTGTGGTTACTACATTTACCCATATTACCAAGTCCCCAGCCATACCCCAATGCAGTCACTGTCCTTCAGTGTAGTAGGATGCCACAGATTCACTATTTGCCTTCTCTGTGCTACACTGTTTCCACCTTGATCCCCCACACCATGTGTACTAAACAAAAAATACCCCTCAATCCCCATCTCCCTCCCTCCCCACCCACCCTCCCACAACCCTCCCCTTTGGTAACCACTAGTTCCTTCTTGGAGTCTCTGAGTCTGCTGCTATTTTGTTCTTTCAGTTTTGCTTCATTGTTATACTCCACAAATGAGCGAAATCATTTAGCACTTGTCTTTCTCTGTCTGGCTTATTTCACTGAGCATAATATCCTCCAGCTCCATCCATGTTGTTGTAAATGGTAGAATTTGTTTCTTTCTTATGGCTGAATAGTATTCCATTGTGTATATGTACCACCTCTTCTTTATCCATTCATCTACTGATGGACACTTAGGTTGCTTCCGTATCTTGGCTATTGTAAAAAGTGCTGTGATAAACATAGGGGTGCATATGTCTTTTTGAATCTGAGAAGTTGTATTCTTTGGGTAAATTCCAAGGAGTGGGATTCCAGGGTCAAATGGTATTTCTATTTTTAGTTTTTTTGAGGAACCTCCACATTGCTTTCCACAATGGTTGAACTAGCTTACATTCCCACCAGCAGTGTGGGAGGGTTCCCCTTTCTCCACATCCTCGCCAGCATTTGTTGTTCTTAGTCTTTTGGATACTGGCCATCCTTACTGGTGTGAGGTGATATCTCATTGTAGTTTTAATTTGCATTTCCCTGATGATTAGTGATGTGGAGCATCTTTTCATGTGTCTGTTGGCCATCTGAATTTCTCCTTTGGAGAACTGTCTCTTCATATCCTCTGCCCATTTTTTAATCAGGTTATTTGTTTTTTGGGTGTTTAGGCATGTAAGTTCTTTATACATTTTGGATGTTAACCCCTTGTTGGATATGTCATTTACAAATACATTCTTCCATACTGTAGGATGTCTTTTTGTTCTGTTGATGGTGTCCTTTGCTGTACAGAAACTTTTTAGTTTGATGTAGTCCCATGAGTTAATTTTTGCTTTTGTTTCCCTTGGAGGAGATGCATTCAAGAAGAAGTTGCTCATGCTTATACTCAGGAGATTTTTGCCTTTGTTGTCTTCTAAGAGTATTATGGTTTCATGACTTACATTCAGGTCTTTGATCCATTTCGAGTTTACTTTTGTGTATGGGGTTAAACAATAATCCATTTCATTCTCTTGAATGTAGCTGTCCAGTTTTGCCAACACCAGCTGTTGAAGAAGTTGTCATTTTCCCATTGTATGTCCATGGCTCTTTTATCATATATTAATTGACCATATATGGTTGGGTTTATATCAGGGCTCTCTAGTTTGTTCCATTGGTCTGTGGGTCTGTTCTTGTGCCAGTACCAAATTGTCTTGATTACTGTGGCTTTGTAGTAGAGCTTGAAGTTAGGGAGCATAATCCCCCCAGCTTTATTCTTCCTTCTCGGGATTGCTTTGGCTATTCGGGGTCTTTTGTGGTTCCATATAAATTTTAGAACGATTTTCTCTAGTTCATTGAAGAATGCTATTGGTATTTTGATAGGAGTTGCATTGAATCTGTAGATTGCTTTAGGCAAAATGCCCAGTTTGACAATTTTAATTCTTCCTATCCATGAGCACAGGATGTGTTTCCATTTATTGTTATCTTCTTTAATTTCTCTCATGAGTGTCTTGTAGTTTCAGAGTATAAGTCTTTCACTTCCTTGGTTAGGTTTATTCCTAGGTATTTTATTATTTTTATGCAACTGAATGGAATTGTTTTCCTAATTTCTCTCTCTGCTAATTCATTGTTAGTGTATAGGAATGCCACAGATTTCTGTGTATTAATTTTGTATCCTGCAACTTTGCTGAATTCAGATAGTATATCTAGTAGTTTTGGAATGGAATCTTTAGGGTTTTTTATGTACAATATCATGTCATCTGCAAACAGGGACAGTTTAACTTCTTCCTTGCCAATCTCGATGCCTTTTATTTCTTTGTGTTGTCTGATTGCCATGGCTAGGACCTCCAGTACTATGTTGAATAGAAGTGGGGAGAGTGGGCATCCTTGTCTTGTTCCCAATCTTAAAGAAAAAGCTTTCAGCTTCTCACTGTTAAGTATAATGTTGGCTGTGGGTTTGTCATATATGGCCTTTATTATGTTGAGGTACTTGCCCTCTATACCCATTTTGTTGAGAGTTTTTATCATGAATGGTTGTTGAATTTTGTTGAATGCTTTTTCAGCATCTATGGAGATGATCATGTGGTTTTTGTCCCTCTTTTTGTTGATGTGGTGGGTGACGATGATAGATTTTCGAATGTTGTACCATCCTTGCATCCCTGGAATAAATTCTTGATCATGATGGTTGATACTTTTGACATATTTTTGAATTTGGTTTGCTAATATTTTGTTGAGTATTTTTGTATCTATGTTCATCAGGGATATTGGTCTGTAATTTTCTTTTTTTGTGGTGCCTTTGCCCGGTTTTGGTATTAGAGTGATGCTGGCCTCATAGAATGTTTTGGAAGTATTCCCTCTTCTTCCACTCCTTGGAAAACTTTAAGGAGGATGGGTATTAGGTTTGCACTAAATTTTTGATAAAATTCTGTGGTGAAGCCATCTGGTCCAGGCGTTTAGTTCTTAGGTAGGTTTTTGATTACCAGTTCAATTTCACTGCTGGTAATTGGTCCGTTCAGATTTTCTGTTTCTTTCTGGGTCAGCCTTGGATGGTTGTATTTTTCTAGAAAGTTGTCTGTTTCTTCTAGTTTATCCAGTTTGTTAGCATATAATTTTTCATAGTATTCTCTAACAGTTCTTTGTATTTCTGTGGTGTCCATAGTGATTTTTCCTTTCTCATTTCTGATTCTGTTTATGTGAGTAGACTCTCTATTTTTCTTGATAAGTCTGGCTAGGGGTTTATCTTTTTTCTTTATTTTCCCGAAGAACCAGCTCTTGCTTTCATTGATCCTTTCTATTGTTTTATTCTTCTAGATTTTGTTTATTTCTGCTCAAATCTTTATTATGTCCCTCCTTCTACTGACTTTGAGTCTCATTTGTTCTTCTTTTTCTAGTTTCATTAATTGTGAGTTTAGACGGCCCATATGGGATTGTTCTTTTTTCCTGACGTAGTCCTGTATTGCAATATACTTTCCTCTTAGCACGGCCTTCGCTGCATCCCACAGATTTGGCGGTGTTGAATTATTGTTGTCATTTGTCTCCATATATTGCTTGATCTCTGTTTTTATTCGGTCATTGATCCATTGGTTATTTAGGAGTGTGTTGTGAAGCCTCCATGTGTGTGGGATTTTTCATTTTCTTTGCATAATTTATTTTTAGTTTCATACCTTTGTGGTCTGAGAAACTGGTTGGTACAATTTCAATCTTTTTGAATTTGCCGAGGCTCTTTTTGTGGCCTAGTATATGATCTGTTCTTGAAAATATTCCATGTGCACTTGAGAAGAAAGTGTATTCTGCTGCTTTTGGGTGTAGAGTTCTGTAGACGTCTGTTAGGTCCATCTGTTCTAGTGTGTTGTTCAGTGCCTGTGTGTCCTTACTTATTTTCTGTCTGGTTGATCTGTCCTTCAAAGTGAGTGGTGTGTTGAAGTCTCCTAGAATGAATGCGTTGCATTCTATTTCCCCTTTTAATTCTGTTAGTATTTGTTTCACCTATGTAGGTAGGTGCTCCTGTGTTGAGTGCATAGATATTTATAATGATTATATCTTCTTGTTGGATTGACCCTTTTATCATTATGTAATGTTCTTCTTTGTCTCTTGTGACTTTCTTTGTTTTGAAGTCTATTTTGTCTGATACAAGTACTGCAACTCCTGCTTTTTTCTCCCCATTAGTTGCATGAAATGTCTTTTTCCATCCCTTCACTTTTAATCTGTGTATGTCTTTGAGTTTAAAGTGAGTCTCTTGTAGGCAGAATATAGATGGGTCTTGTGTTTTAATCCATTCAGTGACTCTATGTCTTTTGATTGGTGCATTCAGTCCATTTACATTTAGGGTGATTATGAATAGGTATGTACCTAATGCCATTGCAGGTGTCAGATTCGTGGTTCCAAAGATTCAAGGTTAACTTCCTTACTATCTAAGAGTCTAACTTAACTCAATATACTATTACAAACACAATCTAAAGATTCTTTTTTTTTCCCCTCCTTTTTCTTCCTCCTCCATTCTTTATATATTAGGTATCATATTCTGTATTCTTTGTCTATCCCTTGATTGACTTTGGGGATAGTTAATTTAATTTTGCATTTGCTTAGTAATTAGCTGTTCTACTTTCTTTACTGTGGTTTTATTACCTCTAGTGACAGCTATTGAACTGTAGAACACTTCCATCTATAGCAGTTCCTCCAAAATACACTGTAGAGATGGTTTGTGGGAGGTAAATTCTCTCAGCTTTTGCTTATTTGGGAATTGTTTAATCCCTCCTTCAAATTTAAATGATAATCTTGCTGGAGAAAGCAATCTTAGTTCAAGGCCCTTCTGCTTCATTGCATTAAATAGATCATGCCACTCCCTTCTGGCCTGTAAGGTTTCTGTTCAGAAGTCTGATGATAGCCTGATGGGCTTTCCTTTGTATGTGATCTTATTTCTCTCTCTGGCTGCTTTTAATAGTCTGTCGTTATCCTTGATCTTTGCCATTTTAATTACTATATGTCTTGGTGTTGTCTTCCTTGGGTCCCTTGTGTTGGGAGATCTGTGCATCTCCATGGCCTGAGAGACTATCTCCTTCTCCAGATTGGGGAAGTTTTCAGAAATTACCTCCTCAAAGACATTTGCTGTCCCTTTTTCTCTCTCTTCTTATTCTGGTACCCCTATGATGCGAATATTGTTCCGTTTGGATTGGCCACAGAGTTCTCTGAATATTCTTTCATTCTTAGAGATCCTTTTTTCACTCTGTGCCTCAGCTGCTTTGTATTCCTCTTTTCTCGTTTCTATTTCATTTATCGTCTCCTCCACCATATCCCATCTGCTTTTAATACACTCCATTGTGCTCTTGAGCGACTGGATCTCTGACCGGAGTTCATTCCTGAGTTCTTGAATATCTTTCCATACCTCCATGAGCATGTTAATGATTTTTATTTTGAACTCCCTTTCAGGAAGAGTCATGAGGTCAATATCATTTAAATCTTTCTCAGGAGTTGTATTAATAATTTTACTCTGAACCAGGTTCCTTTGGCATTTCATGTTTGCATATGGCACCCTCTAGTGCCCAGAAGCTCTACTCTGTGGAGCTGCTCAGCCCCTGAAGCAATGTGGAGTGTCACAGGGGAGTGGTATTGGTGCCTGGGGGAGGAAAGAACTGTTTCCTGCTTCCTGGCTGCTACTGCCTGAACCGGTAGACTGAGCACACAGGTATAAGCCTCTATGCTTTGCGTTTGTTGTTGTTGTACATAGATCATCCTTCTGGCTGGGCTAACGCCGGGGTAGGGTTTTCCAGTTTGTGAGCCAGGTGGGACTGACCAAGAGAAAGGCACAGTAGGCTGCCTATCATGGAGGGGGTTCTTGGAGCTGTGTAGGCAGCCAGGGAGCTGGTGCACCTGAAGATCATGAAAGCTCCCAACCTGCTGGGCAGAGTGCACCTGGACAATTTTGTCTACCTGTCCTTTCTCCTGAGCAGTAAGCTCTGTGCAATCCTTGCCCCTTTAGCAGCCCTCTTGCTAAGGGCTTCCTTGTAAGGAATCTCTCAGACTGCCCACCTTTCTTTTGTCCCAGAGCAGCCGGATATGGATCCCTGCTTTCCACAAGCAGCTGTAATCTCAGTCACTCCAGGAATTCTGCCTGTCTTAGCTTTCCAAGCCCCTAATTATGATATTATCATGCAAGCACCATGAAATGTAGGTTTGTTCTCCCAGAGCAGATCTCTGGAGTTCGGTATTCATCAGTCGCAGGTCTCCACTCCCTCCCTGCTCCTTTTCTCTTCCTCCCGCTGGTGAGCTGAGGTGGGGGAAGGCCTTGGGTCCCCCCGGGCCACAGCTTTAGTACATTACCCTGTTCTGTGAGGTCTGCTGTTGTCTCCACGTGTATGCAGTTTGACGGAGTCCTCTTTCCTGTTGCTCTTTCAGGAGTAGTTGTATCAGTTATATTTTCGTATTATATGCAGTTTTAGGAGGAAGCCTCTGTCTCACCTCTCACGCTGCCATCTTTAATCTGTCTCTAGTTATTGTTTTCTTAATGTGTTCAGATAGTGTAGTTTTCCTTGAGTCAATTTTGGTAATTTATATTGTGCTCGAAAAATCATACATTTCATCTAGATTTGAAAATATATTGGCAACATCTTACATGATATTTTATAATTATATTTACTATTTTTTATGACTATGGTTTTATCTATTTGTCCTGCATTTTTTCTTTGTCAAACTTGCTAGAATGTTGGACTTATCTCTCATTTCTGCTGGCATTTTGTTTTGTGATTCATTTCTCTCCGCATTTTCTCTTTATTAATTCCCTCCTATTTCTTTTCATTTACTTTGTTCTAAGCTTTTAAATTAAATGCTTAGCTCATATATGTTAAAAATTTCAAATGCTGATATCAAGGAAAGAGCAGGTGCAGGGAGTGTAAATAGAAAATGAAGCCAAGGATCAGAAGGACAGGACATGAGGTGGAGGGGAGAGACTGGGAACCACATGAGGCAGGACTTGGAGGGCTATGAAAGCAGCACAGAAGGTGTGAGGACTGCTGTCAGGGTGACACATTATAAAGCATTGCCATCAGGACACCCTGCCTCCACAGGACCTGCATCCAACTCCTGTCTCCATTTTGGCCTTGAGCACATTATGAAGAGCTTGCCAAATCCCCCCAAAAATCCAGAGCCTCAATGTCTACTGCACGTTTGATTTCAAAGTTTTAGTTTCATAGCCCAATAAAATAAGAAAATTCAATGGGGACAAACATAAGGTTGCCAATTTTTATTTTGTCAAAAAAGGATATTGAACATACACCTACAACCATTTATTAGCATAGTGATTACACCAGATTTAGGATATCTTAAATACAAAAGAAAGTAGGTCAAAATAAAAAGTTTAATAATACAGAATAACAGTTTTTTTTCAATTTGCAATGTGGTTTGAGAATTTCAGCCCTAGCATCACAAAGCAGAGTATAGAAAGGTGGGTTTGAAACTGAGTAACAATAACTTAATAACCAGCTTGCTTGCTGGGTATGGGAGAAACATGGTAAGCCATACTTACTTTAGGTTTAGGTCTCCAAATGTTGTCTATAAGTAAGCATGAAATGGAGTTTGAAAGCCTATCACAGTGACTATAACTCAGCTTTGCTTTTTCCCAATCCTTAAAAATAATGATGAACCAACTGTACTAAGCACCTAGCAGTAGCAAATGTCAATTCACTCAGGAAGGAGATATAATTATGTATGTCACAAATATTACCACAAGCAATATTGTAAGGACAGCATCCTGGGTTGGATAAAAACTAGTCAGAAATAGAAGGAGACAAAACAATAAGAATGACAACCATCAAAGGCAGAACAAATAAGTCTTCATGTATTGGAATGATCAGATATAGACTTTAAAATAATGAATATAGTATTCAAGGGGATAAAATAACAATGTCTAGAATTTTAGCAGAGAACTGAAAACTACTTTTAAAAAAGAACCAAATGCATATCCTAGATATCAAACCAATATTAACGACTTAATGAATGGGTTAGCAACCAATGAGAGAATTAATACATTAGAAAATAGGTTGGAAAGAAGCACCCAGACTGAATTTCAGAGAGGCAGAAGTAGGAAGAACACAGAGTAGATATAAGAGGCAAAGTGGTATAGGAATATTTTAGGAAGTCCTAATACTTGTATTATTAAAATTCCAGTAGGCAGAGGAGAGAGGAAAGGAGGGATAGAAAGGAAGATACGGAGAGAATGGGGAAGAAGCAATATTTGAAGAGATAGTAGTTGTGAATTTCCAAAACAGATAAGAGATATGAATGCAGTGTTGTAAGATTCCCTAGGAACACCTTGCAGGATAAATAAAAAGAATCCCATATTTAAGTACATCATAATACAGATGCTGAAAACCAAAGGCAAGGAAATAATTTTAAAATCAGAAACAGAACAAAGGCATTATCTTGAGGGACACAACGATAAGATTATCATTAGAGGCACAACAATAAGATTAACAACTGACAAATCAACAGAAAGAATGTAAGCCATTAAACAGTGGAACAAGAACTTCAAAGTGCAAAAATAAGTGTGAATCTTAGAATTTTGTATTCATCAAAAACATCTTTTAAGAATATGTATGAAATAAAGACATTTTCAGACTATGTAAGTGGGGAAAATTCATAACCAGTATTCCTGAACTAGACAAAATAATAAAGAATAGAAGGAAATAAAAGCAGATGGTAATGTAGGAAGGAATAGAGAGCAATAAGAATGAAAAAATATCAGTAATATTTACTGTTTAATACTGTCTAAATTCAAGTTATAAATTATATGATAAAGAGCACATAAATCAGGAGGTGAATAGAGTTGAAATGTTGTAAGAGCTTTACATTGTCCAAGAAGAAGGTAAAAACAGCAAATAATATAAGGTTTGATAAGGGCATAAAACATGATATAATCTCTAGGGTAACCACTAAAAGAATTATAAAACAGCATTTGGTTTCCTAGTTAATTGAAAAGAAAAAATTGGACAATTACAAATATCTCAAGAGAAAAAAAGGAGGATAGAATATGTGGGACAAAGAAAAAGTAAATAATAAAATGATAAATTAAAATCCCCCCAGTCAGTATTGGTAATAATAAATGAAATGGACTAAACACTCTGATTAAAAATCAAGGATTACTAGACTTGATTAAAATCTCATGTCTTAGATAAGACATTCATAAAACATAAGGCTACAGAAACAGCATTGAGGTCATTTTCATAGGTATCAGATGTTAGGCTTTCACCATATCTTTTTGGGGGACACAGTTCAACACACAATACCCAACAGAAATATATGCACATGTGTGTATCTTGAGACACATGGAAGAATATACATAACAACATTATTTGTCATCACCCCAAACTGAAAACATGTCTAATCAATAAATTATAGTGGTATAAGTCATACAATAAAATACTATACAGTAATTAAAATGAATAAATTATAACTATACAACATGTATCTCATAAACATTAAGTTAAAGAAGCTAGACACAGAATACATACTGTATGAATCCATTTATTGAATGTTAAAAAAAACAGGCATAGTTAAACTTTACTATTTGAGGATATAGGCATAGGTGGCTAAACTAAAAAGAAATTCAAGAATATGATTATTATAAAAGTCAGGGTTCTAGAGAAGTAGCTACAATTGGAAAGGGGCATGAGGGGGACTCCTGGCTGATGGCAGGATTCTATTTCTTGACCTGGATGCTAGTTACAAAATGTTTATTTTTTAATAAGTCATTTGGTCATATACCCAAATTCAGTTTACTTTTCTGTGTGTTTTATTTCTCAGATGTGTGTGTGCATGCACATTAAAAAAAAGAAGGAAGGAATGAAGAGTCCAGAAGGTTAGTGGATTTGAGGCTATCTGGGTTACATTTACAGTCAAATGAGTCAAATCAAAGCAAGTACAATTAAGTTTATTAGAAACAACCTTTTGTTCTCAATTCTGTTTACTAACCTGAATGGGTGTGACCCTGCCTGCAATATCTCCTGAATGCAGTTTTGGAAATGTTAATTTATTTAATAGTGTGTTTTTGAGAACCTACAATATGCTGGACACTGATTTTGTTTTTCCCTGACTTGTGGTTTATGGAGCCCAGAGGGCATACAGACAATTTTAGTTTGAATAGCTACCAATCTCAAATTTCAACATGGTGAGAATCTCATCCCTCACACCACCCCCACTGTTGCCCACACTCTAGTTGGAATGATTAAAACTTGTGAAATACTATGTATTAAAGCAGACAGGATGTACATATTCAAAAAAACATCATGGCCATCTGAGATCAGGGTGAGAAAGGATGTTGAAAATCTGTGGCAGCCTGAGTAGGGGAGTTGATGTACATGTTCTCTGAATATTCAAGTTAGATAAAGATTCTAAATCTTATTGCTTGAACACTGTCCAAAAACTCAAAGTACCAGCCTCTCACTGTTTCCTTCTTTCTTTAGAAATACAGATGTCATCAAATCTCATAATGACAGCTATTAACCCAGCACATTAGACTAAAAAGAAACTTAAGAAGGCATTTATTGATTTTTAAGCTTTTATTATCTTCCATGTCTGACTTAAAAGACATTGCATATAATGTTGCTGACTTATTTCATTGTATGTTTGGGGCTAATGGATCTGTAGAATATGCCAAAAGTAAGTTTCCAGGAGTCTGGCTTGCCCAGTCATAAGTAAATCCACGTTGAGGTAATGATGTGCCAAGACTCCAATCAACTTGTCTTCATAGCCTTTCTCCCTTTTGAGAAGCCACGAGCTTTAGGAGGGCAGGGGGGACAATGTCCTTTCCCTTACCAATCTGTACTCAGTACCTGGCACAATGTTAAGCATGTAGGAAACACCAAATAGTTTTTGATTTGCTGACTGAGAAAAATGAATGAGTAAATACTTGACAAAACACATGTTTACCTAAAATTAGCAATCATATTCCAGAATAGTTCCATTTAAGTTGTATTTAAACCAAAAAAAAAAGGCGTTAACTTTGGACTTTTATTCATTTAATCAACTAATTTTTATTGAATGCCTATATAGTTCTTAGGAACACATAGTACTTTGGGTGATAAGAGCTAGGGGAAAATATTAAAAAATGGTAGAAAGTATTGGGGGAAAATTTTAAAATAGAGGGATCAAGGAAGGTCTCACTGAGTTGATGTTTGAGTAAAGATCTAAAGGAGGTGAGAAGACAAGAGGAGGGAAGGAGGGGAAAGAGGTAGGGTACATCTGACAGAATAGCATTTTAGGCAAAGAGAAAAGCATGTGTAATGGCCCTGAGGCAGAGAAGCCTGGGAGGAAAAGCAAGGAAACTGTGTAACTGGAGAAAAATGAAAAAGAGAGAACAATGGGAGGTAGGGTCAGACAGGTCATTGGTCCAATCTATGCAGGGCCTTATAAGCCAGTGGTTTTTACTAACAGTGAGATAAGAACCTATTGGATGATTTTGAGCAAAGGATTAGCAAGACCTGACTTGCTTTTTAAAAGGATCTCTTTGATAGTTTTACTGGAGATTAACAAATATAAATTTGATGGTTTTATTGGAAACAAACATAAACATATATCAAGAGCAGAAACAAAATAATCTATGGAAAACTAATTATCAGGTACATACAGTTGTAAGCAGAGGATCTGGTTTTCACCAAGAGCAAGTCAAACTAGTTCTCTCCTTTCAGGAATATATTTCATGATAGAGTAGATATAACTATAATTACACAATAGATATTTTCTTCTTTTTGATGAAAATATGTATTTGGAAATGCATGAATTTGCTACTATTACTGCAGTTTGGAAAGATGTTTTGGAATATTTAAATAAAATGAGTGAGAAATTATAGACTACTGTTTTGAATGTTTTTTGAAGGATACCATTTGTCATCTTCAAAGGCATTTTTTAAAGAACTGACAGAAAATTTAGGTAAAAGTTAATGGAATATGAAGCAAATGCAGTAAAGATGAATAATGAAATCAACAGAAATTATTTTGATACTAAGAAATGAATTTTAACAAATTTTTCAAATTACAGTGAAAGCAACTAATTCATTGAGAGGCAAACTTAAAATAGAAATTGTAAACTTGATAATCCAGTAAATCTGTTAATCTGATTAATGAAGACAAGTGATTAAGTGAGCACATTACAAAATATATTGACATTAATGAAGAAAATATAAAACTCAAAATATGCCAACGTGATTAGATATGAACAAAAATTGGTTAAAGGGTATTGTCAATTTAGAAGTATTTAGGTTCAATCCCTGAAAGGAAAACTTGAAATGTTCTGAAATCTTACAGCTCATATATAAAAGAAACCTGATAGAGGTTTTCCCAAATTTGAAAACAAGCCTAAAAACTCACATGACAATACCAATAAAAGGGTGTGAAACTGAAAGAGATTTTTCTAGAATATCAATATTAAAAATCGATTTTACACCAAACATGCTAGAGGAAAGACCCAGTTGTCTTTTTATTCTTGTTATAGAAAATGAAGAGTTGATTAGAGTAGGTATCCCAAAAACAGTAGGAAAGAGTATATCGACGTATATCACACAGCTCATTAATCAAAATATTATATTATGTTTCTGGATTTTGTGATATTCATGGGTGTGTTAGCTTTTTAAATTTTGGATCTACTTGGGATTTTTTTCCTCTCTTGTTAAATAAATTAAACAAGGAGACCATTAGACTGGTGGCTCTAATGAGGTGGTAGCCTAGGTAACAAACCAAAATAGAAGCTTGTAAATACCTCAAGGTTAGGAAGCTGAAACCTAAGGACAACTAACCACAAGTATCAATGAAGGTTTAAGCTACAGCCAATCAAACAATTTCCTTTCTTTGCTTCCACCTCTTCTCTATGTTTCTTTCCCCAGCTCCTGTCTGTGGAGTGCCTCTACCCAACCACATCCAGTTTGGCACTGCCCAATTCAAACTGATTTTTGCTCAGATAAACTCTTAAATTTTTTAATATTCTTTGGGTTATCTTTTAACATTCTAAATAAATATTTACTTTATGCCTAATTTTAATGCATCTTTTTAAAAAAGGGGCCCCCAAGTATCAGCATCAGGTCCCCCAAATGTGGATTCATTCTGATCAATAGGTCAATTTGTTATTTAATCAATATTAAAATTTGTGTATTTAAATATTAAGAATACAACTGGATGTTCATAAAGATAAAAAGAGTTAGATATACAAATTTGGAGTTCTGGGTAGAGGATCAAGCTGGAGAAATAAGTTTGTGATTGATATGTTGTCCATACTGCAATGTGTGTTTTTTTCCCATACCATGAAGTAATTAACTTGATTCACTGCAGACGGTGACTGGGTGTCTCACAGATTTGACTCAGCTCTGACACTACCTGGAGATAGTGTCAGATTCCACAGGTTAAGGGCTGTCCCACAAGACTGCCCTCCTCCTACTTCAGATTGATTTCCTAGAGTGGTTCTTACAACTCAGGAAATTAGTTTACTTACTGGATTACTGCATATATTAAGATGCATACAATCTAGGCTGAATCAATTATTATATCATATTCATTTTTTTCTTCTAATTTTAAAATAAAATATTTTCATGGGCCCCCAAAGTATTATATAATTGTTAAAGTAAACAAATTAGGCCCAAGAGGGAGTCCTTCAATGTTAAGGACTAAGCTAATGTCAGCACACCAAAACTTATTAAAGTTTTTTGCCCAGCTCTCCCAGAAATGGAAGGCCTAGATCAACCAATCAGTGCTTGCCTGCTCACCACAAGTTACTTGACCAGCTCTAAGACTTTCCTTTGCTCCATGTAAGGAAAGTAAAAATCCAATGCCAGTATAACTCCATTGCTTCTGCTCTCTCTAGTCTACAAAAATCTCTTGCTTTGTACAGCTCTTTGGAGATCATTTCTATCTGCTGGATTTGATGCTGCCCAATTCAGGAATCACTGAACAAAACCTACTAGATCAGAAAATTGTCTGTGGGAAATTTTCTTTTAACGTATCCAATTTCGCATTTCCCCTCCAAATCAATCACACAGATGGCTTGCTTCCAGTTAGCCTGTCCCCGACCTTGCTGTGCCAACAACCTCAGTCAGGACCACCCTGAAACCTCCCCTTCTTTTCAGTATCACGGTTTCTGGCTCTTCTGCCTGCTTTGACTGGCTTGCTGACTCTGTGGCTGACTCTCTTGCTCTACAGCAAGCACAAGTTCTTTACTCATTTCCACAAGAACAAGACCATTGGACAGGAGGAAGCCAAGAAACTTGGAGGTCAGGTGAGCGGGAGGATCAAGTACATGGGTGTTAAAGTTGCTTAGGATCATTGCAGGAGTGGGGTTGGTGGGACAGACATTGACAGACACTGGACATTTGGGAGAGGACCCCAAACACTGAAGAACCAACTGAGAATCACTGAGGGTTCATAGATGGTGGCGACAACGAAGGAGAGAGGGTGGTACAGTCTGATCACATGCAAATCGAGGCTACGGGGATGCAAGAGGAGAGGAGAGTGGCTGGGAAGCAACAGTGAGAACAGGAAGAACCTACCCCCCACCATCTCCAGTGACAGGAGGGGTGTGGAAGACACAACAGCCACTGCAGGGGAGCCGCATCCTCGGGGAAGAGCCAGAGGGCGTGGCAGCCTAGAGAGGAGGCTTGAGGGTTTAGGGACATCGCTTATGATGACCATGAATTTCAGGTAGTTGACAGTTCAGCAGTTGGAGATTGTTATGAGATGGAGTCAGAACATACAGAACATTTTGGGGATTGGATCTTGGGCATGAGAGATGAGCAGGGGACCTGGGCTTCCTACAATGACTAATAAACATGGAGACAGAGGGACATACAGATAGAAGACTGTGGTGAAGTCATGGGTGTTGAGGGAGAAAGGCTGGCGGGAATCTTGTCAAGGGCTCTGAGTGGTGGTGCATCTTCAGGACTCCTGGAGCTGTGGAGGCCTGGGGAGGATCCATTGTTCACTGAGCCCTTGGGGCTCTGTTTTGACCCCAAAGATGGAGATGAGGCAGGTGTGAGAGGGCTGGTCTTGAGAAGGTGGGGGTTTTCTTTTTCTTTTTCTTTTTCTTTTGACACAGTCTGTGTATCCTTTTTTTTAATTAAGATATTGATATACACTCTTATGAAGGTTTCACATGAAAAAACAATGTGGTTACTACATTTACCCATATTATCAAGTCCCCACTCATACCCCAATTCAGTCACTGTCCATCATGTAGTAAGATGCCACAGATTCCCTGTTTGCCTTCTCTGTGCTACACTGTTTTCCCCGTGACCCCCGAAAACCATGTGTACTAAACACAATAGCCCTCAATCCCCTTCTCCCTAATACCCCTCAATCCCCTTCTCCCTCCCACACCCACCCCCCTTTGGTAACCACTAGTCCCTTCTTGGAGTCTCTGAGTCTGCTGCTATTTTGTTCCTTCAGTTTTGCTTTGTTGTTATGCTCCACAAATGAGGGAAATCATTTGGCACTTGTCTTTCTCCGCCTGGCTTATTTCACTGAGCATAATACCCTCTAGCTCCATCCATGTTGTTGCAAATGGTAGGATTTGTTTCCTTCTTATGGCTGAATAGTATTCCATTGTGTATGTGTACCACCTCTTCTTCATCCATTCATCTACTGATGGACACTTAGGTTGCTTCCATTTCTTGGCTATTGTAAAAAGTGCTGCGATAAACATAGGAGTGCATATGTCTTTTTGAATCTGAGAAGTTGTATTCTTTGGGTAAATTCCAAGGAGTGGGATTCCTGGGTCAAATAGTATTTCTATTTTTAGTTTTTTGAGGAACCTCCATATTGCTTTCCACAATGGTTGAACTGAGGGCTTTCAATGTCAGCATAGAGACGGTGCTGTCAAGACTGCTTAGCTGCCTCAAAAGTCCTGCCAAACCCTGGACACCAGCCTGATACACAGGTCCTTAAATATTTGTTGAATGGGTAAATAAATGAATGAGTGAATTTCCCTTACTAACTGGAATATTAGTCCTGGCATCTGCATTATAATGACTTCATAGGTAGACGCTGGCCAGACTTCTACACAATTCCAAGAAAAACGAGAGCCTGCCCTAAGCTCAAGTGCCAGCTTCAGAATGAAGAAAATTCTTCAGATTCTGAAATTGCAGTTTTCTAGACCTCATAGCTTAGAGAGCCATACTGCATAGGATATAAACAGGTGATTATAGCATAAGGGAAAGGAAGGAAAGGAGGAGATAAAGAAACTTTATCAGTGGTGGTGATAGGGGAGGGCAAAGAAAGAATATGATGAGCTCTCAACATTAGTTTGAAGAGCCAGCCCTGGGGAGGGGGCAAGTATAACAGGTATTTCTTCTAAGTCATACAGGCCTGGGGCAGAGTTGGGGTCCTGGCACCTGAATACTAAAAATAAAAGGAGTTATTTCACTTTTATTCATTAGCCACCTCGTGGGATCACCCAGCATTTCCTAGGTCTTCCCTTGGAATGGCAGCCAGGAGTCGCCCCCGGGGCCTGGGTGACCCCCCTGCGGAAGCCGTCAGTGTGCATCTTGGCTTCTGGCTGTAGGCTTGCTCCAGGTGCACGGCCTTGCAGCAGTCCTAAAGAATTCATGTTCTCCTTCCCAGGGGTGGATGCCTCAAGGCCATACTCATAAAGAAACAGGTTAAAGGGACCTGTAAAGCATTTTTAGTCTAATTCCCTATCTGATGCAGAGGTCCTTCAGAAAATAGCATTCCCCTTCAAAGTGATGCAGCACTTACACCCCAGAGCAGTCCATTCCATTTTGGTCCTTTTCAATAAATAGAATGTTTAGGCTCATTAAACTGAAATCCCAGTAGCTTCTTTACCAGTATTTCTGCCAAGATCTTGTAATCCCTTTAGTAAGATCAGTGGCTACCAGTTATATGCCACAGGACATCTCTCTGATGACCAGAATTCAGAGGCCCTCTTACTGAAACAGCTGATTCAACTCTGGTGCAGGGTTGAATTGAAAAAATCAATTCCTTTTTCTGTGTGCATTGTTTAAAAAATGTTCTTCTATTACATTATTAATTAACTCATTCTTTCTTTTATTCAATGTAACAAGCATTAAATAAATTATAGAATGCCTGCTATGTGTCAGGCACAGAGGTGATAGTCACATTGTAAATGAGTCACATAAGGTCCCTCTCTCCAGGACTTTATTCGCTAGAGGGCAAGGAAAGAGGCTGTAACTCCAAAGTAAGTCAAGTGCTGTGTTGTGGGAGTTATGAGAGTGTGTTGGAGTTCATGGCTAGGCTGCCTAATCTCATTTGCACTGTAATACCAGAACTCAGTTTGCTGGTTTTTTTAAGGTACATGCTAAACCCATATGTAAACTCCACTCACCTTGGACCAATTTGTATAGGTCCCACATTGCATCAGTCATTCACTTACAACCCATGCCCCGGGGCAAAGCATATGAACAGGGCAAACCCAGTGTTAAGCAGTAATGGACAGGGTAAGCTTCTGGCAGGGGTGGCAGGGTAGGGAGATGGACCTTGACCCTGTGTATGTTTTCCCGCTGTCAAATTCCAGACCCAGTGATCTTTCCCTGCTGGGAGAGGTTACATCCCAGAGTGACACAAGTTTCTGGGCATCTGCTGGTAAAATAGAAGCACTTTTTGTCCACTGATTATTTAATGAAGGAGGAAGGTCAGAAACATTATGCACAAATATTAAAAAATACATATATATATATATACAGGGATTCATCATTTTCCTGATTGAGTGTGTGTGCACACGTATACAAGCGTGCAGATTTAACAAGCCTAGGTAAAGATGGAAGCAATTGGGGGAAGACATTTTCTTAGGACACTGTTTCATATTTTCAAGACGAAAGTGATTACTAAATATATTTCCCAAATGTCAACTCACATAAGTTAAGAGCCTCATTTCACTGGTAAGATTCCTAGCCTCAGGCCATCTTTGTAATTTTTACATTTTCTTTAACTTAATGAAATCTGCTCTGATTGATAGAACAAGATCTTCATAACTATGTTCCAAGTTATGGCTGAGAGAAGAGGAAGGGTCTAATTACAGAGATTTCTTGTGGGGAAAACTGTGGGCTAGGCTTTAATCCTAGCTCCTTGCCCTCTTTTCTTGATCTCTATCAAGCTCTTAAACTAGTCTACAAGTGTGGGCAGAAAGAGGTCCCACACCATAGGATTGGTGTGAGTGTCAGCCAGCCATTTATTTACTCAACACACTGGGTAGCTACTCTGAGATTCCAAATCCTTAGGTCTGAGATACAGCAGTGAAACACGTGTACATGTACAAAGATCTCTGCTCTCACGGAACACACATGGCACAGGGGATGGTGGTAGACGATAAGCATAATTAGTAAGTGAAATATATGGAAGATGGTAAGTGCTAGAAAAAATGAAAATATGATAGGGCCAGGGAGATCTAGGAAGGTAAGATGGGGCTGTCCAGGTCCTACTATTAAGTAGGGTGGTACAGGTAGGCTTTTTGAGGCCTTGAGGTTTCAGCCAAGACTTGAAGAAGGTAAAAGAATTACTTAAGTGGGTATCTAGGAGAAGACCGTCACAGGCCGAAGGAACAGCCAGCGCAAAGGTCCCAAGGTAGAAAGTTTCCTGGCATATTTGAGGGTAAAGGAGGCCGGTGTATCTAGAACAGAGTGAAAAAAAAAAGAACTGGGAGAAGTAGGGATGTAGAGGGTCAGATCAGGTAAGGCCTTGGTGGGTGTTGTAGGTAAGGATTTAGGTTTTTACTCTGGGCAAAATGGGGAACTGCTGCAGGATTTTGAACACTGTTTTTTTTGCTTCAGAGGATTTTCTGGTGACTGTGTTGAAAACAGACTTTTAGAAACAAGAGAGATATGCTAGGAGACCATGATAGAGGTGAGAGATGATGGTGACCCAGGCATGACAGGAAGTGGAGAGAAGGGACGGGAATCTCATGAGCTCTGGAGGCATAGCTAGCAGGGTTTCTGGTGGATTGGCTCGAGGTCATGAGCATATTTGTGGAGGAGAGTCGGGCTCTCAGTTTGGATGTGTTTAATTTGAGATGTCTATTAGACATCAAAATAGAAATGTCAATGGCAGTTTAATACGGTTCTGGAGTTTGAGAAAGGGTTCTGGGATACAGCTGTAACTTTGGGAGTATTTAGAAAACCTCAGCCCTCCACCTGTGTGTCTCCTTTCCTGTCATATCACTACTACCACCGCAGTACTTCTGATACCAGGTGTGTATGTGTGGGAGGTACGGGGGGGGGGGGTGGATTCTTCCCAACCGTCAACTCTCTGTGACACCAGGGGGGTGTCCTATAATTTAACTCAGTTCTGACACTATCCACCTGGAGACAATGTCAGATCCCACAAGTGAAGGCTTCAGTCCTACGAGACTGCCCCCCTACCCCATGCAATTAAGATGCCAATTTCAAGTCCAGATTGCCACCCTGTACTTCTGGCTTATCAGCTATAAATTAGAGGTTCCTATGATCCCCTCTTCAGGTTCAACTAATTTTCTGGAGTGGCTCACAGAACTCAGGAACAGTTTACTTACCCTCACCAGTTTATTATAAAAGTAGTTAATATAAAGATACAGATAAATATCCAGATGGAAGAGATGCATAGGACAAGGTATGTGGGAAGGGGCGTCGACCTTCCATGCCTTCTCCAGGCACGTCACTCTCCCTGCACCCCCACATGTTATCCACCTGGAAGCTCTCTGAACCCCATACTTCTAGGATTTTTATGGTGGCTTTATCATATAGGCATGATTGATCATTAACTCCATTTCCAGCCCCTTTCCCCTCTCTGGAGAATGGAGGTTGGGGCTGAAAATTCCAACTTCTAACCTTGGCTTGATCCTTCCGGGGACCAGCCCCCTTCCAGGAGCCCATCCAGAGTCACCTCACTGCAACAAAATACACTCCTATCACCCAGGAAACCACAGTGGAGGTAGGAACTCTGTGTCAGGACCCTGGGTCAAAGATTAAATATTAGAACAAAAGAGGTTGATAGTGCTCTTATCACTTTGGAAGTTCCAAGGGTTTTAGGAGCTCTGTGACAGGACCTGGGGGCAGAGACTAATATATGTATTTTCTGTTACCTTACACGGAGTTGTCAGAGACCCACTAAAATATGTAGCAAGTTAATTTGAGATAGTAATTTGTATTTTGTTGTCACTATATATCTCTCTCCACATCCCTACTCTCATGGCAAAAAAGGAGACCAGGCTGTTGTTTGCTTTTGTCTTGGGGGTAGTTTGCTTGAAAAAGGAAAGCATCCATTGTATGAAATCAACCTCTTTTCATTGCTTTTGGCTTTAAAAGATTAGGGTTCTTGAAAAAGGCCTCTCAGGGGTGTGTGTAGCAGGTAGGCCGTTTGGGTAAAGTTCATCCTCCTTGTCACAGTGCAGGTAACTCAGGGCTTTATCAGTCAGCCTATGGTATTTCCCTGACCTCAGAGGTTGGTTCAGGGGTGGCCCAGTTTGCCAGAAGCTCAAGACATTTGCTGGGATTCTAAAGTACCCATACAGACTTCCCTCTTGCCATTGTGGTGTATGTTTGTTGGACCTAGAACCGATACAGTCATTTTACCCCCATCAAGGAAGTAGGCTTAAGGACTATGCTGCCATGTGAAGAAGGGCATAACAGGAGAAAAGATCAGAGATGGGCATATTAATTATCTATTGTTGTATATCAAATTATCCTATAACTAAATGGTTTAAAATAACTACTATTTCATACAGTTTCTTTGAATGAGAAATTTAGGAGTAGCTTAGCTGGGTGGTTCTTGTTCTCAGGGCCTTTCATGAAGTGGCAGTCAGGTCTCAGACGGGGCTGCACTCATCTGAAGGCTTGTCTGGGGCTGGAGAAGCTGATTCTGAGATGGCCCTGGCACACGTGTGGCAGGTCTGTGAAGCTGTAGACAGGACCCTCTCCATAGGGCTGCCTCAGTGTCCTCACAACACAGTAGCCGACTTGCCCTAGAGTAAGTGACCCAAAAGAGAGCAAGAAGGAAACATCAATGCCTTTTATGTTCTAGTCTCAAAAGTCATACACCATAACTTCTGCCACATTCTATTCATTAGAAGTAAGCCATTAAATTCAGCCCATATTCAGTGGGAGGGGAATTAGGCTTCATTTTTTGAAAAGAGAAGCATCAAAGAATTTGTAGACATATTTTAAGACCATGACACATGGCTCTGGAGCTCTCTTTCTATATATGCCTGAAAAGCTTTCTTTCTAGTAAGTGAAAAACTTTCCTTTATTTTTAAAGCTAATTTGAGTTTTTTTTTATTACATGTAGCTAAAAGTATCCTAATTGATGCAGAGGGGTATAAATTGAAGTACCAGAACTGGGAGAAGATAAAAGTTTCTAAAGCTGGAAAGGAGATGATCTCCAAGAGGAAAGGGGAAATGCAGCTCCTAGGGAGACCTTCTACGCTGGGGCTCCTGGGCTCCACAAAGATCCATGGGTCCTGCACAAACATCCCGGTACTCCATTAACCATGTCTGGTATTGTTTGTAATCTGGTTCTTTGACATATTGGGCCCTGCTCACTCTGGAGAGACTGCCCCTCTCACAGTTAACCAGTTTTTGAGAGGTTTTCAAATGCAAATCAATCCAGAGCCCACATCCCAGCCACCTCCTTTATTGGTCTCTCACCCTCTGAACCACTCTCTACACTGATCATCCTAGGGTGAAGTCCCAGACAACTGGCCTCTGGGCTCTAGACCCTGATGAAATTATTCAAAGTAGCCAACCTTGAATCTGCATGAAATTATTCAAAGTAGCCAACCTTGAACCTGCTTAACATGCTTCATCTGTTCCTTCCTGTGGGCACTGCAATAAATGCTCTTGCACACTGTTCTGCCTTCTTCTCTGCCTCCCGAGCACCCCTGACACTTACCTGTGTAGCCTCTGAATTAACAGGGCATGACTCCTGCTCTTGGGAACCATGAGTAGCAAACTCTCTCTTCAATGGCAATTATCTCCTATTCTGTTGACCTTACTAAACCTCAGATTTTCTATTGACACACTGTATTTTAAATCAGAAACACAATCCATGGAACTTCCCACCTTTAAGAAGCCATGTGGATGTAGATCAGGGGTATATCAGCTGTGGCCAGTATTGTTCCTTCCTGAATGTTCTGGACTATTTAAGACCCTAGCGGAAAGTGTGGGACAGCAGCTAGTGGAAGTGATTTAATAGAATTTTAAGAAAACAGATAATGTGATGCTTCTCAACCTGAGTGTGGTGATTACAGATTAATACCTGCTATGTGTAAGTTTTATTTTTTGAAGACTCTGTGATAATCCTAATAAGCAATAATTACTTATTCACTTGTTGGGTTTAACTTCAATATAATTTTTAAAGATTTATTTTTAAAAATCTCTAGCCCCTAACATCTCCCCCTTTTGACCTCATGACACATTTAAACACTGATGTGCAAAAGCATTTGGTGACAATTTTTGTTTCACAGATGGTGTATGCCTCACCTCATCTACAAAATTTGCCAAGTACTTTGGGTTGTATTTAGAAAAATTGTACAATTATTTTTGTAAATTTAATCATGAATTCACTTCCTTGGCCATTTTAATTTGTCCTTTATGGCTACCTATGGATTTCTCTAAAATCTGAATCTTGACCATCTGCATCTAGTAGGTGAAAGACTCTCATTTTTTTATTCAAAACAATTTGTTTATTCCTGGATAGGAAGGTGTTCCTCCTTCTAAAAAGCTTCTATCAACAACCTTTGCCTAAGACTGACATTCCCAGAAGTGTTTCTACTTTATGGACATTCTAACTAACACCTTCCTTATAATTTCTGCCCAAGCTCGCTCTTTATTCAAGTCCCCATCTCCAGACTGTCCTATCACTGTCCTCAATAAATGGCTGAATATCCTTCATTACTGATGAGGTGGACACTGTAAAGGAAAAACTCAGTTTTTTTCCTTTCTTTGTGTAGAGAAAAACCCACTTGTTCCTTACTAGGTGTTTCTTCCCTGTGTGTTTCCTTTACCTTCACAGAAACTTTACTTCTGATATTTCTGGTCACCAAATGTGTGGAGTCTTATCCCAGATAAGCCAATTCCGCAAATACCATCTTGGTGTTCTGTGGTTTAACTCGATTCTGACACTGCCTAGAGTTAGTGTCACATCCCACAGGTTACTGATTCTGTCTCACAAGACTGTTCCCATCCACTTCAGATGCCAACCACAAGCAGTGGGTCCCCAGTATGAACTATGAACCCCGAAGGACCCCTCCCTGTCAGGGGTTCAAACTGGGCAGATGGTCAGAGATGAGACCAAGCTGACTCCTTATATCTCGGTGATCCAAAGGTTTTTTTGTTTTCTGTCTTTCTCCCCAAATGTGTTTTGAGAACTAAAAATTTCTGAGAAATTTTGATATCAAGAGAAAAAGGAGAAAAAGAATGGCCATAACTTTTAAGAGGTGGAAATTACTATTACATACATTTTACAACAGCATGGGAAAATGAAGGCACTGGTCCATGCTAAACACAATCAACAGTGGCAGAGATTTGAACCCAGAACACAGGCCCTGGATTGTCCGTCCTCCCTGACTAGGAGCCGGCCAGCCAGGGTGCAGCTGCCAGGAACTCTAGGTAAGGTATTTCTGCTGCTCTGCCCAGGCACTTTCTCAGGCCTAGCTGGTTCTCTGTTCTCTCCTTTTTCTTTTCCTGACACAAACCCCAGCAACTCAGCCTGCTTTTCCTTCTGCTGGAGCTTCCCTCACTGCCTCCCCCAGGTCTTCTCCCCCAAGTCTCTGCTGCACAGTGGACTGCAGTCTGCCCAGTTCCCAGCTTCTTCCTGCTCTCAAAGATAAGCATTTACATCTTTTATATTTTAAGGATTTCACTGTAGGGACACAGAGAGGGGGTGACAGAAATAAGAGCTCATCCTGGTCTCAGGTCTACAGTCTGTGACCCCCTTGTGAGAGGGATAAAGAAAGCGCAAACATCCCCTTTTATTTCCAAAAATGGACTCACTAGCTCTCCTCTCTCCCCACTGTCCACCAGCTTAGGGATGAAAATGGGGATGCTTCCCTCCCGTTGGAAGCTTCTCCCCAGCCAGAAGACTCCAGCCCGGCTGGGCCCTGAAGATTCTTGCTTCACGGGGCAGTTTGCCTCTGAAGCCTTGCAGACTGAGAACACTCTGGCCTCTGCCATTCCCGATTTGTCCTCTGGGGGCGCTGTCTCATTATGATGTGGCCCCAATTTTTGAGGCCTTGAAGACCCCCGGGCTCAGTGAAAGGGCAGCTGCCCCGGGTGGATTAGGACACTGGTCTGAGAAGGCATCACAGGACACCAAAGTTGAAGAAGCAGCTCCCATCAGACAAGTCACTCACTGAGAGACCACACATTTTTTCAAAATTTAAAGCATTCAATTTCTTATTGCCTAAGAAAAATCTCGTGAGTGAATTTGAGTCATGAACAAGACAACTGCTGTGGATTTATTTTCCTCTTTTTCTCAGTGGAGAGATGATACAGTCAGGTTGGAATAGAATAGGTGATTGTCTCACCAGGTGATTCTTAGGGGAAAGCAGAGATGGTGTAGCTTGAAAATAGCCTTGTAGCAGGCACAGCTGTGGAGTGGGAGGGAAAGTCAGCATTCCCAGCAGGTAATGAAAGTCAGTTATTCATTACCACCAAGACTTGACAGTACGCTGAACACACGACATTGTATTTATACTACATAAAATAACGTGATACAATTTTTATGACCCAATTTAATCCAGTAGAGGGTATTGGTTTAATAAAGACAAGGAGAATAGAATTAAAATTATCTATAGATCTACACAACAAAAGGCTAGTGAAAAAGAGAATTGCACTGATTTAACAGGACATATAGCATTGTCATAAAATTTGTGAAATGGAGAGAAAGTGCCTCACTCTGAATTTGTGTGAATTACACTGACAGGTGCTGAGAGATCTGTAAAAGGAAAAAAGTGAAAACCTCACAGCGTCTTTTCCGAATTCCCAGGCCAAGCACATGTTTCCTTCATTTATTCATTCCTCTGACAGCAAAATAGAGTATCTGCTGTGAAAAATCTTTAATATTTTAACAAGTGTCCAACAAATGAGCAAACTTTCCCATAGTTGTGTAAGATTTTTCAAAATTGAATTTCACTCCATGTTTGTACCCTGCTCACCTTCTAGGTATCTGTGGCAACTGGCTGGAAATGGCTAATATAAATAGAGAAGTATCAGCACCAGCTGCTCCTTGGGCTCATGGAGAGCTGTGTGCTCAGAGCTGAATGTGATTTCACTGAGGAAGGAAAATACATGTGACATGTGGGGGCATATTTCAATTTTACGCCACCCACCAAGTGTTTTGGAGCTTTGCCTAAGACCCACCTTAGGGCTGGGTTTGGTGGGGATACTGAGAAGTCTGTGACCTGGTCTCTGCCCTCAAAGAGCTCCTAGCCCCTGGGGGATGCATGTCACTCTGATGTGCACACTCTCTTTTAAGGGTTTGGGATTGAGTATAAATCCTAATGTGCTTCGTTCTGCTTGAAGGTTTTTCTTACCTATGTTCCTAGTACCAAGTTCATGGCAGTGTCAGCCTCTTAAGTCTCTTTTTCCTTTGTCCAACAGTCAACTGCCTTGGACTATCCACCTTGCCTTCCAATCAGAGCCCAACTCTGGACCAATACACCTCAGGGTTAAGGAGTGAATTTGAGAGCATCAGGTATTCAACTGTGGTCAGACTCCTGTCAAATCCTGATCTCTTCTCTCTCTAGAGGGCCCCCAATCTCTGCCCCTGAGAATTCCAGGGTTTCTCTGAGGTACGGAGGCTGAGAGGCTGGGTCAGGCAGGCCCCTGCCTGCCACAATAGTAGCTATAATATGAGTTCCACTGCTGTTTGTTTTACATATAAACTGTATATACACTCTGAAAACCATAAAAGGCTCAAAAAGGATGGAGGCTGAGAAGTGACCAAGGGATTTGACCTCAAGGAGCTGCTAGTGGCCTAGGATGGTTAATTCTGTGTCTCAACCCGACTGGGAACACAGGGTGCCCAGATGTGGGTAAACATTAGTCTGGATGCATCTGCCAGGATATTTCTGGAAAGAGATGAGCATTTGAATTGGTTGACTGGGTAAAGCAGATTGCCCTCCTCACTGTGCGTGAGCATCACCCAGTCACTGAGGGCCTGAACAGCACAAACGGAAAAAAGAAAGAAAAGGCTGATGATTGTTAAGCTGGGCCATCAGTCTTCTGCCCTCAGACCAGAATTCTCACCATTGGCTTCTGGTTGTCAGGCCTTTGCACTTGGACTGGAACCACACCACCACCAGCTTTCTTGGGCCTCCAGCCTGCAGATGGCAGATTATGGAACTTCACAGCCTCCATGATCACATGAGTCAATTCCTTCTCTCTCTCTCTCTCTCTCTCTCTCTCTCTCCTTTATGTATATATATATATAGCCTATTGCTTCTGTTGTCCTGGAGAACCTTGACTAATACGTGGTCTTAGGTTAGTTTCAGAGGAGTGGTGGATGTTGAAGCCAGGCTGAAATGGGTTGATGGGAAGTAAGGAAGTGAAGGTGGCAAATATAAACAAATTTTTTTCTAAAATGGATTTCAGGAAGTAGCGTGAGGGGGGAGGGGCGTAAAGTTTAGAGAGCATTTCCTTTGAGAATTCTTGAATTTGAGGGCAGAGAGGAAAACAGCCAACAAGTTGAGACGGGACCCTGAAGGCAGATGTGAGCAGGGCAGCTGGTGGCGTGTTGTCCCCTGGAAGTGGGTGTGGGAGGGGCCAAGGGCCCTGCCTGGCTGTGCGAGCTCAGACAGTACCTCACTCTCCCGAGCCTCCGTGCCTCCATTTGTAAACTGGACATCAAAGTGCCCAGACCACTGGCTTGTAAGGATGAAATGCGATGGCGGGTTTAAAGGCAGGTGGCCTAAAGCCTGGCACATAAGCAGCGCTCTTTCCTTCCCTCCGTGTCTCTCAGCTTCTGGACACCACTGTGCACTGTCTTCTGTTTCCCAATCTCTGTCTGCACCTGTGACTGGAGTCAGATCCATCAGGGTTTAAACCATGGCTGTACTATTTACTGGCTATTTGACTTTAGGCAGGTTATACAATTTACCTAAGCCTCAGTATTAACCTCTGTAAAATGGGAATAATATTTCTACTTCAGGGTTATCTGTGAAGGTAAACGAGACAGTCTGTATAAGGCATCTAATGAAGTACTCAAATTACACAAGATGTGATCAAGAAAAAAATAATTTAAGCAACTAAATAGAGGCTAAAGACTTTATTCATCAGGGAGTATCTGAAGACCAGGTGGCTTTCTGAGTCAAAGGAGGATTGTGTTTTTATGGGGTGAAGAGAAGAGACAGGGACGTGTCCTCATGGTTTGGCTCAGATAGTTGTTTTTGTCACTGACTGCCATGAAACTTGTACTTGGAACTGTGCCTTTGTTCAGGATCATTGGTGCAACCCTCGAATGATTCTTTCCAGAGATGGTTTTTTAAAACTCTGCAGCTTGTCTAATAGTCAAGGTTCAGAGGAGGAGGAGGTAGCAAAAGAAAAGAAGGAAGAGGGAAAAAGAAAGGGGACATGGGTTGAGGCAAGGAAAGCTGGGGGAACTCTCTTATAATATTAAGTAAATGTGCTGAATAAATGAATAAATCAACACACGTGTGGCCTATGAGCTATCTTTAGTATATTGAGAGGCAGAGTTGCCCAAATGAAAATTCTTCTCACTCATGCTTGTTTTTAACAGCAAGTCTCTATCTATATGTACCCAGGTTTCCCCAAGCTCCTTACCCTGTAAAACTGTCCTTTCTTTAAATAGCAAACGAAAATGGTTCAAGATTCCCTCCGTGGTGACTGCGGGAATTCTGATCTTCCATGAGTATTTTTCCTCAATAAGTTTTTTTGAGATTTTTCTAAGAATGTCTGCATGATCCAGAAATGGGTCCTAACCATTGCTTGTCACCTCTGGCCTCTGGCTCGCCCTTTGCCACCTTACAACCATTCTCCCTCTTCTGTTTGGGCTCAGGTCTTTTCCTCTTTCTCTAAGAACAGATAAGCTCAAGTCATAAATTTCAACAGAATTTAACATGTTTAGCAGAAACAACTTCAACACATAGAACACAAACCTTAAACGGGGTCCTGGGACTTTCAGCCCCTCACTACCCTAAGTCACAGCTCCTGCACAGAGGCCAGCCCTCTCCTTGGCTTCCTGCTGTCACCTGTTGCAAGCCTAGCAGGCTATCGTCTCCTGTAAACAGAAATGCCTATGGCCATCCCTTTTGTCCAAATTCAGGCCTCCAACCCCCTTTGGGAAGGATGCGTGGGAAAACCTGCACCTGCCTCACCTCCCTTGTCCTCATCAGTGGCCCTCCCCCACAGAAACAGCTCTTACTAAATAGTGGTTTAAGTCCTCCATGGCCAATATTAAAACACAGAAGAGGCTTTATCCTTGCCTCACCAAATTACCGCTTTGAAGTGCTTCTCCCTCCCAAACAAAACACTAACCTTGCCCTAAAGATGATGAATTAGTTTCCTAGGCTGCTCTAACAGATTGTCAGAGCAATTGAAAGAGGTCTCAGTGGGTTAACATTAAGGTGTCAGGAGGGCTGCCTTCCTTCGGGAGACTTTACAGAATTTTCCAGCATCTAGTCTCTTGCCTTCCCCAGCGTCTCCAGGCCTCCAGCATTCCTTCCTTGGCTTGATGTCTTCTCCCCTCTGCAAAGCCAGAAATAGCCAGGTGAGTTTCTCCCACCTCTGACACTGACCCTCCTGCCTCCCTCTTTTCCTTGTTGAGGACTTGGGTTTACACGGGGCCCACCCAGACAATCCAGGAAGAGCTCCCATCTCAAGATTCCTGAGCAATCTGCAAAGCTGCTTTTGCCAGGTCAGGTGGCATATTCACAGGTTCTGGGGGTCAGGAAGTGGGCACCTTTGGCGTGTTGGCAGAGCACAGCCTCCCATCACACATGAGTTCTCCTTCACTATCTGAGAAACAGGAGATACCTTTTGATAACTTCAAAATAGTGGTTTGTTCTGAGTACCTGAATGAATGACTTGTAATAAAATAGAGATATTTTTGTTGCTGGAATTCTTTATGTTAAGAGAGAAGAAATATGTTGAGAAGCAATGTGGCCATAGAGGGTGTGGGAGGGTGAGGGACTTGGGTGGGGGGCACAAAATGCGAGTGTGGGTTGGGTAGAGAAAACTCTGAAGACATCTCAAAGTAACAGGAGATGGCCACTCCCTGTAGTGTGTAGTAAGGAGAATGGAGCCCGTTAACCCAAGGACCCTTTGTTTCTAGGTCAGGGTGGTGGAGTCAGTTTAAACTTAAGAGGAGGAAGGGGGCAGAGTTACTTAATAGAAGAGACAGTAATTGAGATCCTCAAAGGGAAATTTAAGATGAGAGGATCTAGGAACTGAGTACTGGTGGGAAAGGGAGAAAGAGAAAGAAAACAACTAAACTAAACTAAAGACAAAACGGGTGGCCAGAATAGACAGTGGAGATGGGGGGGGGGGTGAGAAGCACCACCTTACTGTGATCGTCATTCAAGTCCGCATCATCTCCTGGTGCCATGGGAAAGATGCGGTGGAGGAAATAGACAAGGTGCTGAGTGCGACACCAGCACTGACTTAGGGACAAGGGAAGCAAGAGAACTGAAGGACTCAGGGAGAAGAGATCAGCGACATTTGGGTTGCAGCCGGCATAGACGTTAACTGTATTGCCTCCCGTAATACTTAGCACCAAACTCCCTGTCTCGTCTCTGTGAGTGCTTCACTTCATCAGGCCGCTGCTACCTCTCTAACCCGCTGCCCTCTCTCCCCCCATTACAATCCAGACACTGTCTTCTCTAAATTCCTTGAAGACCCAGATCTAATTTTCATTTAGTTTTACACCCATATCCAACTAGTCTGTAAACTTAGCAAAGGTGTGTATGCTTTTCTTTTTATCACTACATAACCAGGACCTAACCTTGAACCTGGTACATAGAGAGGTACATGGTATTTGTTGAATGAATGAATGAGCCATCTTTCACCTTCATTTCACTTTTCAGCCTATCTCTAAGTCCCAGTAGGTTCTTCCTTTGTTCATTTCTGACACCTCTTCTTTGTCCATCACTGCTGCCTCTGTCTAAAGGGGGTACAGAGGGTAATGAAATGGACCAGACATTGGTGAGCAGACATGCATACTAGGGGGAGCAGGCCCTGGAGATAAGCCCCTCCTCAGGTGAAAGGAAGCATTAAGTACCAGGTGGGAAGAAGGAGTCCAGTGCCTGGAACTCGTGGTCCAGGCAGGTAACAAGGCCATGTGCTGCTGTACAAAAGGGAACAAGTGGGTGATTTGGCAAACGCTGGGGCCAATGAGATTTTCGAAGGGAGGCAGATGTCTGGAAGTTTTGGGGCTTGGGACTAACACTAGAGCATGTGTGTCTCTCTGTATGGATGACTGTATGCTCACACTCACCTACAAAGGGAAAAAAAATAGAATCAGATGGGGACAGGGCAGCAGTCACACACATAGGATAGCAGCATTGTCACAAGTAGTGGTCCCTTGAGTCAATGACTCTTGTAAGAACAGGGTGGGTCTCTAAGCTTGCAGAGAGGCCCCGAGTGGTTTCAACTATGGAATATGTATATGTGATATGAAGGAGAAAGCCAGGCAGATTCATCCTGCACCAAAGTTTGATACCTTCTCAACTCTGGGCTACTCAAGCACACTTTACTTTCTTCCCACTCTCATCCCATCTGCACAGTTTATCTGGGGTCACTTGCTAAAGTACTGATCCAGTCATGTCATTTTTGCTGACCTTTCCATGGTTCCCTATCACTGAAGGAAGAGACTTCTTACCCAGGCATTCAAAGCCCACTCTTTCTCACCCCTTGAACCAGATCACTCTGTTTCTATCATATATGTTGTCCTTGATTTGTTGTTTCCCTACTCTTGAAGGCCTTCCCCATTTTTATGCCTGGAAAAGTCAGCTTGGTGCTGTGGGGAAACATGCATCTAGGCTTCAGCTTTGGTCTGCCCTCTCATAACTGTGGTTTGGGGGTATGCTGCCCAACTTCCCAGAGCCTCATTTTACACACCAGATAAATGGGAATGGCAATACCTGTTTTATAGGGCTGCTGGGAGGATTAAGTATGATGTTGCATGCTCGTGTCTGGTGTATAGGTGGTACTCAAAACCATTGCTGTCCCATTCTTCAAATCCATCTCAGTTGGCATCTCCTCCAGCTCCCTCAACATGTGGTCTCATTTCCCTCAACCCCACAGACACTTATTGGTACCTCTCTATGGTATTTGTATTTTCTGCATTTTATCAAGAGGGCCTATATACTTGTTCCATCTTCCTCTTTAGGTTTTAAGCTCTTGAGAACAAAGCTAAATAGTCTTAATCTTAGCAGCCTCTGTAGAAGGTGCTACAGAAACTTGTGCCGTGACTTGCAGCCATGCTCAAAGTACTTAATACACATTTGTTGAATTTAATTGAAATGTCCAAAACAGCCTGATCCCTTTGTCATTCTGAGAAGTATCAGTCTTAAGAGCCACAGCTATCCCAGGCTATCATGCATTATTCATGCAAAAGTCAGCCTCAGTGCTCTGGTTTCTTGGTCTCCTGTCAGAGAAGGAAGGCAGTGCAGTGGTGTGGGTTGGAAGCATTTACATTTTAGAAGCTCTGTCTCTCTCCCATCAGCACATCCTCACCCCAGTGAGGTTAGCTCAGCATTACTAATGGCCAAACTGAAGTTCTTACAGTTTTTCCTCATAAAAGCTTTGGCAGGAATACTGGCCTTTCAATGCAACTCTAGCCCAAAATATATAATTCGTTCTTTTACATTCTTATTATTTCAGAAAAACAGGACTCTAGCACTAAATGCAAACCCAGAGGAGAGAAGCTGTTTAGTAAAAGCAGACATATGTTTGGCATTAAAAAAATGTTTGAGGAAAGGAGTGGATATGGAATGGGCTAAACTTTTCATGAGAAGACATATACAGAGTCTTCCTTTGTTTTTATTTCTTAACTTGATAAAAAGTTTGAGATTTCATGCTGTCACAGAGTAGGCAGGGCTGTGATATTTATGTAGTTGATTTCATGAACAACTTCAGTGCATCACAATTCTGACAGTTAAAAATCCATCTTCTGCCTTTCATCATACTGAATGTTGTTGTTATGCTAGTGTGTTCCAGGGGCATCCTGAAGCTACACTTAGAGAACTAAGGATTTTCAGTCTTTTCAGAATTTAAAGCATACTTATTTTGAATTGATTTACTTACAAAATGATGTATTTCTGGAAGGATGGAACAATCAACTAGAGAGCATTTTAAGCTGAGTTGCAAGAAAACCCACAGTCACTTTCACACCTATTTGGGCCCAATTCCTAGCAGGCCCTCTGTTACTCCAGGGGAGAAGGATGTTCCTGGCCCGGGGAGAATCCCCTATGAAAGTAGTGAAACCAAAATAAGTCAAGGGAAAGGATAGGTTGGGAGAAACCATTTTTTATTGCCCACAGCTTGCTCCAATTTGCTGACTAGGCGATCTGTCTCCTGCTGTAGCTCATACTCCGCCTTCCCCTTCGGGAGGAGCTCCATTGGCAGGTCCTTGGTGACTGGCAGATGCCAGACCAATTACGTACCAGGAGTGGAGGGGAGGAGAGAATGGCCATTATCGCTCCACTCCTTGCCCCCAGGCTGCAGGAAGCTGCAGGGGTAATCACCTATTGATATGTAAATGGACTAAGGCCAGGCAGGAGGTTCTGGAAACTCTATTTCCCCAGACCCTCCTTACTAGACAAGCCACCCTATCTTCACAGATGCTGTTCCTTCTGCTTAGAATGCTTCCCATCCAGGTACTTACGGGCAACAAGGTCATCTTCAGCTAAGATCAAATATAATTTTTTCAATCCCGGGCAGAGTGATGGCTCCCTCTTTTTTTCTTTTTCTCTGAATTTTATATAATTCTTTCTAGTACTGCTTTTTATGTTGCACAATTACTTGTTTATAGTCATCACAACTGTGACTCCTTTAGTGACAGAGTTGATTTTCTTTTCTGAGACCATTTGCCTGATTCTTTTTGTATTCCATGGTCTGCATGAAAATTAAAACAAAACAAAATCCACAAACTGATCTTAAGGAATTGGTAGTTATGAATATAACAGAAGAACTTAAAATTCTGCTGTACAATGATTAGAATAATGTAAAACTAAAAAAAGTAAAATTGGTACTATAGAAAATTATAATGGTAAAACACAGGGTAGATATAATCCAAATATACGTAATACCAGAAAACAAAGGGCCCAAAGAGATGTCAAAGATGCTTCCTACCCCCCACCATTGCCTGATGGACTTTCTGTAAACAAGAAATAAATGTTTGGTAGTGTTAAGTCACACCTTCCTCTTCAACTCCTTTATAACTTACTCTTTGTTTTCAGAAGCTACCCCTTTCCACTTATTTTTACCTTAAAATAGGTGGTTGAAATAATAGTTATATTTTACATGGAATAATTGGTTTTACTGCTTATTATTTATGCATTTCTATAGCCAACATTTCTACTCTTAACACTCATTATTCTAGATAAGGCCTTCCAGTGATTTCAGCAGAACAGCTATTTGAGTTGTATAGTTTCTGAAAAATTTCAGGTCTTAGAATATCTATTGTGAAAAAAATAATAGGTTGAATGGACCTCACCAACTTCTGTCACTCTCATTTTTCCTTAAAAATTCTGAAAATAGAATTCATTGTCTTCTTACATTGTAAGTTGTAGTTGAGGCATGTGAACTTATTCTTTTTTGGGCCCATTGGAATTTTTTTGTAGGTAATATATCTTGAAAAGACAGATTCATAGCTGAGAGGTGGTAGGTAGAAATTGTGAGATATCTGTTTCCCTAATCCTATTCCCTATCCTCCTGGTTCCCACCCCCACCTTACCACAGGTAATGACTATTGATAGATTTAGCTAATACATATAACCACTGGAAGAACTTTCTTATGCAACAACAAGAAACATAAATATATATTCTTATTTCTTCCCTTTACAAAGCAAATAGGAATGGAAAAGAGTAAAAATAGGTATTTTAATTTGGTTGGAAATGAAAGCAGGGTACAAAAGACACAGAAAGAAGTATATTAACTCTCAGATTAAGCTAATGATTAATGAGAAAGCATGAAGAAAGTGAGAAAAACCCAAAAAGGGCCTAACTGCTTATCTGCCGTAAAAGAAAGTCTACAGTTATCTGGCATAGATAGATATAAATTGATGGTTATAGTACACAGAGTATTTATGAAAGGTCTGAAGTTAATGATGAGTAATGTTAAAACAGTATTTATCTTCTAAATCGAACTAGAATAAAAAAAAGAAACTAATGTTGCTCATACATCAAAAACTCCATAATAAAAAAGGGACCTCAAGGAAAAATGTTTGAAATCATAAACTAGGATGACAGACCTAGTATTGAAATGCTCATTGTGTCATCCACTTTGAAATAGTGGTTTGATAAAGTACAGTTTATTGGCCCATTGGAAGGTGGTGAGGATAAAGGAAATAATTTTTGTAAGGACTGTGGGGTGAGGAGAAAAAACATTGAAGATGTGAAGTTAAGTGAAAAGCTGACATGTGTATTGGGATTACAGCTATGAAATAAATCTGGACAGGTGGAGGGTCACATGGCAGGGTGGCATGGTGTTTAAATACCAGGATTTATTTTTGTCACTGTTTTTCTCAAGTAAAATTCCCTTTAGTTTTGTTTGTCCAATTAAAAATTACAGTATCAATGATTATAATCTGTGAAACTATCCAAGATATATTTTTTAGAAGGTTAAAAATCTCTTCCCACTATTCTCCATTCTAATCCTCCTGAGATTATCAACATTAGCAATCTGTTGTATATCCTTCAAAATTTCCTTTATGTTCAAACAACATAAACACATATATTTGGGATTTTTTTGGTTGTTGTTGGTGTTTGTCTTCATGGAAATGGAATTGTACTATAAATGTAACTCTGCAAATTTCTTTTTTCATTTAACAACACACCATGGGCAATCAGAGAGAGACCTATTCCCATCTTTTAAACTGTTGCAGAATAATTCATGGTGTGGATATATTACGACTGAGTCAAGAACCTCCCTTATTCCTGGGAATTTGGGTCCTTCCCAGGTTATTGCTTCTGTAAACCATGATACGATAGAAATCCCAGTACATATATCTTTATGTGTTGGAGCTTTTATTTCTGTTAGAAAGATTTTCCAAAATGGGGTTTCTGGACAGTTGGTTGTATTGTCTATTAAAAAAGAAAGAACTTGGAGACAAATGTGGGTTTTTTGCAAATTCATGCATATTTACTTCTGTCCTAGTTTTCTGAGATCACTCTTTGTAGGACCAAAGATAGATTGAAGTTGGCCTCTTCTAGGCCCCATCCTGGTCCATTCTAGATGAAACTTTAGGTCAGAAGGTGGGGGACACATATAGTGTGAGGGAAAAAAAAAAGGTAATACAATAAGAGAAGTAGTGATCAGGGCCAAAGGAAAGAGAATGTGAAAAAGAGAGGTGACTGATGGAGTTAAATGTTGCAGAGGCAGAGGAGAAGTGTCCCTTTTATTGATGGAGAGGAGGGTTGTTCATGAGATTTCTTATTTATCTCCTGGGCACAAGGTAAGATGGTACTTTTTTCGTTCTCTTGATACTAGGCATGGCCATGTGACTTGTCTTAGGGAAATGAGCATGGAACTGACAAATGTCACGATGAGATGAGATGCTAAAAGTTGGAGCTCAGTTTCCATGTCTCTTTCTTCCTATCACAGTGACTGGTGACATTCCAGATATGGAGACTCTATAAACCAGAGTCTCTGAGTGAGGACAACATATGGCAGAGCCACCTTACCTAGTAGACAATGTGGGATGGACACATGTAGCCTAAGTGAGATATACACCTTTTGTTTTAAAGCCACTAGGTTTTTAGGGTTGTTTGTTACTAGAGCATAACGGCCTACCCTGACTGATACAGTCACCTAGAAAAGAGGTTCTGTTGAGAGATACTGATCTCAAGGGAATAAGCAGTAATCAAACTAGCTCAGGGAGTTAAGAGTGGCTGTGTAGTGAGGAAGTGTAAATAGCAAGTGGTGAATTTCTTTCAAGGTTGCTCAGGGGCTATCCAATTAGTTAAATAAATACTCTTTGGGGGAATCTAGGAATAATTCTAGAACACTTTAAAAATAAACCTAGAAACATAACTGCATAAATAATGACAAAACCAAGACATATACTGTAGAATTCTTTATATATAGATTAAGATTCCAGCAGCTTTTCTGCATCTCAAATGTACTGAAGATATAAGAATATCACACAATAAATTCCTCTGTGTTTACATCTAGGAAAATTTTTGTTTCTTCCAATGAGATACATTTCATTTTACTAGTTAATGAGAATGATGTCAACATCCCTACAAAACCCATGTTCCCTGCTCTCTTCTTGTCTTGACTGCCAGGGGGCTAAAAGATTATCCTTCACCTTGTTGGTTCAGTTCAGCTTTCTCTGCTTAGGGTCTAGCTTATGGAGTAGAGAAGCATCAGGCATGGGGTCATGTCACAAGGTCTGGAGGACTTCGACAACCCAGTAGCAAAAGCTCTTAACTGATTGTGGCCAAGACAACTTGGGATGTTCCGTAACTGGAAAAGGCTCATCAGAAATTCTATAGGGGCAATGGAGTAAAAGAAGGGAGTGTGTGTGTGTGTGTGTCTATTTTACTGAGGATGGCCCTTAAACTAGTAATCACATAACTAGTAAAATCCACAACATGCTGAGAATCATTCATGTATAACTGGACAGACTGAAGTAAAGAACAATATTGATTAAGGGCCTGGTACCTAGCAGATAAGATCAGAACTGTCTACTACTGAAGAGGAAAGATTTTGAAATTGCAAGTCACGTGCTTTTAGGGGGTCTTGGCTCAAGTTCTGAAAAATAAAATAAAGTGGAATGGAAAACTCAGTGTATACCCAATGTAGTCAAGTTAAGGATTTTGCGGGGTTTTTTTAATAAAACTTTTGTTTCAGCTTATGTATGTGTGTGTGTCCTGGGTTTTGATCAAGAATGTATTTCTTATGTGGGTTCAGGGTCAAAACAGTTTGAAAGCCACCAGTCTGGAGTGCACAGGGAGCCCACATTTACTCTGTGAAGACAGGGCAGACCAGCAGCAACACCAACCGAAAGTCGGAGACGCCCAAAGGTGGGCAAATGGGGTCTTTGCTCAGGAAAGAACACAGCGTCACTGAGTGCTGAGTGAACCAGGCCTTCCCAAGCACATAGACAAGAGGGGACGCTTTAAATGAGCGCACAGTATCGGCATGGCTGAACAGTTTGTTAAGGTCAATAAATGTCTAAATTGGTATACCATGTCAATAACAATCTGTATTAAACCTCTTTCCTTGATCTTGGATCAATTTTCTCCTGCATAATAAGCCAGAGGAATATTCTGAGAGAGAAACCCAACGTTAAACCAAGGGAATGGTGTCAACAGCAGGGCCTGAGGAGAAGTGAGCACAGCGAGAATGGGACGGGAGGAGAATTGCTCAGAGACTGAGGCTGGGAGCTTGAGGCCAAGGCCTTGAAGGTGTTGAAGACCTATTTTTAGGTGGTTCTACTGCTCAGCGTGAGGAAAAACCTGAGAGATTAAAGTACCCAGGAAGGATCAAATTTCTTTTCCTTTGTTACATGACATTTTGGCTTCATTATTTTATTTTAGGATAATATGCTTTTGAGTATTTCATCAAAAGACACTTCAAATTCTTTTCTTAAACCAGTAGTATGCAAATGATTAATAAGTAAACAGAGATTGGTAAGACTATAAATCATTTTACTTAATGTCTTAGCCTCTTATTTATACTACCCTTTGGTGAGTTTATAGGCCGTAGGTTTTTTTTTTTTTCCTGTCATTTTAGAGAGCATCCAGCATGCCCAAAGTGATGGATCTGCTTGGGATCCATGGATACTTTAAACTGTCATAATAGTTTCTATTAAATCATTACCTTCTATCTCCTTAATTATACTTGCAGGCATAATTTTCTGACCTCTGAAGACCGTTCCAGCCACAGAACCAGAATCATCTCAGTACTGAAAGTGTTTTTCCTCTTCTTCAGCTATGCCTGGCATGCTGCAAATATCATATAGTCCTCCAAGCTGAAGTTGTAATTCTGGGCTGTATAGATTAAATTGCTGACATAGAAGAATTCTCTTTAGTTTATTGTCAGTGGCAGAGGGAGAAATATGTCCTTGTTTGAACATTTATCTTTTTGTTTCCAGGAAGATTATATGAACAAAAAGATCTTCATTAGGGTCGTAGCATATTTTATTTAACCTAACACTTTTTAATAAGTAGGAACACATTTAAGGCAAGATATACCATAGAACAAGATTTGCTTAGAAGACATAAACGTAAATCTTTACTAAAAAATCATTAACCTTTGTCACAATGTTAAATGCCTATGGTCACTACTCAACCATATTATCTGTTTATCTGTTTATTAGTTACTACTTGCAGAAAAAAACAAACAAACTGGTCTGTAAAGATTTGCCCTTTGGCCTGTTACAGACGCTAACAATGGGCTCTTACAATGGATGGTCACTTGGCTTTGTGCTTTCTTAGCTCTGCTTAATTCTAAAACTTGGATTTTTTTCCCCTCACTCTATCACTTTGCTAACTTCTTAAAGGACTCAGGCTCTCAATGACCTTAGGGATATTAAAAACCTATAGGAAAAATAAAAACAAAATAAAATTTAAAACCCGAACAGATATTTTCATCATCTTAAATACTACTTTTCTATTTTTATACACACTCAAATACGTATTTTGATAAAAAGATACATAATAGCTCAGAAAAAAAAGCTGTACACCTCTCCTCTCTCTCACGTCTCTACCTCCTCACCATAAAGAGCTAACAACAATTTTCTTAAAGGGAGGCTTGGTTTGCATTTGGAGACAGCAGAAGTGAACTTTAAAGATAACACGATCTACATGTGTGCTGGGATTTCTAATCACCCCTTCTTGGGCTGGCTTGAAAAATTAAACATCCCATGTCCTGTGCACAGCCAGATGTGCATGGCTCCTCATGGCTTTGAACAGTTCCAGATTCTTAGTAATTTGAGTTTATCTTGAAAATTACTGAACTGCACGGCAAGAAATTAAACTAAAAATTACGTTCATCCATCACCTTTTATGAGCCATGAAAAACTACATGGGGAATAAATCTTTGCAAGCAAGACAGTTTCTGTTATAAGTGGTTCTCACTTCAAATGCATTAATATTCAAAACCATAACCTGTGGCGTGCTCAGCTTTGTGTGAGAAGGGGAACAAATCAATCCCCTCCTTCTGTTTACTGTGTTGATTAACACTGCTCTGGTCTGTGCCTGGGGTGTGGGAAATAGTGCTGCTTCTTCCTTTAAAGAGGTAGGCGCATGGGAAACCCCCCAAAAGAGGGAGGGAATCAGCATGCCTTACAGCCTATGTGGGCCATGCTCAACTCTCCTAACAATTCCAAGAGAGGTTTGTTATCCCCACTCTCCAGTGGAGGAAAATAAATGCTATGAAAGAGCACGTGTTTGAAATGCTGGCAAGTCAGGTCTGAATGCAGGTGCCTGACTCCTAACATCGCTTGGATTCCTCCATAACACCCCTCAAAAAGCAATCAAAAAAAGCAAGAAAATGATGCCTCAAGTGACTGGAGCCCTTCAAGTGTCTACAGAGTGGAAATGGAGAATTCTGCCTAACACTAATTCCTGAAGACAGCTCCTTCACTACACTCTGCCTGCCCAGAAGTCCCAACAAGCTGTTCGCGCTGCATGTGATAGTCTGGGTTGGGAGTGGGGGGTGCCATGAGCGACTCATGCCTGGTGCCCCCACACAGCCCTCTGGAGGTATGGGGAGCTCCCACTTCAACTCGTTCTGAAGCAATTCATTCCTGCTGAGGCGACTTTGTTGTTTCCTATGTGTCTGGCAGTAGGTCTCCTCTCCCTAGCCTCCAAATAGTTATCAGATTCAGAATAAATGTCTTTTTGAACAGAAACCCAACTCTCTCTACTGTTTGCAAAAAGTCAAGTTTCAGTCTCCCAGGCTGGCTACCTACCAAAGGGTGCACTGGTAACTCTGCAGCTCTCTGCTTGGACCCCAGACACTGGTTGGTGCTTACAGGAAGAAACCAGAGACCAGTTCCTCTCTGCAGCTGTTAAGATATAGAGATCTAAGCTGTTTAAGCAGCAGCCTGAGTTAGTAACTGTGTTACCTGGCAGAAAAAAATCTTGAGACTTCCGCAATGAAGATGTCCTCTTTGTAAACAACCAAAACCGAACTGTTTTCCTGGCGCATTACTGAGAGGCTAGGATGCCTGGTCCCCCACTGCCACAGGAACAGCAGGTCCCCACCTTGTGATACCCTGTGACAGCTTCTATAGAAAATGTAATACTGTAAACAGCATTTCCCCCTCTATCCACAGCCCAGCATCCCCTGTTGGACCTGAAGGTCCGTCCCACTACAAACTCCCTAGCATCGTCTAGGTCCTCAGTTCCCGTGCGTCCATTGCACCAATCCGTGTCTCTGCCTCTGCTGTCAGCAACTAAGCCTTCCTGGAGAAAAATCACACAGCCTTGCCAAATGGGGCCACAACCATTGCCTCTCAAGCTTTAGTGGGGCTCTCAATGCAGCTCAGCAATAAGCAGTCATCTCTGGGTGATTCCTCACCACATTCGCTCCAACCGGAAGCATTTCCACTGTCCATGGAGCCACTCCTGTTCCCTCTCCCTACCTCCAGTTCTTGCAGCAGACTTCTCAGTTAATGATTCTGCACTGCTCAAACGTAGGGGCCATGCTTTGTTCATGTTTGTGTTGAAACTGTGTGAATAAATGATTTAGCAAACAAACAAGATAAAACTGTTTAACCCAGGTCCCCACAAATTTGGTCATCCTCTCTCCCTTGAATCCTAACCAAGGAGCAGGGAGGAGACCATTTAAATTGAGCACTAAACCAGTTTTAAGCCTGTGATCACCACTTTTACATATATTATCTCAAGTAAACTTCACCCCCAAGTCTATGAGGTAGGTGGTATTATTCCCACTTGACATGTACACCAAAGTGAGTGGTCCAGAGCCATCTAACACTCATGCACTTTTCCATGCCTTTGCTATCTGACTTCCCACCTGCCCTCCCATCTTCCTCTCCTGGAATTCTCTGATACCCAAGGGAGTTTATGAACGGTTGGTGTTGGTGGAAGCTCCTTAGGTGGAGGAACCACTTCAACTGGCCTCGGCAGATACAAGAGGAAGAGGTCCTTCAAACTAAAACTTGGAAAATATTTGGAAAAGGAGGCAGGAAGGGCTGAATCCATGTATTAGTTTGAACACATTCGATTTTGATTGCAAGTGACAAATACCCAACTTAAAGAGAAAGAAAAAAAAAGGAAATTGTATCAAGTCCGTAGGAAATCCTACGCTGTGTGTGGAATGCTTAGATATGGAGCTCCCACAGCACCATTAGCAGGTCACCCTTCTCCTCTCTGTGCTCCCCTCTGTGTGGACTTTATCATAAGGCAGGTGTCTCCACATGGTGGCCACCACTACATCTCTAAACGACACTGTCCTCATGAAACCACATTGCACTCCTTTGCCCCCGCCTCCCCTCCCAATCTCCCATCTCCAAGTTCCTTCAGAGCAATGTCTGTATTCCCAGGGCCTGGCCCAGTGATCACTCACTGAACAGATGAATGGATACAGCCTGCTGCTCCTCTTCAAATCTAAACTGGCCAAGTTCACTGCTGGAAAGAGAGGGGAGGAGTAAGAATGGAGATGGGAGGAAGTTTGTATAACTTTCTACTTGGTTTTTAATGCTATCTCTGTTTGCCTCTGTTTTCTGGTGATTTTTGACAGACTTTTCCTCCCTTAACCTCCAAGAGTGGGGAGGGGGTTGGAGGAGGGAGAAGTGCGGAGGGGCTGCTAATGGGTACGGCGTTTTTTAAAGAAGAGAATATTCTAAAATTAGATTGAGGTGATGATTGCACAACTCTTTGGATGTACTAAAAAGCAGTGAATTGTTCACTTTAATGTATTGTATGTGACTTATGTCTCAATAAAGTGGTTTAAGATTAAGAGGGAAAAAATCCAGAAAGAGTCACATTGCAACATAGAATAAACAAATCCTGCTGTATATTGCCTTGCCCTATATTTACTCTAAATATAGTTACTATGTTATTAATAATAGAATATACAGTTACCATATATTGCTGTAATTATGATGCACAGAAAAGAAAAGTCAGGGACTTGTGTCTTGTTTTCTACATGGGATACCCCCAGTATCTAGAAGAGTGTCTGACAAATAGGAGTTGTGATAAATTGCAGAAAATTGGCACAAATTCTTTGTCGCTCCTCCCAACATGAGGTGGAGTCTTTCTCCACCACATGACTTGATTTGGCCAAAGGGACATTAGCAGATGTGGTGCAAGCAAGGCTTTAAAAGTGCTGGAGCTCCGAGGCTTGTGCTCCTCTGCTGCTGGAAAGCCTTCCATCATCGGGTGAAAAATGCTAGGTCAGCCTCCAGAGGATGAGAGACTCAGTGCAGCACAGATGAACTGTCCCAGGGAAGGTCCCCTAGGTCTCCACTAGTCTGTCAAGTGCTGGACACATGAATGAGGCCGCACTAGGCCGTACAGTCCCAGCTGTGCTACTAGCTGACTGCAGAGATTCCCCCCAACTGCCCCAAATAGAAACAGACCAGAATTGCCCAGCTGACTCACTGAATCATGAGCAAATAAAATGGTGGTTGTTTTAAGCTGCTAAGTTTTGGGGTAGCTCACTGCCCAGCAGTAGATCTCTGGAACAGTAGGCAGTCAGTAACTATAGAAAGAATGTAGGCAATGGTGCCTGCATGTCGGTTGAGAAGGAAAGCCTGCACTGGGGGCTAGAAGTAAGAAACGAGTCCAGCGGACGGGAGAGTGGGAGCCGGAGGGAGGTAGGAGAGACACAACAGCAGCGCCTAGGGAGAAAACTTGTTCACCCCCCAGTGATGGTGTGTCCTCTACAGTGTTCATTTGACTCTTTGAACACACCTGCCCGTTCATACACACCCGGGCAATACTGGGCTGCAGAAGTCAGCTGCAGACAAGGATACTGGATCCAGACAGTTGTCCTGGACTACTGCTGGCTGCTTTGGGTCCTAAACTCCAGCTTCCTATTCCTTGATCCTCAGATTTCACATTACGCTTTGCTCTTTGCAGATCTAGGTTCTGGAGATTTTTTTTAGACTCTCTTCCTTAGGTTTTTGGGCTCAACAATCTATTCTCAGCTCTGCTTGTTCCTTGGCTCTGCATTCCCAGCGGCTTCAGGCTACTTCTGGAGGAAATCCTCTAAAAGACTTCAGACTCTTTTTTTTTCTTTTTTGATCTTATGATGCCTGAGGCCATCCTGTCATCAGCTGTGGAGGGTGTCTTTCTACAACACTTGGGGAGTACACTACAGTACTACAAGACAAAGAGCTATAGGACAACTTTCTTTATTCCACTGGGAAATGAGAATGAAGCTGTTTTCCAGAGGCTCCCAGGCAACATGAGTTAAGCTGCCACTCTTGCCTCTGCTTTTCCTAAGAAAGTCCCAGAGTTGAGATTAAGAGGTGGCTCTAGGGGCGGCACCAAACGCTCTGGGATACAACATACCGCAAGGGATTTCTGGAGAAGCCTCAGGACCACCTGCCTCGGGGAGGAGGACAGCAGAGATGTCACTTCATTTCTGGTCCCTTAAATATGGCTGAGGCACTGTGTATCACACTGTCACTGGCAAGCCAAGTCCACTTTTCCTGAATAACTGTCCCGGACCATAGCCAAGTATTCAACCCCAGGGTTTTCACATTGATCTTCTGACCATCTGCCACAGCTTTTGGTTCCTTCTTGTCTTTTTAATTAGGTGAACCATTTGATTTCCACCCAGAATTTAAACCCATTCTTTCTTTGGATTTTGGGGTCACCCTCCCCCTCAAACCTCATGTAGGAGGAGGGTGACCAACTCATCCCAATTTGCCCTGCTTGAAAATGGAAAGTCCTGATTCCCAGGAAACCCTTCAGTCCCGGACAGACCAGCACGGTTGGGCACCCTAAGCAGGAGAGCTCCAAACACCGGTGGCTGATTTCCCCACCCCCACATGCAGCTGGGGAAACCCCCACTGATGTGGCATCTCATCTTTAAGACGAGGGATAGCAATAATAAATGTCACCAGTGGTGGTTGTATGAATTCATTGAGACAGAACATGCAAACTGCTTACTGCCATGCGGTAAGTTGCCAGTAAATATTTACTATTGTCATTGTCATTATTGCTATTATTAATAGTATTATGTACAAACATATTCTAGAAGAGCTAAGTTATCATAATGCTATTGGAGAGTTTAGGAAATGGTGCTGCAGAATCAATGAAGACTAATGTTACACTAGATAAAATCCATGAGCTCAGACGTTGAGGCCATGGAGATGCCCTGTAGCAATAACCAAACTAATACTGTGTGACATGAATTAAACATTTTTCATATAACTTTGGAAAAAGTGCCTGTCCCATATTTAAGATCTTCCCGGGAGTGCTTGAGAAAGGAGGCTGATGCCAAGCCAACACCAGTACATGAAGTAAACTACCTGAGGAAATTTAGGGAGAATACACTACACATATTTTGCCTTTGGCCACTAACATCTGTTGAGTACCAACAGATTCAGAATCTCTAAGAGTGGATCTCAGACGTCCACATTTTTACCATGTCCCCTAAATAACACTTATGTGCACTGAAGTTTGAGACTCTCACGCTAGACCTTGGCTCCTGGCCCATGAGACTGTACCCCCAGCCCCAGCACAGGACCGGTATGTGGCAGGTGCTCCCCAAACTTGTCTTTATTTACAATCTGTCCTTTTGTCTCTGATGTTAAGGATTTGGTTTGCCTGGAAATTATTTCTCCAGAATGAGACACGGACACTTGTTTTAGACACTGAAGCATTCATTTAAACTAGCTTTTCACCCTGGTGGTAATGATTAGGGCTGAAAATGCTTTGAAAATTAACGAATTTCATGAGGAAAGGAACAAATTAAGTCTGTGCAGGCAAGAGGCTTCGAGTAGATCTTTAAAAACTGCCGCCCACCCTGCTGAGGAAGGTACGCTCGCTCCTCTCCAGTTAATGCCATCTGCTCATCCTCTGTGAGACAAAGGCCCCTCCCAGGGAACACCAGGCGCTGGAATGAGGATGAGCCATCTAATTCTCCATGACACTTCCATCTCCATTTTAATATGGAAAATCTTGATGAAATGGATTCTGCAAGGACAGGTTTTCAGTACTGAAACGCCATGTCAGAATAAATTAGCATGAAGAAGAAGCAGGAAAACACTAGATTGGATTATTCAGGACAATTTGATTATCAATCTATTGGCCAAGTCGTTTCTTATGCATTTAGTAGGCATTAGAGACACTCAGTATTGTTCTTTCTGCTGGTGAAAACGTTGAATTATCAGTCTTGTCTGGGTTTTTTATTTGGATGCTTTCCCTGCTATTCCCATGTCATTTGGTTATTTTGCATCTTGAATCAATATTGATAGTAGCAGACCAGTGGTTACAAGAGGGGCCTACCATTTGCACATTCAGCTCAGCCTCAGAGCCATCACACCTGAGCATACAGCTAGTAGGAACCTATCTGGAAAATATTGTCAAAGGAGAGGGAAGAGCAAAATGGATACATACTGGCACGTTTAGGGGTTGTGGGCAAGACTTGAGCTGTTCCTTTTGTGGGTGAGCCAGGGAGATGGCCCCAGAGACCTGAACTGCTGGGGTCTCAGGGAGACAGCTGGAGGGGGGAGATTGCTCACAGACTAATGTCAAGGTGGCTCCAGAGGCCTTTCCCCTAAGGCAGTGTAGGCAAAGTCACCCTTCCCTTTCTCCTCCAGTCTTACTAACGCCCATGCCTCCCCCCTGGTTACCCTTGTCAGATTCAGATTCATTCACAATTTTTCCAGTACCTGCTAGGTTCCAGGTTCAGTGTTAGTCTGCTTAATGGTCACTATCCATGCGTACTTGGGTATTAGAAAATGTACATGGAAAATGGGAAAAGCAGCCAAGATTTCTTCTTTGCTATCAGTCTCTGTATCTTGTTCCTAATTTCCTGGCTAGAGGCCAGGGGCTGTATCTTATTCATCCAGCAGCTATCTCAGTGCTTGGCACTTGGTAGGTACTTACTAAATGGGCAATGAGTGAATAAGCAAGTGGACAGTAAGCCTGTGGCGTTGGTCTTACAGTTCCCATTTTATAGATGAGGAAACTGAGTTTAAATAATGTTCCTGTGGATGACACAGCTAAGATGTGGACTGCAGAGCTTGCCCCACTGTTGCCTTTTGGCTGAATACCATGATGGGTGGGACCGAGGGCCAAGCCTTCAAGCCCTCTTCTATACTACAAGTCTGTGGACCCCATACCTCTCTATCAGGGCATTGCTTGGGGAAATAATACCTGGTTTCTTCTATTCTTTACTAGGGAAGTCAGTTTAGCCCCATCCCTTCCTGACCGGTGGCTTTTCTCATAAGACGATCAGATGAAATCTACTTGCTATTCTGATTCTAGGCATGCCCACCATCTCCGTAAGTGTAGAGAGAGAGAGATCCTGCCATCCAGGTAACCCCAATCAGTCCTCCTGCCTCCCCTCCCTTCCTTGTTCCAGGGACCTATATACAAATAACCCTCTGGTGTGAGTCATGTACCTATCCCCTCCCATTCTCCTCTTAGGACAGCAGCATCTGGGGCTTCCTCAGAGGCCCCATGCAATGGCAGACTTCTGACTTGGAGACAGGCTTTTGTGCTAAGCTGTCTCAGAGTTTCACTAATCAGGGCTCTCATTTTGCTTCATCTACCAATATCAAATGGTAGTACCCTATTTTCTGAAGTTGCAGAAAGGCAGCATAAAGTCAGTGGGCATTATGTAGCCATTAACCAGAACAACTTACATTAAGTGAAACCTTATGATTCTGCCCAGAAGTTCTATCTGGTCTTCCCAGTAGTCCCATTTTCCTTTGTTAGGACAGAAGAGAGCGAGTTCATAGCTTGCAGCTTCTCCCAGGGCAGCCTGGAGTGGAACAGCTGGATGGATGATGGACAGCTCCGAAAGGCCATGTGGGGTTCGCATCGCTGCCTCTTTCTCGGGCTTGGGCTGTGGGACTAGGATTCTGTTACAGACCAGAGCAGATGCAGACTGTTGTCACCCATGAGCAGAGGCTGATGTGTGAGAAATTTTCAAGTGGAGTTTATTCAGCCCCCATTAAATCCCATTTTACAAATTCCATCCGACACAACCGGAGGAAGCCCAAGACACTTTTGCACAGGAAGCAGGCCTAGGTGGCAGCGCTGGGCCTTGCAGGCGCGCCTCTGGCTCTTCAGGAAGGCTGTCGGCAGAGTTCTGGGGTTTCTTAGAAATGGCAAAAGGGTTTATGTAGTATAACTAAGTACCAGAAAAACAAGGTTATTTCTAAGCAGGTATCAGAAAATAAAATGACAGGCATGAAATGGGAAAAATAATCTTTGAAGAGAAGTATTCAAGCAACCCAGGGGCTCACAAATCACAAGAGAAAAGGTTTCCTCTTTGTCTTTTGTTCTTTAAAGAAGGCTGATTCTTTCCAGCCAGGGAGGCCCAGTGAGCATTCTGGGCTTTATAATGGCTCATGATTAAAGCAATTTTTAAGAGCATCACAGATAAAGCCTCCTGGTTGCCTTTTAGCTATTGAATGGGTCGATGGAGGATTAGTCTATTATTCATTCAACACCCATCCAGGAACTGGAATCATTAGGATATCCTAGCGTCCTCCCCTCCAGTCACCTTTTTACTTTCTTAGGTGCCTGGGAAGCTCAACATAGGGAGCACAGAACCACATTCTCACTCTATTGCTGACTTGGAGTCAGCCTCAAAGCCCCGCCAGCCACCCTGCCTCTCTGTCCTCGTGAGCGTGGCTGTCCTGCAAGGACCCCCTCACAGACCCACTGAGGCCTAGCATGGCTTTAACTCCAAGAGCCTTGCTGGACTTTTGCCAGCAAAAAGGGACTCCAGAGCCGAGGGACCTCCATGCACAAGGCCTCTCAGCACTCAAGTCAGGCCCCTGGCAATGCAGCATGGATGTGAGGAGGAGGGTGGGCAGGGTGGGGACACCATTACCATCTCCTCCCTCCTGGAGGTCTGAGAACCCCGGGGGGTGGGGGGCACAGAGGACGAGTGCAGCACGACATCGGGGGTACTTGGGGAGCAGAGGGCGGAGAAGGGGTGATCTGCTCCCTCCCACCCCTCCCTTCCTTCTTTCTGCTTATTTAAAAAAAAAATCTAATCAGGTGAGAATGAAATAAATGAAACAGCCAGGACTTCCATCTCACTTCAGAAACAACTTTGCTTTGATTAGTCATTCAGTTCCCACAGATTTACCATTGGCAAAAGATCACTTTAATGGTGAAGAAAGGAAATAGAAAAACTGTCTTTTCTGCAACACTTCATTTGGTACCCATGAAGAACTCTGGGAGGTTAAATAAGAACAGAGTATAGCAGCCTCTCATCCTCACGCAGATTTAAGACAAGAGAATGAAGGTGCATCTGTTAGAGGAGAGCTGCACACTTGTCTTCTGTGCTCACACAGGAGGCCTGGGGGTCCCTCGGTCGGCAGGCTCCTAGAGACCTTCCAGTCCAGGTACTTGAATATGGAGAGTCTCAACAGGACAGAGCCAGCAAGACTGAGGGCAAAGCCGAGGATGGTCAGAAGCCAGGATGCGGCCCAGGTTGAGGCAGGGAGAGCCGACATTCGTCATAGACAATGGCAGAAATAAAGTATCCGAGGAAAGAATGGAAGTCAAAGAGCTGTTGGGGTGAGCGCGGAGGGGGCTCGGCCTTGTTAGGCCTGTAGAGCATACAGTTAAATGCCTATAAAGGTCCAACGGGTAACAGAAATGAGGGCAGAAGGCTGGGTGTAATGTAGTAGGGAGTGGTGGGGACTATGTCACGCTAGAAGCTTCCTCTTCCTGAAGGAGTCAAACTCTCCTCAGATCCAAGTGAATTGTGGTCATGAAGGGAGGCAGACCTGGTATTATCAGATCTTCCCATTTTTAAAGAAAAGCATGAAATCTGCATTTTTATTGGAAACATCCCGGGTTTAAAACACTGGGCAAGTCAGTAAAATACAGGTGGGTTTGGGTGGTATGACAAAGTCTATGATCTGTATAAAATTTAAATGTCAAGGCAAAATTCCGGTGAAGAAATGAGAGAAACAAGACAAAGCTGAAGCTGGAACAGATGAGAGTGGTTAGGGCTCCAGGAAGGCATGCGGCGGGAGGGGAGAGGGAGGCAGACAGAGCGTGGCCACACCGAGTCCTCCCCACACCCCTCTCCGCATGGCCATGGGGACTTCGTGCTGCCGGCGCCCTCTCTGCTTCTCAAGGATTGAGGGTGCTCTCCTGGCACCACAACAGCCTAAAAAACCCTGTGGGTTCTGGACCTCCAGGCCCTCCAGCATCATCTCCTCCCATTCACTCTCCCACCTCCTGCTCCAGCCGCCCCAGCCTCCGTGCACTACCTTGAAGGTACCAGGAACGCTCCTCTTACAGGCCTTTGCGTGGGCTGTTCCTTGGCTTAAAACACTTGTGCCTTCCGACCTCCTATGGCTGGTTCCCTACCTTCTTTTCAGGCTTTGTTTGATGACATCTTTTGACCTCCCTGTTTAAAATGCCAACTGGAAGCCGCACCTGGTTGGCTTCCTGCCCCTACGTTCTTTTTCTAAATCAATTTTCATCTTCAGAACATTACACATGTTACTTATTGTCTGTCTCATACAATTAGAATGTAAACTCTTCTCAGGTGAAGATGTTTGTTTTGTTCATTGATGTATTGCTATAACAAAGTTGTTCACATAAGAGGGACTTAGTAATACTGAAAAAAAATTGGAATTCATATTTCTTCCTAATGTCACATAGCTCTGGAGATGTGATTTTTAAGGAGCCTCTTTTTCCTTTCCCAATTTCAATCCTCTGTATTTCCCAGAATTCAGCTCAAGTCAGCAAATGTTTATGGAGGAACCATGCTGTGCTAAGCCTCAGACTGAGTTCTGACAGTAGAGGGACAAAAGAGAAACAGTGCCTACCCTTAAGGAGCTTACAGTCCAAGAGGAGATGCAAATGCGTAAACTCATAACCATAAAGCACAGGTTAACTGTTATTACAAGGCATGTGTAAGGTGCTACGGGAACACAGGAGGGTCACTTGTGCTTGGCCTTAAAAGGTGCAGAGTTTACCAGAAGGACATGATGGACATTTACAGGGTGGGGCTAGGGAGAGGGCAAAAGTAAATCGATAGGAATGATGCTACGCACTTAATTTTGTGGGGGTATTTATTTATTTTATTTTATTTTATTTATTTTTATTTTTTTAAGGTATTATTGATATACACTCTTATGAAGGTTTCACATGAAAAAACAATGTGGTTACTACATTTACCCATATTATCAAGTCCCCACCCATACCCCAATACAGTCACTGTCCATCAGTGAAGTAAGATGCCACAGATTCACTATTTGCCTTCTCTGTGCTACACTGTTTTCCCCGTGATCCCTTTGTGGGGTATTTAAAATGAAGTTACTTATAGGAAATTGGCTTAGGCCCCTGTGGAAATACACCTATTGATATTTTAATGCTTTCCATGGCTTTGCGATTAAAGTTTGCAAATTAAATAGTTCTAAGACTGTCTTAGCTCTTCTTCCTCCTCTTCTGCTTTGAGAAATTTTCCTACTATTTAGACCTCTGACCCCTGGCTGATGAACTCCAAGGCATGTGCTTTGTATCACGTTTTGGTTTGCAAACATAATTTTCCACTTATTTTATAGGAACAGAAGTTTTATTGAAACAGGGAAACATGTGATGTGAACAAAGCACCATTTCTATGTTATTTGTATTGTGTCGGCTTTTTAAAAACAAACTAAACCCTTAGATACACTTTAAGTACCTTCTCCTTTTGCCACAGTTACCAGGCATTCTGACGTCACTGCGATAAAACCCTGAAGGTCTTTTCTTTTTCTTTCTGAAACTGATTTAACTATTTAACAGGCTCTTTCAGATCTATTTAATGGAATGTGTGAGTTTGCCTTTATACAGTTTCCTGAGTTATTTTTCCTGCTTGATGGGAATGAAAAATTAAACTATTGTGTCAAATTAGGCTGCTTTGGAAGTAGAAGGAACCCTCTGACTTTCCAGTCTCTTGAACACCCTGTGTAAACAGAAGTGATCATCCCCCGGGTTCCTGAGCGGAGTGAGAGGCATGCCCCCCCATAAGGGGTATTTCAAATGTTCTAAATGTGACTTGAACCAATGCAAGAATAGTACTTCTCAGAAACAACTCGAGCTCCTAAATTGGAATCTTTTAAAATGCCTCCTGTTTCAAATTCAGGCTTATGCTGAGTATAGCCTTATAACCAAAAGATCTTAAATTCTGATTTGGAAATAAATTTTTTGTTTGTTTCAGCCATAATAAGCAAATATTTACCGAGTGCCTCATTATATAGACATTCATTCTGCTAGCTGCCAGAGATACAGAATGAATAAGATACAGCCCTTTTTAAAAAAAGTGTTGAGTTCATAAGCCAGGTAGCTACAGATTCACATACAATGTATATTTCTATATATATAGTATATATATGTTAAATCAAAACAGTTATATTATAAATATAAAGAAAATCATGCAGACATAGATGAATATGTAGGTCTTAAAAACAAACTTATTTTTTTCTAAGTAAAACAGAAAACTCATTATATATACACAGAGAACTGAAAAAACATCTGAAGCTAACCATATTTTTGTTTCTTTGTGGGGTAAATACAAAGGATTTTTAACCCCATATTCTACAGAGAAACATCTGAAGCAAGACGTAGAAAGTAAATATAAATAGAAAAGGGCTTCTAAGTAATGGGGAGAAACTCATCCTATTTATAATTAACACAGATAATTTTCCTCCTCAATCTAATACTGAAGCCAATAGCCACAGTACTACAGAGGAAAAAAGGCATTTTATACAGGCTTTTCCCACAGTATACATAGATGAGTGAAATAGCCAAGAGATACCTCAAAGGCTAGAATTAAACTGCAGTACATGGCAATTTTATTCTTTGAAGACTGAACTTTGAACAATTGCAGAGAGAGAGAGAGACAGAGAAATGCATTGACTCTGGTACAAGTTGTATCTAAAATCATGTGAATGGGTGTGGACCAGCATGTAGACAGTGAACATGACCTAGTGGGAAAGACAAAGAAAGGGGATCTGGCCCTAAACCAGAAAACGTTTGATTTCTCCGATTCTAAGACACCTTCAGCTATAAAATACCATTAATTCACAAAGAGCTCAGGGAAAACAAATGTGCTATGAAAGAATATAAAATTTATATTTCTACTTTATCATCTTCATCTTTGTACAATTATATACTACTTTCTGTTTTTAGTAATACATCAAGTTTTGAGTTTAAGCTTTTTTCAAACATTGAATTCAGATTATTTTTCTGAATTATTTTTGGCCAATAGCAGCTATGCTTGCCATCACCTAATATACTGATTTTTCACAAATCATGCTTTTGACTTCTTTGACATCTTTATTAATTTATAGGACTGGCAATATAATTTTGAGTCGTATAAGAAAATCCTTGTCCTGTATTTCCTATTGGCTCCTGTAGTCTTTCTTTGCATTCTTCCCACCCCCCCACTGAATTTCTAGAAATTAAACTGGTATTGTTGAGTAGATAGACTTACAGTACTTGCACCAAATGGCTTTTTCCTGCACCTAAGATGTACAGCTTAGGTGAACACCCTCATGGTTGAGCAGTGACTGAAAAGCTCTTTCCTGGGTGTGCATGTGGGATACCACCAAAAGATGTTTAAATATGCATTGTTCTTTATTCAAGACAAAGCAGATCTTGACACCCAATTTCTATGATCCTACTGTGCTTTTCCTCTAAAGGAAACTATTATGAACTTACTGTCTGCCATGCATTAGGCTGACACCTTCTAACCATCAATTTCATTTATTCTTTACAGTGCTCCTGAAAGGTATTATTGTAGTTTTTCTGTAGTTGGAGAAATAGAGGGTCAAGAAGTTATATCATTTGTTTGAAGTCACGCAGACAGTAAGAGCCCAAACATGGATTTAACTGATTCTAAAGTCCATGAGGTCAAAGAAATCTTCAGCTGTGGTGGTCTTCCTCTTTAGTCCAGTGAGGAATGGGTCTTGGGAACTCTCCAAGCCTGAACCATGCCATTGACAGCAACTGTATACTCTGCCACCCCATCTATCCTGATCTGTTTTGATCAGTTCACTGTGTCTGGTGCCCTGACAGGAACTGTCTGAACCCATGCCTCATCCCTTCATGTTTCTTTGACCCTGAGGGTGAATTTTCCATCTTTTAAGGTCCTGGAAGTCTTTCCTGATTGCACCCTTCTCTCAATCATTTGTTATTTCTATCTTCTTTATAACCACACATATTTTTGATCCTCTCTTATGACACTTATCTTCTGTCTTGCAGAATTCTTATTTCTCCCCCAAGGTTCCTGGGAAGCCAGGAGACCAGAATCCATGGTTTTATAGATTTTTCCAACAGAGCATGTCAGAAACCCCACCAACGTGACTAATCTTTCTTCCTACACACAGCAACATTCAAGTCACGTGAGTGACAGGCTGCCCAGTCTATTCATAACACCTTCCAGAGCTGCGATGGCTTGTTCCCTGGTGTACTTCTGGTCCACCACTACCCCAGTCAACACCAGAGGAACTATGGGATAGTCAAGAGAATATTTAGGAAGTCCTTGGGTGTAACAAAGCAATACAAAATAGATTCTACATATGCGGTGTGCCTTATATATGTAACTTACGTGTCTAACTTGTATTTTGTAACACCAAGCTGGTGTTTAACCCTGATTCTCTGAACATCTTCGTTCTAAAATTACATGAAGGAGAAAAGAATCTTTTATACCTACATTTACACTAATCAGAAGAGAAGCAAACCAAATAATAAGCCTCAAACCAAAACAGAATGCAAAAAATGACTCCAGACCTTAGATAAGAAAATACTGTGTCAGAGATGGCACCCAGCCAAATGAATTAAAGGGAGCAGAAGGAAGGCTTGAAAGCCTCTGTCAGGTGGGCTGGCTTAGCAAGCATGAAATCTGCTTAAAATCCCAGGCCTTCCCACATTTGCACTTCAAGTACTTCAGCCTGTGTCCTTCAAGGTGACAGAGCATCAAAGCTCTGTCTTTGCTGTTCACCTTCCCTCTTCTCTATATATTGACCCATCTTTGATCACTTCCACAAATCACTACTCTGTCCTGATGTTCAAATATGTCAAAGCCAGGTTTATCATCAAAGAATCATACAACTACTAGTGATACCACGGCTCATGTTAGTAGCTATTTCTTGGCAAGTGTTGAGGTAAAAAAAATGGATATGATAGGTCACCTCCAATCTTAGGAACATCTCCAAATACATGTCAGTCCTGAAGTAAAGAAGCCTGTTGAAATGCGTTTTAATACCCACATGACCAAATTTATTTTGACAGAATACCACCCTCCCACACCCACCTGGGTTTTGTTGCTCTTGCAGTAAAGGGAATTAGCCACCTTTGGAATACAGTGCGGAAAATGTTAATGTCCTCTTCTGGTTTGTGGTTATAGCCCTTTTCACACTCTCAATTTTCTGGGAAGACTAACTCAGGATATCTCACCCCGCCTTCCTCCCCTGCAGAAGTTCTATTTTAGAAAATACAGTTTTACAATGAAAATACAGTCAGGATATGGACTCTGGCAGTCTCTGCCAAGTGCAGTCATCTCATCAAGCCTCAATAGTGCCTGAGAATATGGCACTCTGAAATTTCCATTTAAAATTAAAACTCCAAAAATATTTTAGGTAAGAGTAGGTGGCTTTTTGTTTTGTGCAATAGCTCCTCATGGATTCCTATTTATAGGTGGGCCATTGTTTGCCATATTTTATTAAAACAGTTGTTTGGGAAGCTACCTTTTAATATACTCTCATCAGCAAACTTTGGTCTTTTGGAAATGTTACATGATATTCAGAATAATTTACCTCACAGAAAAATGTCTTGTTTGAAGAAGCTTGAGTGACTGCTCCCTTCAAAATATGTCAGCCTATTTCAAAAAGCTCAAAGGAATCTGACCACAGCTCTATCTAGAGCCTACAGGGGAGGTTGCAACTTTAAATATTCATTGGTTCAGTCAGTTAGTGGGTAAATATTTATGGAACATCTACTTTATGTCAGACTCTGTTCCTGATGCTGGAGAAAATGGGTGAACAAAGACTAAGTAAAGGTCCGTGACCTACTAGATCCTAGACTCTGGTGGAAAGGAATAGGAAATAAATAAATGAGAGCGTCTCAGAGAGTTATAAAGGCTCTGAGGTGGGAAAAGAGAAAGAAGGGGACTTGTGGAGGCAGGAGAAGAGAGGCATCTTCCAGGAGGTGAGGCTTGAACTTGAACTGAGTGGGCTGCAGGAGCCAGCCTTGCGCGATGGCAGGTGACAGACAGAAGGAGCAGCAGGTGCCGAAGCCCGAGATGGGAGCGAGCCTGGGATTTCCCGGGGGGCGGAAAGAACGATGGTGTGCTTGTACGTGGGACAAGGGAGGGAATTCCTGGGTGTGATGTTAGGTGGTCAGGGACCAGACTAGGTGGGGTCTTGAATGCTAGGGTAAGGTACGGCATTTATTCCAGAGACAACAGGAAGCCACCGGAGGGCTGCGTCAGGTAAGTGATATCTGATTTATGTGTCATATGTATTTACACGTCACCACTCCATGCCAGAGCTGAAACAGCTTTTGAAGCATTTTATTTGGAACCTTGAGATCACCCATCCCCACCACACCCATATCCCTATCAACCTTGGTTGAGCCCCGAAGTTCCAACTTCTGAAGTCACGGATCCTCTTCTAGGGCTTTAACTCCCCATGCCCCACTCTTTTCCCTCAAAGAGCTTCTACTCTGTTGCGTAGAACACCCAACTCCAGAATGACACCCCCTTTCATCCTCATTATGTATTCCCTTCACCTTGTTGTCTTACCTGAAAGACGAGGCAGTCCTTGGAGGTGCTTCACTGCATTCCTCCTGAGCACGACCAGCTTGCTCTCCTACGAGCGTGGGGTGGAAGGCGGGTGCCCTCTTCCCTCCACACTGCGGCTTCCATGCACAGCTGCCTCGCTCCTGCCCTCCTTGGTGACACTCTATTCTTGCTTTATTTATTTTTATTAAGGTATTATTGACATACACTCTTATGAAGGTTTCACATGAAAAAACAATGTGGTTACTACATTTACCCCTATTATCAAGTCCACACCCATACCCCAGTTCAGTCCGTCAGTGTAGTAAGATGACACAGATTCACTGTTTGCCTTCTCTGTGCTACACTGTTTCCCCCTGATTCCCCACACCATGTGTACTAAACATAATACCCCACAATCCCCTTCCCGCTCCCTCCACACCACCCTCCCACACCCCTCCCCTTTGGTAACCACTAGTTCCTTCTTGGAGTCTCTGAGTCTGCTACTATTTTGTTCCTTCAGTTTTGCTTCGTTGTTATACTCCACAAATGAGGGAAATCATTTGGCACTTGTCTTTCTCTGTCTGGCTTGTTTCACTGAGCATAATATCCTCCAGCTCCATCCATGTTATTGCAAATGGCAGGATTTGTTTTCTTCTTATGGCTGAATAGTATTCCATTGTGTATATGTACCACCTCTTTATCCATACATCTACTGATGGACACTTAGGTTGCTTCCATATCTTGGCTATTGTAAAAAGTGCTGTGATAAACATAGGGGTGCATATGTCTTTTTGAATCTGAGAAGCTGTATTCTTTGAGTGAATTCCAAGAAGTGGGATTCCTGGGTCTCTATTCTTGTTTACAGCGTTTCTCCCGGCTAGTTTCTTTTAAGTCATCTTTGTTAGTTCATTTTCCTCTGCCAGCTTCTTAAGTTTTGGGGTGTTTGGGACTCTTTCCTGGGCTCCTTCACACACCTTTCCTGGATTATCTAATTACCCCCCTTCTCATGGATTCAATCTCCATCTACAACCCAAAGACTAGCGAATCTGTATTTCTGGTTCAGACTTCTTTCTCAAGCGCTCCACTCTTAAATCTAACTGCCTCCTGGTACCCTCCCCTTGAGAGTGCCACAGGCACGTACACTTAAGATGCCAAAACTGAATTTGTCAATCTCAACCACCACTCAAACTGCTCCTCTTTCAGTAGTTTCTATCTCGGTTGAATGGCGCTACCCACCTATCTAAGCTAGAAACCTGGGAGTCACCTTGACTCTCACTTCCCATTGACTCCCAGCCACCCTCCAAATTCTATGGCTTTTGCCTAAAAATGCCTCATATTTCCACTGCTTTAGCTCAAGTCCTCATCTCTTTTCTGACAACTAATGGACTCACAAGTATCCTTGCCTCCAGGCTTCCCTGTCAAATCCATTTTCTACACAGTTACCAAGAGTGATCTTAAAACTGGAGCCCACATTTGTTGTTCTTACCTGCTCAAGATCTATTCACACTTATTCTGGTGGCAGTATCTTTATATGGAAAAACTCTCCAGGGAGTTTGAATGGGGCACTGAGCCAGGTTCAAGGGGTGGAGCCGGAGGGCAGCCTGGCCAATCAATGCACTGAGCCCCTGCCACAGTGGCTGAGATCAGAGAGGGCATGTGACTAACTGACCTAATCAGAAAGAGTCTGGGGACTTGCGTGAGAACCTACAGGAAGGAAGGCTCTCTTTCTGGATTTAACTCGGATGAACATAGGCCCAGAACTACAAGAGCTAGAGAATGAAACCAACGTTTAAGGGAGGAGAGCAAACAGAGGAAGGGCCATCCTGATAATGTAATTCAAGTCCTATATAAAATTTGATTGAAACCCCTTTAGCCTCGAATTTTTAGTTATGTGACCAGTACACATTCTTGCTTAAACTTATTGGAGTTGAGTTTTTTGTTGTTTATTTTCATCATTTGCTACTTATAAGCCAGATTCATATCATTGCTCTTCTTCATGGCCTATCAGTAGACTTCAGGATGAAGTTCAAAGTCGCCAGCCTCTCATACAAATATTTATGACTTAGTGTCTGTTTATTTCTCCAGCTTCATCTTCTGCCACTTCCCACAACTCCCCTTAGGCTCTCATCACATAAAGCTCCTTGTAGGTTTCAGAATTTGTCATCCTTCCATGTACCATCATACATTGCACTTAGAATTTCCTCTCTCTAGAACAATCTCTAGCCTGCCTCTTGCCACTTCCTTTTATTTTTTCTTCAGAATTGAAACAGACATATCCTCTTCCAGGAAATCGTCCCTGATTCCCTTTCCTTAATCTAGATTAAGAAACCTCCTCATGCCCTCTTCGTATTATGTTTAAACTTCAACATTAGCATTTATTCATTGGATTATAACTTTCTATGTTGCTATTTGTCTTTCTATATACAAAAAACTCCTTGAAGGCAAGATCCATGAATCTTTGTCACCTTAAAGGCCTGGTGTATTCTGCTTGGTACAGACTAAGATAATCAGTAATGTTTGAATCAATAAATGCCTTCCAATGTTACTTGCATTTATAGGCAGTAAATTATAAGCGCCTTGAAGGCGGGACAATATTTTACCCCTATTTGTATTACTCACAGAATGAATTTATTTTTGTATATAGTGTGCATTTAGTAAATCATTTGTTTAAAAAAATGGATGGAGGAAACATATGCCATCAGACTGTGCCACCTGCTCTCTTTCCTTGTTGTTGTCATCCACAAATTCCCTTCGCTCCATCATTCACTGTAGGCTTCAGCTCTTCATATTATTCCTGATATTAGCAGTCATTTTGTTCATGTAACACCTATGGAGAAGACACAGCCAACAGCTGGCCTCAGACAGTCCTCTCCTCGCATCTCATGATAAATTTCTAAACCCAACTTCAGCTACCAATGTCCATGTGATACCCTAGTCTAAGGCTTGTCATCACCAATTGCTACAGCTCCTCTGTAAATTTCAATTGCATGCCTCCCGTAACCTCCTGCAACCGTCTAGAACCCACACAGTAATAGTTCTTCATCCTTCTTTGGACTTACAATCTATAGACTCTCCCATTTTTCACTCTGTTACTCCCTTGTGTCCTTGTCTTCTTCCCTACCCTCCTCACAGTCCCCCATTGTCATCAGACCATTTGAATTGCGATTATGTTGCAAGCAAGTGCTAGTTGCTGGGGATAGAACAGGAGAAGAGATAACCTGGTTCCGCACTCCTGGGATTTATAGTCTAGTGGGAGAATAGATATTAAATACATGAGGACACATACAGATATATGATTAAAAATTGTGAGAAGTGCTTGGAAGAGAAAGTACAGGAGGCAATGAGTTTGCATAATCAGATCATCTAATCTAGTCTCTGGGGACAGGGAAAAATATTAAAAGAATTTCCTTTTTTGAAAAAGGGGAAAGTATTTCTGCTGTTCAAATGTTAATTTTTTTTATCCACTCAACTTTTACCTCAAAAAAAAAAAAGCATTGACAATTACCTGTAATAGATCTCAATACTCTCAATCTTTTCCCATACCCCCTGGGCATATTTCCCTTCCTAAGCATCTCCTGTTGTCTGTATTTTGTATCTCTCCTCCTGCATTATGATACTCCTGGAGATACCAGCAAAATGATCAAAATGAATAATAAATCCATTGGAAGCCCTGCAAATAATTGCTACTTTTCCTGCCGCGTACAACATGCAGGCACAATGCCCCATATTTTCTAATTCAAATAAAAACCAAACCTTGGAATTTTGCAACTAAAAGCAGCATGCTGACTCCTGGCTCTCTCCTTAGAAGGTTCTCTGGGAGCTTATTTAGCCTTCACCAATAGGAGACTTAAGCCTTCCCCAGAATCTGAGAACCTGGCCCTATGCAAAGGTTGTGTCTTCATTTGACCTGTCCAGCCGGACTCTAACACCTCACTATCTGAGTCAGAGCTTTCCTTCCTTCCAGGCAAGAGCATCTGCGGGATTTGTTACAAAATGCTGTGTTCCTCTTGCATTCCTATAAAGCCCACCCTACTCTGCCAAGGAACAAATCACCCCCATGTAGTTGGTTGAAACAAATTACAACTGCTCTTTCCTAGTCAGGGCAGACCCCTGAAGAGGGCTCATTCTCCCAGAAAAGAACTTCCTGACCCTATGGGCAGCCACGCCTTGCTTCCTACTCACTGGCCAGTAGTCACCCACATTTTGCTCTAAGCTTTCCTCTGGGCATATGACTTCTCTGTAGACAGGAGCAAAATGACCAGAAAAATAATGCACCATTGGAAGAACAAGAGAAGATGATTAGCTTTCCTAGACTTTGGAGCTTGAAGCATAAAGATCTTTGAACTGGTCACTGCACATACTTGAATGAGGATGCTTGAGAAGGCATTGAGGCCAGTTAATAAGGTAAATGGGAGAGAGAGACAATATGAGAAAATGAGAAAACAGTGCAGGGAGCAAGGAAACTAGAGAACTTTATTGAATTTTAGCCACTGGGAGTCCACAGAGTCATGATTTGTCTGGAGCGATCTCAGTTCTTCACCGTTTGAAGAGCTCCTCTGCGTGTTGAGGTCTTGTGGCCTCTAATTCTTGACGTAAGCTTTCCTAGGATCATCCCTGTGGTGGGTGTGGTGGGTGGATGATGAACTGGATAGAAGGAAGTCAAAGTCAGAGGATGTGGTAGAAGAGGGCTGTACTCACGGAGATGACAGATGAGCCAGGACCAAGGCGATGTGGTGGAGAGGGAGGAGAGTGGATTTAAAAGATCTTGAGAAAGTAGAACGGGAAGGATGTGTCAATTACCCACACCTGGAGGGAGAAGGACAAGAAGTCTGTGATTACATCCAGGTTTCTGGCTTGAGCCATGGAATACATTTTCATTGGTGTGGATAGAGGTAGATGAAGGTGGACAGTCGTCAGCCCTGTGGGGGGCTTCAGGGAAGGGAGAGCCCCTGACAGCCATTAGGATGTATGTGGGAGCGGGGCTGGGGTGGGGATGGCTGAGAGGAGGGTACATTCTGACAGCCCCAACCCTTCAGAATCAGACCTTATTGCAAATGTTATTAATCCACTGTGCCTCTTTCCCACTGCACTGAAACTCAGGGTCAGAACACTTTGTAATATAATGGGTCCTGGAAATCATTATCAATTAAATTGAGTTTCTAAGGAGAAAAGCTGTTTACTTCTTCTTTTAGGACTAGAGGTTTAGGAGTGCAGCTTATGGGTAATAAAACTGTGGTCCTCGCTTTGTGCCTGCTTAGCAAATTCACTGCCCCCCCCACCTTCCTCACTCCCACCCCAAAATTCTGCCTTTTCTCTGTGCTTCTGGGGGCTCCAGGCAGTAGGCCTCAGCCGCCATGCTCTAAAGGCTGCTAAAAGCTATGATCTGAAAGCCGTGGTCTAAGGCACTGCACCTTGCCATCTGGGCTCTCTTCCTGTCATCTTCATACAAGCCAAGCAGCACCAAGCTTCCCCTAGCCATTGTGAGTGCATCCCTCTGCCCTCCCCATCTTCACAAAGCTGTGTGGACAGCAGCCCAGCCCATCCTGAAACCTAGAGCCAGACTCTCAGTAGACTGAGTGGTAAGCGTCCCCCGTGGAGGAGACAATAGCAGTATTGACCTGCTGGTGGGAGGCAAGCCTGTCCACATGTTCTGAGGACAGCTTGCAGACTGGCTTTTCCTCTCACACAATTGTTGGTTGTTTCCCATGTTCCACAAGAGAAGAGGTGCACATTCCAGACAAGAGGACTATTTATTTTCCCACCAAAGGTGACACGTGGCATCTAGAGGTCAAGCTCAGGCCGGGGCCATGTTTACTGGACTGAGACTTGCCTTTTCCCAGAGGCCTGGATTATTCTGACAGTCACCCCAGCTGTGTCCTCTAGGCTGGGAATGTTTCCTCAAGTGCTCTGTACAAACACGCACACCAGTCACCCGGTCTCCTGGGCTTGTTTATGGGCCAAAGCCAAAGAACGAGCACCTGCTCCAGAGGGTGGTGGTCCCTGACAGTTCTGCCACAAACAGGTGGGGAAGGGGCAAAGAGAGGGCCCAGGCTGCTCTTTCTTCACACAGTCTGAGCAAGAAAAGCACAAATTAGACTATACAGAGGCCTTCAAACCACAATTTGACCCCTTCAAAAGAAACTGCATGGTGGTGGCCCCTTAACTTTTTCAACGATGTGGAAAATTTTCAAAAGCCTCTCAAATAGATGGAATTTTTTGGAGACAGCAATGATAATAGTAATAATAATAGTGTTGATGATTTGAGAAGCATGTAACATCTTATAAGACACTTTTTACAAATATTATTTCATGAAATTCTCAGTACAATCTGGAGAGTTCAGTATGAGTAACACCATTGGGCAGTGTTAGTGTTGGGCCAGGCCCTGTGCTAGGTGAGAGTGTGAGGGAGGGGTAAAGATGGACAACAGTCTCTGCCCTTTGGGAACCTACTGTCTGGTGTGTGGTTTGGGAAGACAGCAGGGCCTTTTGAGTCTCTCCTAGTTCAAGGGCCTCTCAAATTTTCATAGAAGTTATGCAGGGAAGTAGGGGACACCTTTGCACAAACCTTGATCCTATCCCAAATCCCTTCCCAGGGAGTGGCTAAGCCTTAATGGGTTGCCTACACCTCACTGGGAGGGTGTGCTCACAGCCTCATGCAGACAGCAGCTAGGTTCATCCTGAGTGGCTTGCTGGTGGGCATGTCGGCTCCACTACTTTACTAGCTGTGCAACCTCGGGCAAGGTTCTCTAGCGAGTGGTCAAGCATGTGTCGGTTTCTTCATCTTTCAGATGAAGTTACTATTATTACTTACTTTATATGTTGGTGGTGATGGTTAAACGAATTAATGTATGTGAAGTCCTTTGAATTGAATTGGTCAGCACATGGATGGTGAGTTGCATGGAAATAAGACCAGAAACAGCAGCACCCAGTCAGGCAGCTGTTAAAAAAGCCCAGAGAAGAAGCTAATCCAAGCCCTTTCTCCTTCCTTATTTTTCTGTCTACTTCCTTCTTCCCTCCTGCCTTCCTTTATACCTTCCTTCCTTTTCTTTCTTGGTAGGAGTAGTGTGAATGGGAACTAGGAAGAGTTAAGGAAGATTGACCTTTGGGTGGAGCCAGGGAGGGTCAGACCCCAGGCTTTGGGAAGAACGTCTCATCCAAGCCCAAGGCCATGAGGGAACATCCACAAGTCATTGGAAACCAAACACAAAATCCAGATGCCGAGTGTAAGGCAGGTTTGGAATCAGAAGGCTGGATCCAGAGACCAGAGATTACAAGTGGGGAAAGGAGTCAGGGTGAGATCAGCATAGGAACAAGCAGAAAAGTCCAAAGGAATTGCCACTATAGGCCGGAGAGGTCTGGGGAGCTATGTTGGATGGTCTCAAAGGGTCAGAGGCAGGAAGCTACAATCACTCAACACCACCTCCAACAATAATGGCCAACATCTGTTTAGCACTTACTCTGTTACAGTAGCATGCTAACCCCTTCACCTGCATTTCTCATGTAATAGTGAGTGAGTACTGTTATTTTCATTTGGAAAACTCAGGTTCAGAAGGTCACCCTCTTGCTCAAGGTCACAGAGCTGGACATGGTGAATTTGAATTGGACCTGAGGCTACTTGACTGTGGAGCTCATACCCTTTATACAGAAACATCCACTTAATGTCCCTAGTGCCCCAGTCTCTAGATGAAGGATTTCAAAGGCTCACATATAAATCAAAATTTGGTCCGTGTTCTAGCTAACAGTGCAGCAGTAGAGGTATATAGAGAATCCAAGCACAATTTGTTAAAGACCATAATGCATTTAAATTATTTTAAATGTAAATAATAAATTTGTTAAGAGCTATAATATATCTTCTGGTAGGAGGTGATCAGGGTTTTCCATAAGCAACACCTGGAATATGAAAGGAACTTGATCAGACAGATTCTGAATTAAGGGAGGGGACCAACAGAGGCAGCCAGCTAGCAAGGCTTTATGGAGACACCAGAGGGACTCAAGATAAGGGGCTGGCCAGCTGAACCTGGCACAAGGAAGAAGCAGCCCAGGAAAGTAGAAAGAGCAGAAGCTTTGCAACCAAAGAGAACTGCTGCTTCCTAGCCTGGGGGTCTTGAACAAGTCTATAGCTTATGTAAAATGGGGAAAGTGGTGCACATCTCAGAGGATGGTGCCATTTCATGGAGATAAGTTCTTTACAGAGCCTATTATGGGGCCTGATATTTTAGCAAATATGAATAAATTAAGGGGAAAGGGTAGGGAGAGAGGAAGAAGAGAAGGCAAAAGGAGGGATGGCTTCTGGAAGGGGCTTACAGCCTTAAAGAGAGTTATGTCACCCACTACATACCAAAGCAGCACTTTCTGGTCCCCAAATCCTTGCACAGCCTCAGAGTAAGCTAATAGCACTTGTGAGGTCTCAGCAACACAGGGTAAGGTCCCTCAGTCCTCCCATGTTGGCAAATTTTACTTGTATACTTAAATTTTAGTAGGAGCCTGCAGGGCACATACTTTTTAAGGGAAAGAAACTATTCTGGGAATCCAAGAATATGTGTGTATGTGTGTGTGTGTAGTGGGGAGCACTGATTTTCTCTAGACGGGAAACAATTCACCTAGTAAGCATTTATGGAGCACCTGCTGTCATGTTTTCAAACTTTCAAGGGAAATCTGAGACCCAACATGAGTAAGGGATAGTGTGCGGGCCTATGACAACAGGCCCTTGAAGAGTAAGCAGAGGAGGAGGGGAAGGGGAGGAGGAGGAGAAGGAGGAAATGAGACTCTGGGGAGTAGAATTTGCAGAACTCAGCAGCTAATTACAGGTAGGGAGTGAGGAGCATTGTGACCTGGTGTGGGTAAAATTGCAATATTTCCAGACTCTCTCACCTGGCCTTAGTACATCTCCATATCAATAGGTGTTTCCAAGGGGTGTAGAGAAGTAGTCTGTCTCTATTATCAATGGGTGATTACAAGGGGGAGTGAGAGCATATCTGGACCAGAGAGGTTGGGTAGGGCCCCTTTTTGCAGCCAGGACACAAGACACAGGTGAGTAGAAGTGGATGATTGCTTGTAAGCAATACACAGATTTCTCCCACTTCATTTCTCCCTTTGACTGATTTAGGCTTCAAAGATAATTTGCCCCAGGCTGGGAATATATATTCTCCCTGGAGTTACACCTGGGCTCCCACCAGCAGCAGTTCTGCCAGGAATTGGGCTTTGCGGAAGGGCCTTGGGGGTTCCAGCAGTATACAACACAGCCAGGTGTTTGCTTTACCAGCTGGACGGGAGCAAAGTGAAATGCAAGCTCACTCAGCCCCAAGAACAGAGGCAGAGAAGCTGGTTGTACATTCCTACCATACTTCTTCACCCCTCCCTCTTTGGCTCATCTGGGACATTCATCCCACACGAGCCCTCTTTGTCCCACTTTCTGAACTGTCCTCCTTCACTTATCTCTGATCCATATCTATAGCCTGGAAGGGTTGGCTCAGGTCTCTGGCCAGGTCCTGGGAACTTCCTTTCTTTTCTATTTGCCTAAGGCCTGTGTGGGCCACTGTCAGGAACAGCTGATGGCCCCAGTAACTCCTGCAGCCACAGATACCTAATTTATAAAATCTCCTCCAGGCTTAACTTCCCTCTAGCACTCTCAGCTTCAAACCTTCCTCTTCTGGCAGTAATCTAATGCAGATGTCAACCACCTGGGTGTCTTCAGTCATCCAGTCTGCTGGGCCATTTCCATCCTTTAATGAATACAGACAAATGACTCTAACCCTGTCCAGTGTATGGGAAGGAGCCCAGCATCCCAATATTATCCCGTTTTCTGCCTTTCCTGGATTCTTGATCCCCACTCTGTAACCACTTCCTCTGATACCTCCTTGATCCATTTCATGCATCCTCCTGATATTCTTCCTTTCTCCCTAGGTTACTGTGAACATGGGGCCTCATACCGAGTGCACTTTCCTGGAGGTTTTGGGGTAGTGGGTAGATTTGAGATCTCCCCGCTAGCCCACATTGCAGATCATATCGTACCATCCTGTTCTTACTTGTTGGAACCTAGATAACGAACAAAGGTTTCCTGCCCTGGGAAATCTCTCACTGGCCAGTTTCTCATTAGGTTTTGCTGACTCTTCACTGCTCTCAGCCTTGAGAAACTTCTCCCCTCCCATGCTGCCATCTCCCCACGCAAACCACCAAATTCCTAATTTCATACTCAGAACACATCAGCTAGCCACCCTTGGCCCTGAACCTTGGACTCCCTTTGCATATCCAAATCTCACTGAGGGGCTCTGCTGAACTTTGTCATATTTTCACAAACCTCATCGAAATGCACCCAGAGAAGCTCTGAAAGGGCAGTTTTCCCTGCCAGGTCCCTTGGAAAGAGTTCCCTCCTTTGTCAAAGGAACTTCTCTCTCCACTGCTGAGGGGTGTTGGCTTTTTTGTTTTTCCTCCTCCATCTGCTTTTCCAGCTTCTGGCTCCTTACCATAGCTGGATGTCTTCACTTCACCCCTGAATTGAACATTGGGCTGCCTAGTTTTATTTCATTCTCTTTCCTCACTGACTTTGACCACACACACCCGGGCCAGGCACCAAACTCCAGCTGGGCCCTGTGTCACACACGCACTCTCTGGAGGAGGCTGGTGACAGTTCTTTGGAAAGTTCCAAGCAACAAGGTCACCTGTACGCTGAGGAGTCCCATGTCATCCTGTGTTCCGGGACTGGAGGCAGGGAACCTGGGGCCACCATCTAATATTAGAAGGTCAGCATCCAGGGGACACAAGGAGGGCCAGGAAATCCGTAACAGAAGAGCAGAACCTAGGGGACTCTTGGCTGAGGGATTGGCTGCCTGCAGGTGGCATCACTCTAACACAAGCAAAGCACCTGTGGAGAGGAAGGCTCCCTTTCAGGCATGCTAGGGCTCAGGAGGGTGATGAGCACCCGCAGGTGAAAGGCCTCAAGGTAGGCGGCTGGGAAAGCAGGTCTGCAGACCCCGAGGACAACAGAAAAATATGGGGTGGGGGGGTGGGGTGCAGAGTGGAGGGCAAGAAAGTCATATTATTGCCAGGAAAGTTGCCTACCCAATGGCTTTGCTCTTACTGAGCTCACTGGGGGACCAGCAAGGGCTGGAGATTTAAGATCTCCTCCAGAGGGCCCCACCGCGCCCCCTGAACCCAGTCGCCGCAGCCCTCCCACTTAGCGCAGGCGGGCAGATAATGTGCTCTGGTGTTCAAGGACAATCAGACTCAGCAAAGCGTGAAATCAGTTTTTTCCAACTAACTCACTCTGGGCTGAAGGAACAGTTTCTGTCTTCAGAGAGAGAGCATGACCTGTCATTCCCTGAAGCAATTTATCTGTTTCAAGGGAAGCAGATATTCTTTTAAAGATCAGGGGGCATCTGTGCCAAACCAGGAACTGCCCGTGTGTCCAGGCGTGGTCTGCGGAGCAGAACCCTGAAGCCGGCCGCCTCTCTACTCTTCCTTGAGTCCGAGGGCTTGGATGGTGGTGGCCACATTAGAAAGTAGATGTTACACATTAGCAGCCCAGGGTCACTGGTAATCAAGAAATAGGTTTCATTCATTTGTTCATCAGTTCTCATTTATTAAGCACTTTCCATGCATCAGGCCTGGGGTCCCCTTGTTTCATAAAAGAGACAGAAAAGTACAGGGTAGTGTTAAATGTATAGTAACTGGAGTCAGCTTGCTTGGGTGTAAGTCCTGGCTCCACCACTTTCAAGCTGTTGACCTTGAAAAACTTCTCTCCCTTCTTTGTGCCTTGATTTCCTCATTTGTAAAATGGGAATATAAAAAATAAGTCTACTTCATGAGAATATTGTAAAGACTTTTATGATACATGTACAGGGGTGGATAAAATGAAAGTTCCTGTGGCCAGGATTCTCACCTGGCCCTGGTCGGCTAGCTCACTACACATGTGTGGGTGATATGTCGTTACTGACTCTATATAAAGAGCCCTGCCCAGTGCTCTGGGTGACACGGTGGCACGGCTGCAAGGCTGCAGGAGGGCAGAGCAGAGGCTGGAGTGGTGGCAGCCCCAAGGATGGCTGTGCGGGCAGAGACCGGCTTGCTGCATGCAGACTCACTCTGAGTGAATGAGATTCTAGTGATTGACCTGCCACCGTGGGAATAAAGTTGGGTATAACCCTTTCACCCCAAGAACGTTCTACTGTCATTGCTTGGGTCACACTGAATCCATAGTGAACTTGCCCAGGGCCGAAACCCATTGGCAAGACAACAGGCTCTTAGAATCCTTTCTGGAAACTAAATGCTCCATAAATGTTGGTAGGTACTGTGGTCTGAATGTTTCTGTCTGCTCAAAATTCCTATGTTGAAAGCTTCATGCTCAAGGTGATGGTATTGGGAAGTGGGGTCTTTGTGAGGTCAACAGGCCATGAGGGCAGAGCCATCCTGAATGGGATCAGTGTCCCTGCAAAAGAGGCCCGAGAAACTTCCTTGTTCCTTCTGCCACGTGAGGTCATAACGAACGGAGAGCCAACTATGAGGAAGCAGGCCCTCAGCAGACAGATTCTATCAGTGCCATGATCTTAGACTTCTCAGCCTCCGAAACTGGGAGAAATAAATGTTTTGCTGTTGTAAGCCACCCAGGTGATGGTCTTTTTGTTATAGCAGCCTGTTCAGACTAAGATGGTATAGAGAAGTAAAACCATCTGATTGTAAAACCATCATGCAGTATTAATGGAATGTGGCACCAGATTCTATGAGAGCCCCAAAGAAAGTGTCTAGAATTGCTCCTACATGTGGTGGTGGCTGGAAGAATGATCAGGAAAATGGACAGTGTGCTCAGAGAACTGGAAATGGTTTCACGCTGCTAGAGCCAAGGTTCCTGTCTGGAAGAAGCAGATAGTGAGGGAGGAAATGTTGGCAGGGGCAGGTTGCAGGGGGCCTTGAATGCCATGCCAAGATACTTAGTATTAAGCCATGCATTGTAAAGATGGTTCTGGAATCATTTCTGGGAACTAAAATGCTATGCCATTATTTATCTGCCTTGTAAATGTCCTCTCATCAGGAAAGTAGCATTATAGTTTATTTTGAACAAAATTGATTTTTTCAAACCTCCCATCTCTTTGCCAATAAACTATGGCACCACTGATGCTGCTTGCAGAGCCAGTGCCAGTGCTGGAGTGTGAGCACTGCGCTTCCTCGTGGACTGACTGAAGCCCTGTCTGCGAGGCAGGAGTTCAGGTTCAAATTAAATGGCGTTTGTGCTTAGTTAGCTCCACCTGTCTGAAGATTTATAAAGCTGGGGGGAGAAGCAAGTGAACAAGTAGACAGTCTATGATGGTCTAAGGTTGGGGGAGAAAGCCTCCTGGTGGACGGAAGAACTTGTCTACATATGCAGCCCTCCCAGGAGTCTTCCAGGCCCAGAGGTGTCTCAGGAGAGCATTCTAAGTGCTTATCAGGGTCCTTTCCATTTTCACTTGGAAGTGGTCTTTCCTCATTACTCAGGGGGGTGTTCCAAAAACAATATGATTTGGAGACTCACACACGGGGCATTAGGGAGTATATAGGCTTTAGTGACCAAAGCCCTGGTCCCAGCTGTGAGCGCTGTCACCTCATTCATAAAACGGAGTCATGACGCTGCATATCTCCTGGGGTGACCAGGCAAGCAGGGCATATCGTGCGTGACATCTGAGACTCGTACTCAGAGCATAGTGTGGACAGCTATTACTGTTACTCACTCTGCGGCCTCCCTCCTGCAATGGCTCCACCTTCCAGGCGTGCCTGCAGGGTCACAGAGGTTATAGTCGTGCAGAACGATGGCACAGCACCAGGGGCGCGCGCAGTGTCAGAAATGCGGGGCCCATGCTGTTGGTTGTAAGAGCTCAGATTTGGGTCTGAATCTGACCTTGGGCGGTGGGGAAGAGGATGGTGCCTCCTGCAGGGACTTGTGAAGGTTAAACAAAGTGATGCATGTAAAGTATTTTTCTCAAATCTCAGCAAATAGTGAACACTCAATAAATGGCAGGTACTGGCTCGGCCGTAAGGCCATTTGAGAGGGGAGCACAGTGGTGTCAGGTAGCTAATAAAGACACTGAAGGGCTGAGCTTAGGAGAAAGAGTGAAGACACGGGCACAGCGAGAAGCCTTCGCTGGTGCCTTAGGAAGCAGCAGCTTCTACCTCCCGGACTCAGATTCACGGGCCGACGTCCTGGTATCATGCCGGGCACACAGGAGACCCTAACATTTTGAAGGTGAAAGGGGGAGCTATTACATATTATATAAATACACCAGGGACAGTGGGCCAAATTGGGACTCTCTAGGGCACACTGCTTTGTGTGGTCCACACACACAGTAGTTTCTTGAATAAACAGTCACTAGCATTCATTAGTGGCAACCATGGTTAGAAAAGGGGCTCACCTAATTCTTTTCTCTTCTGCAAAAAAGGTGCTTTATTTAGATACAAATGGCCAAAACCTATAAACAGAATGTGTTGATTGATGAGAAGGTAATGGTCAGGATGTACAGTTGCCAGATAAAATACAGAAAGTTAAGTTTGAATTTCAGAGAAACAACAAGGAATTCCTAGCGTTAAGTATGCAGTGGACATACTTATTATAAAAATTGTTTGTTGTTTGTTGAAATTCAAACTTAGCTGGCACCCTGTATTTTTATTTGCTAAATCACGCAATCCCACCGAAATGGCACACATGAGTCTACAAATTTAGTTATTAAATAAAATAAAAAAAAAAAACAATGCAATGAATACTTCCTATCTGTCAGGGAAAGTGCTGGATGCCAGAGTGTCATCTCAAGTGAAGACAGTTTCTGCCACCAACTCACAGGCCAGGCCAGTGAGGGAGGAGGCGGAAAGGAAATGATGTTTATTGTGCTCGTGTTAGGTTCTCCTATTAGGCACAGTTGCTGATGTTTCATATGTCATCATGGTAAATCCTCACAGGCGGGGTTGTTCCCATTTTACAGATGAGAGAAATAGAGAAATCTAGCCTGTGGAAGCCCCTGATGCTGAGGTCTAAGACAGTGCAGTAGGAAAGTGAAGCCACTCCCCCAAAGAAAACAGCTCATCGTGAAGTCACACCACACCAAATTCTACATTGTTGATTCAGCCCAAGTTCAGCCATCTGTGTCTTTTATGAGGGAGTAGAGAGCAGTAGAAATCTGGCATGCTTTATGTGAAATCTCTGCTTAGCCAGCACGTTTAGGTATTAAATGTTGAAAAGAAAAATATGACCTGCCTTAAATTCTCATTAGACACATTACTGCCTTAATAGTACAAATACAGATAGGCCCTAAAGAATTGTTTTGATTTGTCATCAGTATTTAGTTTTAGCTTTTGATTTATTTGTTTGTTTTTTTTTTTCATGTGTGCTTGTAGTAAACATTTTAGAAACTGGGTAATTTTTTAAAAAGGAAGAAAAGGAATACCACCATAAATCCCACCATCCAAAGATAAACTCCCATTAATGGTTTTGAGTATGCCCTTCAAGGTTCCTTTTTTAAAACTAAAATTAATTTCTCTCTAAGTAATACAAAGTTACACATCAAATGGTACAGGAAAGCTTATGATAAAAAGTAACCTGGCTGCATCTCTAACTCCTCGTCCTGTCCTACTTCCCAGAGAGAATGTATTTTAGTGGATTTGCCTCCCCTGAGCTTCTGTAGCTCATGGTCTGTGCTGTCCCACGTGCTGGCTGTTAGCCACATGTGGCTCTTTTTTTAAAAAAATTTTTATTAAGGTATTATTGACATACACTCTTATGAAGGTTTCACATGAAAAAACAATGTGGTTACTACATATACCCATATTATTAAGTCCCCACCCATCCCCCATGCAGTCACTGTCCTTCAGTGTAGTAAGATGCACATGTGGCTCTTTAGATGAAAATTAATTCAAATGAAATAAAACTAAAAATTCAGTTTCTCAGTCTCACTGGCTACAGTCAAGGGCTCAGTAGCTACAAGTGTCTAGAAGCCACCACAATGGCCAGAGCACTTCTAGAACATTTCCAGCATCACAGAAACTTTCACTGAACAGTTTTTGAAAAAGTATGCTTTTACCTTTATCTCTTGATTTATCCATTTCAGATAGTATCAGTTGCCTTAATTCTGTTTCTATTCACATAGATTTTTATAAGCCTTTAGAAAAATTAAAATATAACACACATAAAAAAACATCCGTCATAAACATAAATTTTATTGACTTATCACAGAGTGAGCAATTCATGCATCTGCCCCCAGAGCACTACACAGAATATTCTTAGGAACCCAACCACCTCTCAGGCTCACCCCTAATTACTAACTCCTCAATATCCCAACTCTATTGCCATGAGGCAATTTTGCCTGTTTGCAATCTTTAATAACTGACTTCTTTCATGCAAATTATGACTATGGGATCCATCCATATTTTGTGAAGGAGAATTCATTCACTGTAATAGTCTTGCTGCATAGTTTGCATTGTATGAATATGCTACAGTTTATTTATTCATTCTACTAGTTAGAGACATTTGAGTTGTTTCCAGTTTGAGGCTTTTATGCACAATGTAGCTGTGAGCATTCTTGGACAAACTTTTGATATGCATGCAGACACATTTCTATTGGGTCTAAACCTGGGAGTGGAATTGTTGGGTCATAGTATGAATATGCCCAGCTTCGGTAGACCTTCCTAAAGGGATTGTATCAGTGTACACCCAGCACTGTTTGAGAGTATCAGTGATTGCTCCACACTCTCACTAGCTTTTGATATTCTAGGAAGTATATCATTATTTTTTAGATTTGCATTTCCCTGGAAATTAATGAAATTTAACAACTTTCTGTTATCTATTGACTATTTGGAGATTTCCTTTTTGTTAAGTGTCTGATTCTCTGGCCTATTTTTCTGTCTCGTTTCTAAAAAATTTATTTGTAGTCATTTTGTTAAGCAAAAGACAGATACAAGTGGGATGAAAAGAGAGTGAGGTACATCAAGAACTCAGGGAGTTTATCAGATAAAACCAGAAAGCCAGAAAAGACTCAAAGACTTAACACCCTTTTGCAATGTGAGTTCATTCCACGTGCCCTGAATCTGGGCTGACCTTGAGACTTGCTCTAACTAATGCAGGTGAGATAGGGCAGAGACATGAGACAAGCATTATGATTAATTTTCCTAAAAATGCTGAGATGTAAATAGCATACTGGGAACAAGAAGGCCTTATCTTGAGGCTAAGAGCAGAGAGTTGGGGGTTAGATTCCTAACATATTCTTTAGTAACCAGCCAATGACTTATCCTAAGTCAGGGCAAGCAGTCTTAACTGATGTGTTCCCAGTGCTTGAGAGTAGCCACTCTCTTAAAGAGGAACAAAAAGTTTATTCTACAGAATTACCTAGACGACCAGCAATAGACAATGACATATTGTCTCTCACCAGAGGTAGACATCATGAAACTGCCTGATAAGCCTATGCCCCTCAACCCTTTACCTTTGCCCCTTTCTTGAAAGCCTTAAAAGGCAGAACCCCAGCTTTTGGGTGGGCCTCGTCCTCTCTGAAGTTGCCTGCACTCATCGTTCTTCGAGTGTGTGTCTTTCTCTGTCCTACTCCAGATAAGTAGAGGGGGGCTGCTGAGAGCTCTGATTTGGGCTTGCAAGTTCCCATCATCTGGGTGACCCAGACAGAACTGCAGCTCTATGATCATGCTCCTTAGTCGGCTGCCTGAAAATCTCTTTCCTTTGCTGTTAGGAAGTTCTCAGAACATAATCTCACTGAATCCAGTGCTCTGTGGCTCCCCCATATCCTGGGGTGGTAGGGACTTAGTTCCCACACCACGCAGATTCAAGCAGACACTGGAGGCCAGGTGACCCTGGCTTTAGGAGTTGGCAGGGGATCTGCCCTATACCAAGCAGCAGTTCAATGAGCTTCTCTTTCCTCCCTGTTTTTCTTCCTCTCTGCTTTGTTCAAGTAAACCTGCCTTTATCTACCTTGACGCTAGACCATTCCTCCCTTAGAGTATATCCAAACAAAACTTTCATTCTGATTCACTGTTGTGTCTCTGCCTTCAATTCTTTGTTGTGGCAGAGACAAGAACCGAGGAGAACAAACTCAACCCCCTAACAATTTTTAATATTTTGTGCATACAAGTCCTCTTTTACTTACATGTGTTGCTAATATCTCCTCCCAGACTGTCACTTGTTAATACCTTTTGATAAAGAAAATGTTCATAATTTTAATATAGCCCAATGTGCCAGTCTTTTTATTTCTGGCAAGTGCATTTTGTTTCTTATCTAAGAAATCTTTCCCTACCACAAGGTCACAAATATACATGTTCTCCTATATTATTTTCTAGAAAGTTTTTTGTTTGATTTTTCACATTTATGTCTACAATTGAGCTGCAGCTTATTTTTGTGTAGGATGTGAAATAGAAACCAAATCTTTTTTTTTTCGATATGGGAGACAAATGGATCATGTAATTTTTTTAAAACACCATCCTTTTGCATTGCATTTCAGTATCACATTTGCCACAAGTCACACACACATAAACACATACACCCAAATATATATATATATAGTTCTATTTGTGAATATATTCTGTGCAGGAATAGGCAAACTAGGTTCAGCTGCCCGTTCTTGCAAATGAACCTGTGTTGTAACTTGGCCACACCATTCACTTGCCTATTGTCTATAGCTGCTTTCAAAGTTGAGTTGTTGTGACAAACCATGTGACTTGCAAAGCCTAAGGTATTCACTCTCTGGCTTTTCAGAAAAAGTGTGTGACCCCTGCATTCTGTTCCTTTCTTTAAAAAAATATTCTTGCACTAGTACTGTACTGCCTTAATTGCTGTAGATTTACAATAACCTTAAGTTTTGGCAGAGGAAGCCTTCCAATTTTTTTCTTCAGTATTATCTGGGCCATTCTTAGGCCTTTGTGTTTCCATATAAATTCTATTCAGATGTATTTTATTATAAAAATTTTTTTGTACAAATTCCATAGGAAGTTTTGTAACTTGATATATAGTGGGAATCTTTTCATGATAGTAAATGATCTTCTACAATATAATTTTTAATGGCTTCATAGTATTCAGTTACACAGATAAACTATCATTTATTTAACCGGATACATTGCTTGGCTATATGTCCTTATTTTCCTATCATTAAGTTGTAAATTGCTTCTTTAGTTTGTTCATAGTCTTTCACTAAGTAATTCCATTTATGGGAGTTGAACCAAAGCAAATTATCTTAAGTGAAAAATATATGCATGAAGATGTTTAGCACAGCATTATTTATAATCATGAAAAATTGAAAATGACCAATTCACTGACACTTGGTAAATGGCTAATTATAGCACTTCCACATATGAGAATATTAGGCAAATATTTAAAACAATGGTCAAGGACTTCCGGGAAGATGGCGGTGTGAGCAGGGCGGCAGAAATCTCCTCCCAACACTAAATTTATCTACGAAAACACAGAAAATACATCTATTCCTAAAAGAGAGACGAGAATACACAGGAAAGCGCACAGCGTGCAGCTACACCCGAGAGGACTCGGCACCCCAAGAGGCGGGTAAGATACGGAGCCGCGACCCGGCGGACCCGAGCCCTCCCCCACCCCAGCGCACCGGCGGGAGGAGAGGATTCAGGGCCGGGAGGGAGTGGAAG
>JAVSCE010015456.1:0-227616 GCA_032199065.1 Smutsia gigantea
CTAGGTCTCAAAGGAAGGGCGGCTTTCCAGGAAGAGCTGTGGGATAGGCGTTGCGGCCAGAGATGCTCAGAGGCACAGAAGCATTACAAGTGTGAGTGGGGTGTGTGCTGGGCAGGGCCCGGAGCGGAGCCAGAACTTTACCCTGAGTGAGAAGCTTAACGGGCCTTGGAAGTTTGAATGTTATTCTGGGGCACTAGGGAGATGGCGAGGGTGTTGAAGAAGGAAATTAGTTAAGACCTTTCCACAGTCAGGAGGCTGGGTTAGAAGGAGGCCGTCTGGGGGCCGCTGTTGGAGCAGCCCTGGTGAGAAATAGGGGTTCAGACAAAGGCAGGACAGGGAGGTGAGCAGAAGGGGACAATGGGGGGCTCATCAAGAAGTGAATCGACAGGACCGGGCAATGGGACGACAAAGCATGCTGGGGCCCCCAGCCGGAGCGGCCCTGGTGCTGCTGACGTGCTGGGGTTGGAGCATGAGGCACACGTGCGAAGGCTGGGGGAAACAGTTCATTTGTCTCAGCAGTATCTGGTGGGTGATGGTGGACCTGTGTGCAGGCCACTGGAAATGGGCACCGGACAGGCACTGAGGAGGAAACTAGGGCTGGAAGGGAAACCCCAGTGTCATGCTGTGGGGATGGGAGATGACGCCACCAGCAGATGAGAATTACTAGCCAGGGAGAAAGTGCTGAGAGAGAGGAAGGGAGAGGGAGAAAAGGTTGGCCAAGGGGCCTGAGAAAGATGCACAGTAGCCAGGAGAAAACCAAGAGCAGATGGGGGACCGGAAGGAGAAGCCGAGGGCAGAGAGAGCAAAGAGGCAGCAGGGAGGAAAACCAGCTCGCCAGCAAATGCAGTAACACCAATTCTAGTGAAATAAGCTAAAGCCCAGTACTGTCACCCTTGGAGCATGTCATCAGCCTTGGAGGTCCGGCAGGTGCTGACCTGGTGTGACCTAGGGCTCTGCGATGGAGTCAGGGACCTTTCGTGTTTGTGGAGACGGTTCCCCCAGCACTTCGAACACAGCCTAGTTTATAGATGGTACTCAGTAAATATGTTGCATGAATGACTAAAGGAGCCAGATTTCAAGGAGATAGAGTTTTCTTTCAAGTTGGCAATTAGAGGAGAAAGAAATATTTATCAAGGGCCTGGAGTCCCCTTCCAGAAGACAAAACTCCAGCCTTGGTCAGGCTTCCCTGCTGAATTCTGCCGAACAGTTAAGGAGGAATAATACCAAGTCTACATCAACACCTCTAGAACACGGAAGAGGTGGGGTCACCCCCGCCCCCACAAACTCATTCTATGAGGCCTGCATTCCCCTAATCCCAAAACCAGGCAAGACGTTACAAGAAAAAAAAATGCAGACCAATGCGTCCTGTTCCTAAGCACAAATGTTTTTAACAAAACTGTAGCAAATCGAATCCTCGTATTGAAGGGTAGAGTCTGTTTCCCCACCCACTGACCCCTGGCTGCCCTTGTGATTTCTCTTACAAATGAAAGGCAGCAAATGGCACTGTATCAATTCTGAGACAAGGCTTCGGAAAGACTCACGTCCTCCCACTGTCGCTGCTCAGCTGCCACAGGAACCAGCCCAGCCACACCCACAGGACGTCAGAGACCATGTGGAGCAGAGACCCTTCCAGCTCCCTAGATCAGCCAGCCCCCCACAGACCTACCAGCTGACCAGACACATGAGGGAGCCCAGCTGAGTCCAGCCCGTATCACCCACCTGCAGAATCACGAACTGAACAAATGTGTTCTGTGTTAAGCCATTACATTTCAGGATGGCTTGTTATACAGCAAGAGCTTACTGCTACAGGGAAACACTAGATTCGGATGGAAGGAGAGAAACTGCATCTTACTCATTTTCACATGCCCAGGGGCCACGCTTACTCAGCAAATTCTTGTTGAATGTCTGCTGGTTGGGGCGGCATTCGAAGAGCAGTCATTCTGCCAATGACTGCTGCCTGACCCTCTAATTAAAGAGCTCACTGCCCACTGCTGTCACCCAGAGGTCCCTGTAATTATGCAAACCCACAGCCCAGCCCAGAGAGGGTTGGTAGTGCACCTACAGAGGCACACACATCGGGCTGTGGAGGGAGGTGAACTCCGATGAAGTGCTGGGGTGAGGGAGGTGTCAAGCTCAGGGTGTTTCCCGTCCTCACAGCAACTAAGGTAGGCCTGTTCTTTCCTTCACAGAGCACTCTGCATTGGCGACTTTCAGGTAATCCCCAAGGTATAAGTGGCACTCACTTCAACAGCCTTTACGTATCTCCTAAATGACAAGGGCTGTCATCTCTGTAGATGGATTTTCCCAGCAAGTTAGGAACAGCGGATCACTGTGTACAATGCAGCCAGGTGCAGGGGCCCCCAGACCAGAGGAGCCGTCTGTGAGAACAAGAGGGGGTAAAGGGGAGAAGATGAACAGGAAGTACTGGGTGCAAAACCTAACAGGAGTACAGACCAAGCCAGATGGACTGGACTGTCGGCCTGCAGCTTAACCTCGGTGCCTCGGTTTCCTCATCTGTAAAATGGCCATGATGATGGTATACCTACTTCCTCGGGCTGCTCGGAGAGGCTGGCAAGCTCAGAACAATGTCTGGCATGTAGCAAGTACCAGGCATACCACCAATTACAACGAGAGTCACGGTCCAGGAGTTTCTTAGAACCGCCACTTCGCCTCCCCCGCCTTTCCCCTCCTCAGTGATCTCTCCTCCTGTGCATGGCCCCACTCTTACGGAGGGAGCCACCACGTGGAAATAAGCCACCAGCACTTTGTCCAGGGAGGAAAGAAGTGCAAACAGGCAGCAGGCAGCTCAGGGGTGCAAACAATTAGTGGGTATTTCAGGCACTATCCCCCACTATGGATACATCTGTGTTTACCCAAATCAGTCACTCCTGCCCCAGCACCAGAATGGCAGGTATACCCACATCCCGCCCATACTACCAGCAGCTTATGCACTTTTTAAACTTACATCTTTATAAAAGGAAACCTCATATTAAGACTGAAATGGAAAGTCAGTGCTGCCTGCCATAAATAGAGGGTGCTGGGAAAAATACAATGAAAACAAAACAGTGTTATTAAATTCCAGCTAGAAACGTGCTCTAGGCCAAGTCCAAGGCCAGCTCATTCTCTTTCTGCTGAAACAGGATGTCGCAGGTGTTTGGCAAGGTTTAAAGACATATTAGCACAAATGAGGTGGGTCCGGTTCATCTAAAGCATCTGTGATCATTAATTTTATATGTCAACTTGACCAGGCCACTGTGCTTCTGTGACGGTAGGTTTTTTGGATAAGATTAACATTTAAATCACTGGACTTTGAAAAAGGCAGACTGTCCTCCGGAATGTGGGTGGGTCCCATCCAATCAGTTGAGGACCTGAGCAGAAAAGGCTGCGTTTCCCCAAGCAGGAAGGAATTCAGCCAGTAGAGGGCCTTAGGACTCTAACTGCAACATTGGTTTTGCCCTGGGTCGCCACCTGCCTTCCGACCCACCAGCCTCCATAATTAAGCCAATTAAAATAAATCTCACTCTAATGTCTACACATCCTACTGGTTCTGAAGAACACTGGCTAATACAGCATCTCTCCAGGGGGAACCAGCCCATACAGACTCACTAACTTGAGTGCTGGCAGGTCATGCCCTTGAGCTGGGGGCTTGGATGGGACTGACTGAAAGGGATTCCTTCTGTGAATTACTCAGGACCAGGGCAGATGCTGAGCCAGCCGGGGAGCCAGCCCCATGAACTTGGAATCACACTGTTAACATCTCCCCACCAGCAGGCAGCTGGGGGTGGGCGGCACTGAGAGATCACCATGCTGGAGAGCAAGGCAGCCCCCAGATGCCTCAGCCCTCTAACTGGGGCACTCCTGATGCGCCCACAGCCGGGACACTGTCCAGCCAGGGCACTGGAAACCAAGCCCACACAATGAGAACCGCAAACTCATGCAATCTCAGCTGAACGGCCCTGCGTGATTAGTCTGCCCACAGCCTCTGCCTGCATTATTTTTACAGCATCCAGCTTCCATCTCTACGTGCCCCGGCACTGGGGACTTCACTGCTTCCCAACACCGCCCCCTGGGTCTTGGGCTCTAAACTTCAGAACCAGGTTTTGGAAACTTCAGTCACTTGCCTACCACCTTCTTGCATACACTCCTTGGGGATTTTACTTTGTATTTGTCTTTAAATAAAGCCACTCTCTAACAGAAAGAAATCTTTGGGCTCCCTGGAAATGGAAAATCAGAATCACTTGCCACAGACAGAGGCTGACTGTGAAAATAAATAGCTCCACCAAGGGCTTACAAGTTCTAGCTCAATGCTGGGTCTGCCAAAGGGCTGAGCCGCAGACCCGCTCTGTCTGGTTAAAGGAGGAAAACTGGGGTCGGAAAGGCATCAAATGTTTAGCACCGAGTAAGATTTTCCCCTTGATGGAATCACAACTGTTGAAAGAGAATTGAAAAGGGAAAAAACACTTTCTCACTGAATGATTTAATGTCATTTAATGTCGTGTCCGGTGCCACCTGAAATCGTTCCAGCATCGTGCAGGAAACAGCATTACAGAGTCTCCCTCCAGTGATTCCAAATCTGTCTTTGGTGGTCCCCACCCAGGGAACCCCAGAGCATGTGTCCCCCCTTCCTTCTACTACCCCCCACCCCAGGCCACTGAGCTGGGCCCAGCCTCTCCCAGAACTGTAGGTAGGACCTTGCTTAGACCCAGGAGCCCTGGACCGTGATAATCTGCTCTAGACCTACAGGGATCTCAGCAGAGGCGGCCTCTTATGAGCCAGGAACTAAGGCAGGTCCGGGCATTGAATTAATAAAGGCTTGGAAGCGGAGAAATGACAGCCCTCACACTGCCAGTGGAAACGTACGATGGTGCAGCCACTTTAGAAAAGTCTGGCACTTCCTCAAATGATAAAGTTACCACAGGACCCAGCCATTCCACTCCTAGCTATATACCCAAGAGAAAAAGTACACGTCCAAACACACAAATGTTTACGGCAACAAGATTCACAAACCCACATGTCCATCAACTCATGAGCGGATAAACAAAATGTGGTACATCCATACAACAGATTATTATTAGGCCACAACAAAGAAATCCTGAGAGATGCTACACCGTGAAGGACCCTTAAAAGACGTTATGTGAAGGGAAAGAAGCCACATAGCTTAGGATTCCATTCATGTGCAATGTGCAGAGCAGCAGATGCCCAGGGACGGAGCACAGAGGGGAGGTTGAGGAGGGCTGAGGGGGCTGCAGAAATAGGAAGTGGTACCTAGTAGGGACTCAGTTTCTTTCTGAGATGAAAGTGTTGTCAAACTGCCTGTGGTGACAGTTGCACGTATCTGGGGATATCCTAAAATGCCCTGAATCGTACACTTCTAAAAGCCATTAAAAAAAGGGACTGAAGTAAAATGGGCGAAGCCTAGGCTCACTGGGGACCAGTATTTCGGCGCGTGCGTTCCCCTGGGTGCGGCAGCACGAGGGCACTGAAGAGCCCGCTGTGGCCCTGGCATGGGAGGGAGGCAGAAACCGGGTCAGGAGGCAGGCGCTTGAGCTGGTCTGAGGGAGGAGCCCTTCCAGCCTCCTCAGGGCCCAGAGGCCCCTGCCCCCAGGGCCTGGGGCTGAGCCAGTCCCCCAAGAGCAGGAGAGCATGGGACCCCATTTTCTAGCCATCTGCCCCAAGAACACAGAACGTAAAGTAGGTACTACACAAGGACATGAAGAAATGGGCCACTTGGTCCCAGAATGGTTAGTGTCCCAATAGGATGCCCTTTCTTTGACCCCAACAGACCAAGTTCACTCCCTGATCAGGGCAGCAGGATATTTGCATTCAAAGTCCTTAGATCTCCTTCCCTTCATTCAGCCTCAGCCCCAAAGTTTCTCCCTCAGGGAGGCCTCCCCGGAGCACCCAACTGAAGGGAGCCCCTAACCCCCTTTTCTCCCCACCCCTGTCTGATTCCCTTCAAATCACTAAACACCATCTGCTGTTTTCTGATTGCTATTCACTTTTTTCCCTGTCTCACCCCTCTAGCTGGAAGCTCCCTGAGAGCAGGGATTTAAGTCTTCACTGCTGATTCCTTAATGTCCAGCACAGTGCCTGACACATGGTGGAGCGAAGGGTAGTAACCTTTCAGAAGCTCATCCTCACCCCCCAACCCCACCCCACAGACCTCTCCAGGGAGCCCCTGAGCAGGGAGGAGGTGAAGGCAGGGAGCATCTCAAGAGAGGGCCTAGGATGGAGGCTCAGGGTGCCCCTCCTGCTCAGGAATCCCATGGCCACCAGCTCCTGAGAATGGGCAGGCCTGGTGCAGGAACCAAGGACATTCTGGGGCTCACCATCTCTGGTCTGGAAACTTCAGTAAAGGCACAAGGGAGAGCATGGGTGGGGAGGGGAGTGGCCGCCGGCCAGGCTCTAGCCACGCCCGGGTGTGGGTACTGGTACCACAAGCCCGGAGCAGGGGAAGCGTAACTCCCAGGCACGTGCCCGCTGGGGAAGGTGGGAGTTCCAGGGGTTCGCAGCTCACACGCATGGCCGCAGGGAGGTTGGGCGGGGCACGAGTAGTGTCCCCAACAGGGCTACTGTCATTTCTGCTGTCCGTGTACCATCTGTATTACTCACTATCCATAACTGTCTATAAAACACATGAGCTTAACTTGATCGTTTTTCGATCCGTTTTCCATTCCACGAATGGAAAATCAGTATCACTTGCCAAGTAATTTTAGTTTCACCTTTCTTACTACTTTATTTCTTACATTTTAGTAATGCACTTAAGTTAACTATGCACGTGTCACAGTTTTAACATTGTCTGTATGCCACAGAAATCGTTTCCAAGTGCCTGTGGGTGTGAGGACCACACTCTGGGTGTGTTGATGATTAAGCCTCTTTCAGGCTCTGGCCTGGAAGAATGTGACCCTGTGTCACTCTGATATAAATGGACACTGACCATATCACTTGGGCTTGACAGGGCTCCAGGCAGAGCCACCGGCAGGAGGGAGAAGGGGGAGCTGCCTGGCCCCAGAGGCCCCCCGGCCTCTCCCCCCTCTCCCTCCCCGTCCCCACCCCTGCAACCTCCAGCAAGCTCCTCACCCAAGGCTTGGGCTCTCTCTTCAGGACTCCCACAGACATGCAGACACAGGGTTTCTGCCTAAAGCAGGACCCCCAGCATGCCCTTCTCCACTCCACACATCCCTGAAATACAAGAGAATCTAAAGGCTTTTGGTCAGGACAGGGTTGGGGCGTGGAGCAGAAAGCTCCTGACATCCGGGCCCCTCGGGCCGAGAAGGCTGACTTTGGAGGAAGAATGCTGGCATCCAGGACACCCACCAAAACGCCTGTAGCACAGGAACCTTTTGGCTCAGAGGACCAGGATTATTTCAAGATGCAGATGACTGTTTTTAAAAAGAGGGACATGATGGGGCCACAGCCCATACAGCAGGATCTGTGGGGCCCAGAGGCCCTGGATCAAATCTGAGTACAATCACCCTGTGTTTTTAAGCAAAAATGTTAAGACTCCAAATTTCATCTTTAGAACAGGGAAAATAATGATGCCCACCCCCAAAAGACTGTGGTTTGTTTGAAATGAGCTAAAGGATGTAAGAAGCATGTGGCCCAGGTGCTCTGCACCCTATACATGCTGTAACAGTAGTGATGGTATGTATTGTTATTGCTGTGATAACACTGGTGAAGGTCTAAGTTGTTTTTCTCAAACACCATCTAAAACTCACCTCTGAATTCTTCAAAGCCCCAGATCCCATTCCCGGTGTCTCCTGGATACCTTTTGGGGAAACTCATGGCCCTATTAAAAGACACCCCAGATGTACTCAACGGTGCCCCTCGCCTCCAGACCACACATCTGTCGACAGCACCCAGATGGGACGACCACTGTACTACCAGGCATCCGCACTGGGATATCCCAAGGGGAAGGTTCCACGGGTGCTGGATGCACCCCCTGCGGTAAGTCCCCTGTACCTTGTCCCTGGGTTATGGCGCAGCCCCTAACTCGTCTCTGTCCACATAGCCTCCACCAGAAAACCCACCTCCTAAAGCCCCCCACCCCGAAACCGGCACTGCTTACTGAATTCAGGGAAGACCATTTTATCCTTACAGAACCTCAGGTTGCAGATAACTCGGGAATATACTCTGTTACAGACAAGCCCATTCCTTCCATACCAGCTCCCGCCTCTCCCCTCTCATCACAGGAGGCCACTGATCTCTTTCCATGTATTTTCCTTATATACAAATAATACGTACGAGGCCATAGGAAATACAGCTAGTTTTTAACACAGCTAGTTTCATTTACAGTACATAAATAGCATGTTGTTCTTCCACATATTGTTTTGCTCTTTGCTCTTTCTTAATTCAACAATGTCTTCCAGATCTTTCTATCTGGAACACATGGATGAACCCCGTTCTCTTTAACTTCTGTAAAATGTTCTGTAATAGGACTGGCGGATACTTAGGTTGCTTTCAGGTTACTTCCACTTTTTTCCTTTCTCTCTCACTTCTTCCTTCCAACTGTGTGTCCATCATCATGCCTGGCTCCCCGCAGCGAGGTCCTTGGGGATGTGGAGGAAAGCCCCTTCAACTAGGCCTCCTCTGCACCCCCTTCCCGTGCTCTGCACTGAAGCAAACTGGACCGGCGCTGCACCTCAAGCTGGGTCTCTGCCCACATCATCAGCTTTTTTGCAGATGTTCCCTTCCACACGCTTGGAATCCTCGCTGTTTGGGGACATTCTGGGGACTCTTCTGAGCCCACCTCCAGTCCCACAGGCCTAAGGAAACGCTTGCACACCGTGACTGTGGGCTTCCCGGAAACCACGTCATGACCCCGGTCCTGGCGCAAACCTTCCTGGACCGATCCTCCCCCACCGGCCTGTTGACTGTAACCTTGGAAGAGAGGGACTCCGTGTGCCGGTAGCAGCTCAGTCCACATGGTCGCTTAGTAACACCCATGAAGAAGAAAGCGGGCGAGCCAGTCTCTCCCTTGGCCTCCCTTTGGCTCAAACAAGCCACAAACATCCCAAGCCACTTCCACGTACACCAATATACCAATTCCTCCCAGCCTCAGAGCAACCGTCCAAGGTCAGCTGGGTGGCCCGATGACCTACATTCAAGATGGGGAGATTCCCTAGAAAGCTGAGTGGCAGGTCCAGGTCTGAAGCTGAGGACTGGGGCCTCTTTCCAGAAGAGGAGCTTAGGAGGAGAGCTCCGACAGGCCAGGATTCGTCGTACTGTTAAATCCCAGCCCCAGGGATGCCAAATCCCAAAAGGCAGTCACTCCAAGACTAAGATTTTTGCCAAACCCGAGGACCACCTGTGCGTGTTAATGAACTCCTTCAATTAGTTAAAAAATCAGTTTTAAAGTTCAAAACGCCAACTTCAGTGTCACTCTACCTAACAGTATCTCTGAAACTATGGGTTTGCGTGCGGGTTGTTTTTTCAAATACCAACTGAGAAATAAACATAATTACACTTTTTTGCTTATGTTCAGCTACGGACCTGTTTAAATTACCTTACGTGCCACCAGTGATAACACACTTTAGGAAACATTCATTAGAACAAGGTTAATGAGACAACTTTGGGTCATATTTATTGACTGCAAAATTTTTTAATTAGTTTCATTTTAAGGAAAGACAGTTTGCCAGAGAAGCTTGAGATCAGAAGTTTTCTCTACTGGGAAAACTTACTCAATATTAGACTATGAGCAGTTTGCACAAGGGACTTAGCTTAGCTTGTCCATCTCTACATCCTGCATGGTGACAACTATTTCACATCCAAATCTCTCAGGGGAATCCTCATGCCAAATATCACCCCAGTGACCCCTAGTCCAGCACGAGACCCAGGAATGCTAGGAAGCTTCTAGAAGCTGATGTCATCCGACCTGTCCACGGAGGGCAGGAATTTGGGCAATCTTTTGGCTCTCGGTTCCCGTACAGAACAACGGAAGCCCAGCGTCCCAAGGATGGTGAGTGAGAGCCCTGGGAATTCAATTGTTCAGGTCAACAACTGCTCATTCAGCGCCAGAGATGCCACGTGAGCAAAACCAACAGTGTCTTGGAATGGGAAGGAGGGAGGACTCAGTCAACCAGGCCTCCTCCAGCCCCCTCCTCCCCAGGATGGGCCAACATCCCCAGGGCACACAGCTACGCCTGACAGCAACCTGCTGCCCCACGGGAAGTGACCACTGCCTGAGCATAGCTCCTTGCTCACCTCTGTCCCGTCAGTAAGTAAGCGTGGAAACTCAGCACCGCGGTGGATGGCACAGGCCACAAGGGTCTCTGACCCTGAGGACCCGGCCAGGAATCCCACTGACCAGTCCCCAGCCATTGAGCTCCTTGGCAGTGAGTCCCTAGACCCTAATCTAGTCCTGATTCTGCCACCAACTGACCGCCAGCACCAGCAGCCCCGGCTCTGGATATCAGGTCACAAGCACGGCGCTCTCGCTGGGTGGCATTTCAGCCGCTCGTATTTTCAGACTCCCCCCTCGGCCTGCTCCTAACAAGAGCCAGACGCCTCTGACTCGGCCCCCTTTGGGTGAGCCCTGCGTCCTCTTCCTGCCACCCCGCCCCTCCCCCCATTCCTTCCCTGGACAGGCCGAAGCCAACATCTAAGAGTCAGGCCTCCAGTTCTGACTCGGGTGCCGGCTGCCTCTTTCCCTGTTCCAGATGCTGCTGCCAATCGCCTGCTTTCCTAGGCCCAGTAAGGCGGCCCCGGAGTCCCTCCTCTGGCACAGGATTCCTGTTACTGACCTTTAACTACCTCTTCTGCTCCCCAGTTCCAGGACCTGGGACCCCACCACTGCTCTGGAGCTCCCAACCCCACCTGACCTTAGCATGGGTCAGAGGCCCCACTGGTCCACAGAGCTGGGCAGCTGCCACATGTTACAACACACACACACACACACACACAATTTTTGTGCTCCCCTTCGCCCCCCAACCTCGGGAGGGTGGCTGGACTCCTGACTCCCAAGCAAACCCGACAACTGGCCAGCAATCCGCCCACCATCTGACCTGGAAAGGCACTCATGTATTTTTGTCTCGACAGACTTCCCTTCCTGGTCATGTCTGGTAAAATTTACTGTGACGAAGAGCTGGCCTGAACTGTGCCTCCATCAACCAGGAAGGCCACAGAGGGCAGGGGGGAGTCAGTGGGTGGCTCGGATGAAAAACTGGCTGGCAGAGCCTCCCCATGAATCACCAGTTGCTATAAAATTGAGTCTGTGCACACATGGACAAGGTTTTAGCTCCTGCTCTGAAGATACTACACAGGAAACACAGAAAGGAAATTTAAGTGAAACATTTACTTCTATTCCCGGAAGAAAGCCTTCTAAATTACTTGCGCATGGGCATGGGGTGGGGGCGTGGGGGCGTGTGTGGCACTGAATGGATGTGTCTATATTCACAATTAGATGCCAGCCCCTCTTGAGCTGTGCCCCACTCCAGGACCACGCCAGCCAGAGAGGGTGTCACCCCGCCCCTCAGGGTGGGGCAGCCCAGTGCTCCCCGGAGCCTCCCAGCCCTCAGCCGCCCTGCTGGCCACCTCTATGGCTTCCACACAAACACCTGTCCCGGAATTTCAGGTGAATCTCAATTTCCCCACCTGAGGGACAGAGGCGGCTCCCTGCTGCGTGGCCTGCTCTCTTCTTCCACCCACCCTCACTCCGGTCCCAGTAGGGGTGGAGGCTGCAGGTGGAAAACCCTCAGTGGGAAAACAGGTTCTGCACCTTCCTGCCACCTCCCTCAGCTGTGGGCTTGGCATCTGGCCCTGATTTCCCCAGAAGGGTCTCCCCCATTGCCCAGAACCCACCAGGGGTGGACAAAAGGGGAGCACTTGGAGGGAAGCAGTTGGAGGTTCAAAGTCTGGCTCTGGGCACCTGTGGCTCAGTGGTGACCTTAAGAAACTGACTTAACATCTCTGCCCTGGTTTTCCCCCCCTGCAAACTGGGAGTGGGGGTGGAAACAGCCCAGTGGGAGGCTTCCAGGAGAAGGTACGCGCACAAGCGCTAGTGCTCACCAAATGCTCCATCACCCAGGTTCCCAACCTGGACCCTTGCAGACTCCTAGAGAAACCTGGCTCTTGTCCCTTCTCGTCCTCCCTCTTCATCCTTATATCCAGGCCTGACTCCAGGGAGCGATGGCCAGCAATAGGGAGCAGGCGCTAGAATTTCTAACTGATTCAGACTGAAGCACAGAGGTGGCTGGAGACTTTTTCTGAAATTGTGGTAAAATATACAGAACACAATATTGATTGTTTTAACCCCTGGTCAGTGTAGAATTCAGGGGCATTAAATACGTTCACCATCACTGTGTGGTATAACCATCACCGCTATACCCCAAATGTTTTCATCCTCCCCAACGTAGAGCTTCCCAGCCATTACGCAATACCTCCCAGCCCTGGGAATCTCCGTTCCGCTTCCTGTCCCTGTGAATTTGCCTCTATTAGAAACCTTGGATCAGCGGAATGACAGTATTTGGGCTGCAGCCTGGTCAAACCCCTTCCTTTCCTCTGCCTGTCACTTTTCAGGCTGGTCTCTGCAGCTGAGACACAGTTAAGTTAAAACTGCACTCTTCACCCCTACCCCCCACAAACACACCTACGGAGCTTGGGAGGGGGCAGCGTCCCCTTCCTCAAACCTGTAACTGGTTGCCACCCTTGATCCAAAGTAAAGGGGGATCCAAAATAAAGAGGGCTTTATTTTGGGGGTCTCCCCCAGGGCCAGGTGCCCCCCCACGAACCCCCATCTGAGTCCTGAATTTCAGCCCCAAATTAGCAGTGTATTTAGGACCCCGGTTTGGTGGGGAGTGTATAGCTCTAGTCTGCCCTTTCTCTGGAACCCAGGGGCGGGTCCTCAAAGCCCCCCGGCGCTGCCCGAGAGCGGCCTCCACGCAGGTCCTCACCGCCCCAGACCTGGGGGAGCGGTGGGGGGCGCAACGGAGCCGCCGCGGGGACCCAGAGGGACCCACCAGCCCGGCCTGGGCTCAGCCAGTCCCGCCCGCTCAGGGAGACGGGAGGCGGTGCGCCCAGGCGCTGGGGACCTTCACGCGACGAGGGGGCCGTCCTGGCCTCCGAGCGCCCCGGGAGTGACGCTGGCAGAGGCGAGGGGGCCGTCCTGACTCCTCCCCAAACTTTTCCCGCCCGCCCGCCTGGGCGCTGAAGGCGAAAGGCACAGTCCGGGGGTGGGGAGGTGGAATTCGGGGTCCCCGGGCGCCCTCGCAGCGGGGCGGAGGACCGGTGGATTTTCGGCACAAACGGGCCTCGGCCCCTCCCAGCGCAACCCCAGGGGCGGGGACCCCCCCTCGAGAACCGCAGGGCTCGTGCCCTGCCGCCCCCGGCGCACGCGGCCCCCGACCCCCGACGTGGCGCCCGGCCAGCGCGGCTCCCGGCCGTGAGCCCCACTCACCGGGCGCGGGCGGCTGGGCCGACGGACGGGCTGGGGCGCGAGGCGAGGCCGCCGGGCAGTTCCGAAGCTCTGCGCAGGGACTGCGCGCCCTCCCTCCGCCCTCTCGGGGGCGCGGCGCCTCCTCCCCACGGCCCCCTCCTTCCCGATCCCGCCTCCCGGGGCGTGATGTCAGGAGCGGAGAGCGGAGTGGGAGGGGCCGCAGGCGGCGGCTGGGGGACCCCGGGGGAAGGCCGCGGCCCGGGAGCGCCCCCGGCCCGCCCGCGCGACTCGGGCCAAGTTGGGGGCGGAGTCGGCTGCGCAGTTCTGGGATCGCGGGAGGCCCGGGAAGCGCCGCGGAGCTGGGAATCCCTTCGCCGCGCGGGCCCCGGCAGATCCCCAACTCCCTCCGCTCCCCTTTCTTCACGTCCCTTCGGGTGAGGCTTAAGAACAAGGTTCGGGAATCCGGCGCCCAGCTTTAGAGCCCTTCCCCGTCTGGCACTTTCCTTAACTTTGTGATCTTGTCCTTGAACTTTCCTGCCTCAGTTTACTCTAGTGGACACGGGAGACACACTAGGACCTCTTTCCTGGATTTGTTGTGAGACCTGAAAGTGATAATATAGGCACGTGCTGGCACACAGTAGGTGCTCAACACGTGGTAGCTATTGTTATTTTTATTGTCTGCCTTGCTGGAAGGTAGCAGGGCAACCCGGAACCAAGTCTTAGGACTCCTGCGGAGTCCCCCCATTCCCGGGCCCTTACACACGCACACCTTCACACAAACCACTACCCGTATCTTTTGAACCCACAGTCCTGGAATTTATTGTTCCTGAAAATGACAAGAAAAGACAAGGAACTGCCTTTCTTTCCAGCCCCAGTTTCCCCATTTGGAAACCCAGAGGGCTCATCTGCCCTGGAGGCTGCTGGGAGGATGGGGAAGGAAGCCAGAGGGGCCTGAGCCCCATGTATGAGGAGGTGGGGGACGATTTAGTGTCTTAAAAATTTGAAGAATTTCCAGGTTAGGGCCACAACATCACAGTATATTTTTAAACCTTTAAGGTTACTATTTGCACACACCCCAAAATGCAAGACAATAGACTTGTGGCACCGACTAGACTTTAAAAACCTTTTTTAAGAAACATGAGTTTATTGCACAGGGGCTGGTGGGGCTGGGATGCCATGTTTGAATTTTCTGATGCCCATCTTTTTTCAATCCTGTTAGGGAGCTCTGTGAGGGGAGAAGCTCCTTAGGTCTAAATTAAAAAACCAGACTCCTTAGCTGTGAATGGAAGGGCACTGGAAAAAGTAAATATAAGTGGTGGAGCATTGTGTATTTTCCTCGGTCCTTGTCTTCGCTGTGACAAAGAATTGAAGGGCAAAGACACAGTAGTGAAGCAGAGTAAAGTTTTTTTTTAATATAAACTATTTATGTATTTAAATTATTTCCATTTGTTTATCAATATTACATTTTGGGGATATCTGCTTTGCAAAGTGAAGTCTATTTAAGAGTACTTGAAATAAAAAAAGATAAAAATGCATCATAAATGGTGAAAGGATGCAACCTGTTAGGCATAGGATCCTGGGGTCAAGTTACTTATAGGGCAGAGGGACCAGTGGTTTCTGAGGCCGTGCTGAGAAACAGCATCTGTCTATGTTTTAAAACTTGGCAGTAATTCTTACCCAGATCCAGTTCTCTTGTATGATCTAAAGCATTTTCTGAGTGGCTGAAGGACTTCCTTACTAGAGTAGGGACAGTCACCAAATCTGATGTTAAAACTCCGTCTACCAGTCAGTAGTCCTCTCAACCACTCATACAAGCATATTTGATGGAAAGGCTGTCCACACTGAGCATTATCACACGCTTGATCCGGAATGGCACCATCAAGTTGACAGGCGTAACAAATTCCACAATCCATTGAAAAAGCAGATTTTTCCAGGATAGCACGAGCTGGAAAATCAACTTCTAAAACATCTTTCAAATTTTGTAACAGACTATTTTCTGGATCCCGCGGTCAGCAGCACCCAGGAAGCATAGGAGGATGCCGGGAGTCTACCTCTGTATTTATTGAAGCGTTAGTTCCTAATGCAAACCTGTGTGCTGTCGCACTCCGTGTAGGTTTTTCTGGCTCGAGTACCCAGGTCTTCTCATCGATTTCATCCATTACATCCCAGAACACCTTCAGTGATTCTAATGCTGCCGAGAACTGGCTATGAATGCCTGTTAGCTCTGAAATAGAAAATTCACTGAAGAGTCCAAAGGCAGAATCGAGCAGTCAAAAGAAACCATCTGCAAACTGTGGTGTCCAGGAAAAAGGAAATGAAACAGGAAAATCCACAAAACAACCTGGTGATTCTGCAGGGTACTTCGCCTTCAGCTTGAGAGTGATTAGATGCTCTCTACCAGAAGCATCTTCGGCTTTTAACTTGATTGTACTGAGGCAGGTATCCACATACACAAGCTTATCCCAACCAAGAGTTCCTGTCTCTTCAATAATGCTTGAGTAGAACTGGGGAGGAGGAAGTGGAGCATATACCTCTTGTTTATTCTTTAAGGCAACTTCCAGAGCAAATAAACTCAATCAACTGTTGCCACCTCTAGATCTAACAAAGCCATCTTTAACTCCATCATAAAGGTCATTAGATCAGAAGAGTGCTGCATTCTTTGTTGTACTATTTAATGGTATCCATTAAGTATTGTTCTCAGTTGCCAACTACCTAATAACCTTGCATTCTTCAACTGTAAATCTTCAGGCAACAATATTCTAAGGTGGAAATCTCTTCCTTTCCAAGAAAAGACCTGTCTGTTTCAATGCTAAATTGTTTTAAAACAACCACACTTTTTTCTTTCCTCTTCAGGAATTTCTCCTTAATTCACAAATCAAATCAGTTGGTCATGTGTTACATTTTATAGATAGAAGGTATTGCTAACAATATGACCCACATTACAAGTTGCAGGTGGTTAATTTGGGTGTGGTTTTACCAGCTGTCCTCCAGAATTTCATAATTTTAAAAGACAAAAAGGAAAAACCAGTATGTACACGGGCCGGGGAGGGTCACGATGTTGAGTGGAAGGGGAAGCTGAGTAAAGTTTTATTTAAAGTTACTTAAAGAGAAAAAGTGCAGCAGGCCACCTCAGCAAGGAGAGACGCCCTGAAAGGTTGGAGAAAGTTTAAGATTAAAAGGTTACACACTTAGAAAGTGTGGATGACCTCAGAGAGAGGAGCGCCCGGAAAGGTTGGGGGTTCCCCCTTTTAAGGATTCTTTAGGAATGGGACTAAGGCCTGGGGGTGCAGATCTGTTAAGTGGTCTTTGAATACTTAGAATTAATTTAACACAAGGAACTTCCTGCTCTGATTTCTCCCTGGGATACCAGCGTTTCTTGGTCTGGGAGCAGATCAAACAGGCTGCCTGCCCAGCCCCCAGGGTGGGCTGAGTTATTGTCTGTTTGCTGAAGAGTTAGTTAAGAATCTTACTTCTTAACTTCCTGGGTATTAAAATACAGTCTTTAAGATGGAATCCTTCCTGCCTTTTACTATGTTGTTTATGGATGGGTCTGCATGCTAAATTAGTTGCCTTAGGTTACAAACTAACTACTTGATTAAGGCTCAAAGGAGAAAAAAAACAGCATGTAGGTAAAGGTGAAAAATAAGCTGGGCCTCTATAATTAACACAATAAAGACGTGGGCTGTGCTGAGGTACCCTCCTTTCTCTGGGGAATATTCAAACATTCCTGGCCAAGTTGCTCCTGGCATTTTGAGCTTTAATTGATTAACTCTGGGTCTTTTTAGTGGACTCTCCTGGCCTTTTTCTCTTTCCACCCTGCTTATATCTATTTTCCTGCCTAACATAAGGAAAACATTCTACCTACATGTTCTTGTGCAACCAAACTTTTTCTTTTTCAAAAAAATTTCAATTGAAGTATAATTGATGTACAAAATCTATTAGTTTCAGGCATACATCATAGTGGTTCGGTATTTTTATACCTTACAAAATGATCTCCCCGCTAAGTCTGGTTACCATCTGTTACCACCCAAAGTTATTACAATATTATTGACAATGTTAGAAAAAGCATAAAACCTAAATGTGATTTATTCCCACCAGGAGGTTTAAACATTTTAACAGTAAGGTATTAACAAAGGGCCACGTGGTGGAAAATATGCCAGGAACCTGCTCAGGCTGAGAGCGGGGTGGGCAGGGGGGGAGTTGGTAAGGACCTGGCTATACCTGTTTGAGTTTTTTAAACCTACCGCTGAAATTAAGACAAGTGTAAAAGAAGGTCCAATATGGATATAATTGGCTTAGGCGATGTCTGGGAAAGAATGTGAACCCTGTAGTACTCAGCCAATGAGGAACCAGGGAAGGGACTGGCATACTAGGGAATAAATTACTTGGTGCCAACTGCCTCAGGTGTGCCTGCCTGTCTACCAGATACATGATCTTGAAAGAACCGTCATTAAAGCCTCACTCCGCTGTTCTCTTTGTCTCCATATCCGCTTATTAAGTTTGGACCAGTAAGTGTGTTTCTCACAACTATATTCCCTATGCTGTGTATTACCTCCAGCGACTTATTTATTTTATACCTAGAAGTTTGTACTTCTTAACTTCTTTCCCCTTCCCCCACCACTTCCAGCCCCTCCTCCCTTCAAACCAAACTTCTGAGTCAAGGCCTGAGCACTCTTTCTTTACAAGGAATATTATTCTTTCGTTCATGCAATACACAATTGCTGAGCACCTACTATGTGCCACGCGTTATAATGACTGTTGCCCTTATGGGACTTAACTTGGTGCCAAGTGCTGTTCTCAGCGTATCATGTGTGTTAATTTGTCAAACTCATTCTATAACCCCTGAGGTGGGTGCTTTCATCAGATGGGCAGACGGAGGTGCAGAGAGGTAGAGAAACTGGTGGAAGTTGCACAACTAGGGAGGTTGTTATGGGCTAAAAGATGTCCCCCCAAAATCATATTTTGAAGTCCTAACCCTCGGGATCTCAGGATCTGGCTGTATTTGGAGATGGGATCTTTAAAGAGGTAATTAAAGTTGAGATGAGGTCATTAGGGTGGCCCTACTCTACTACGACTGGCATTCTTATAAGAAGAGATCAGGACCTAGATGTGTGCAGAGGGAAGACCCTGTGGAGACCCAGGGAGAAAATGGCCGCCCGCAAGCCCACAAGAGACAACCCTGTGATACCTTGTCTGCCCAGGAGCTCTCCTAGCAAGGAGATAGGCTGTTCCAGGGCCTGAAAAATTAACCCTTGTCTCACCAGCTTTCGATCCTGTCAATGCCAAGTTCACTATGCCCATCCCAGCAGTTTAACACACTTGGCCTTGCTGTCCTGCAAGTGGAGGCTCCACATTGCCTTGGTGACAGCATCTATCCTCCACCCAATGATGGACTCACACAAAAGCTTCCCTAGCGGCAAAGAGATGGAACCCCAGGACAAGACTATTCAGTTGAGCCGGTGATGATCTCCAGGGACCCTCCATCAGCCAGGATGACAACTCAGGTGTCAGGAAACCCAGTGTTTAATTGGATGCTCAATGACTATGACCACGTTTGGTTAAGGAATTAACACAGTATTTCTCAAGATGTGGTCCACACGCCACTAGCATCAGTCCCTTGGCAGGTGCGGAGTGGGGAAAGAGCTTGGTAAATGTGCAGATTCCTGGACCCCACCCAAGACCTCCTGCATTAGCCTCTCTGGAAGTGGGGCCCAGGAATCTGCATGGTTAATAAGTTCCTCAGATGATTCATGTGTTTCCACCTTTCAGAATCTCTGGGCTCCTGTATTCGCTTCCTCCTCAGTCCTTGTAGCTTTTATTTCCTTTTGTGTCAGTTCTATTGTGTGTATGTCTTTGATCCTAAGTCACCTTATATCCCTTTGGAAGCCACATGGTGAATGCAGGAGGCTTCGTACCTGACTCAGTGTTCTAGGGAAACACCCCTGCCCTTTGACGCTCTCCCTAAAGAGTCCACCATCAAAGTGCAGCCACATCGACACTGCCCAGTGAACCCTCCTCACCCACCCAGGATTACCTGAGTCAAGCCAGCTGGTCCTGAGTCCAGCCCATTCCCAGTGACTTAGGAAACAGCTGCCCCCTTGGACACTCCAGTGGATCAAACCAGCTGGAGAGAAGTGCCCATTTCCCCCATCCCCAGGCTCCTCAGACCTCTCTATAATGTTATTTTCTCTCTGAAGGGACTTCTGTGTCTGTTGGGTTATTATTCTCTAAGACCCAGTGTCATGCTAAGGTGTGAGTGGAATCTTAGATTCCAAGTTACTGTCATTTCTCACCACCAGTTCCTCTGCCTGAATCCACCCTCTTGATCCTTAACCTTTTCCACACAGTAGTCATCAGACCATGCCATCCCTTTCTGTCACTCTCTCTCCTCTCTTTTGGTTTATGCAACTTTACTGAAGAAAAATAAATCATTTACTAGGCAAGCTATTAGTTGATCATTCACCCACTGGCAACTTGCATCATTTATTCAGTGTTGCATTAAACGATGTATTGGAAGACAGATGAACTAATAGCTCCAAGCCTCTTAGCAATTTAAGTGAAAAACATGAAACATTTGAGACGCTGTTTTGGAATACAAAGAGTGTTTGACTTTCAGTTTCCATTCTCTGTGGAACAAGGGCAGGCATTCTGTTATTGACAGGCCTAAACCATCGCATTTTCTGCTCTGCTGATGCTATAAATTTGGTGCCAGTTCTCTAGCCCCATCAGGTTATGAACATAAAGTATATTATGTAACCTCAGATCTCTAAGGTGGAAGGCTTAAACCAGAAGAGATATGTGATAACTGAACCCATCTCAAAGGATTCCTTCAGCACAGGTGGGGAATGGCCCTTCAACAGGGGCTCCTAGAGTGAGGCCTCTGACTCTGCTTTAGCCCGGCCACCTTCCCCAACCTCATTCTTGCTCTCCCCTTTCTAGCCACACTGGTTTCTTTCAGACCCTCCTACCCACTACCTTCCCACCCACAAGGCCTTTGAATGTGTTGCTTCCTCCCCGTGGGGCCCTCTCCCTTCCCCTTTGACAAGCAAACTCCTAGTTATCCTTCAGGTCTCAGGTCTCACTCTGCACCACCACCACTTCCTCAGGGAAGCCCTCTCCAATTTCTCAGCCTGGCTCAAACCCCTCACCTTAGGCTCATGAAGCACCAGCCTCCTCCTCCTTCATGGCACCTTATCCCCAAGGACTTGCATTTCATTCATTAATTCATTCATCAAATACCGATTCCAGTGTCCCTGCCTCTTGTCTCATAGTTCGGGCACTCGAGTTCCTAGCTGGGAGAGGTCAGGAGGTGAAATCCAGCCTACAGACTATTCACCAACCCATAGTCTGGTGTGGGGTTGTATCCACTTGGAGGAAGGGGCTTTTTTTTTTTCCTTTGCACAAAGTTACCATCTTTATGCCAAGCTGTCTGCACTGAAAAGATATTTGCTAAATCAGTTCATCTTCTTTCCAATTTTCATAAGCCACCAGAATAACACCTTTTTGATTGACCACCCACTATGTGTCAGACATCAGTGAAAAAGCCATGGGCAAGAGAGATACAACCCCTGGTTTTAGGAGCTTGTGTTCTATTGAGGAGTGAAGAAAATGGGTGAGAAAGCACATAAATAAAAAAACTTAACAATATAATTGCAGGTTGTAAACAGTATTATGGGAGAAAACCCCTCTCCTGAGCACCTACACTGTGCAGGTTGCTGGAGGCTGAGACTGCTTGTCCCCAGGGCTACCACCTCTCAGGAGTGACATGCGGGGAGGAGCAAACAAGAGCAAGCAGAAACGTGCTGTGTCCAGAAGGATTTTAATCCCACCTAAAGAGAGAATTTCAGACTGCTCGGGTATAAGGACTTGAAGATCAAGAGTCTCATTTGCCCAGAATGGTTGAGACAGTGGACATGCATAAAGATCCACGAATCTTAGCAAGCAAAGCAAAACAGACCCTGAATCTGTCAAGAAGGATAAGGAGTGGAACCGATCACTTCCATGAGGTCACGGGTTTTGGCCAGGTCTGCCACCGCTCTATTCCCAGAGCCCAAGCAGAGAGAGGCTCACAGGGAGAGTCACGCTAAGTATACTTCAAGTGGGTGATTGCAAAAATATCATTTCCCTGAGCAATTGTTTGGCAGAAAGGAAGGAAGGAAGGAGAGAATATTATTTTTGAAAAATTAAGAATATTTAGAAAAGCACAGAAGCTGCTCTCATAGCCTGATGGAATCATATTTATAATTGTGCTTAAGATCCCAGGAAAATGAGAGAAACTCCGGGACACTATATTAAGAAGAGGAGTTTTTTTCTTCTTTTCCTTCTCCTTGCAGTGTGCAGCTGTACTCCGTCTTTTCAGAAGATGGGCCAGGAGAGCTGGCCACTAGCCACCTTGCCATGCTGGGAGGCACCTGGACTTTCTTTTCTGACCTGCGGACAACATCCTGTGGGCCCTCCTGGGCTCTAGACATTTGGGCAATAATGAGGCTGGTGGTGGAGCGCAAACTCTCTCTCTTGCTGTTTCTGACTGTATTTCAAGGAAATTCAAATCTGGGAGAGCTCTGCAGCTCTAACCCTGAGGTGTCAAACCTCTTAATAAAAACTGGGAACTGTAGTTAAGCAGCCAGATGTTCTTGGTCTCAGTGGCAAACATTTCTCTAATGGGAAAAACCCAGATACAATCTCTTAGGTTTATCCTCCTTACGTGTGAGCTCTTTAAACGCCCTGAAAGCCCAGCACAGCAGGATTATGATCTGTCTCCTCAGAGGTTTGGAAATTCTGTGGCAGCTGATCATGGCAATTAGTCAAACCTCTTTGTCATAAGTCAAATGGACAATATTTGTATTGTGAATTCTTCTATTTGCCGGAAGTGTAACGACAGGGAAGAAGCAGTGAGATCCAAGGCTCCTAGCTTTGAGCTGGAGGACACGGGGGCTTGTTTCTCTGCTGGAAACCATCGTCCCCATCCTGCCTCCAACCCAGTCTGTGGAGGTGGGCGACAAGCAGGAAATGGTCCCTTGACAGGGCGTATTTCTCAGATCCCACTCTAGGAATTCCAGTCTCTTGGCTGTTCATACAGTAGGTACTGTGGGCTTTCTGAGCTTTCTCCCTTACGGCAAGGCAGGCAGCTAGCTCGGCCTCGCCTGAAGTGCCATCTGATGGCAGGGCATTTGGTTGGCAAAGGGGGAGTTTTGACCCAGTGTTAGTTTCTTGTAACTTTCAAACTTGGGATTTTCCTGGGTTGACCTCCTCTGAGGATCCTGCTCCGTCTAGATGAGTAGCCAAGAGAAAATGTTGCTTATGAGGGCTTTGGACGCACTCGCTATATTCCTACATCCAGAAGCATTTAGATCTGAAAGCCAAATTCAGATAGAAAATAACTACCAGTTGATTTTCAAAGGAAATCCAGGATCTAATTGAACGGTGGTTGGTAAAATCTCTGACATGTGGCAACATTAAACTCACCCACCATCATGTAAGTGTATATTAATGATACCAAAATAAAAACAAATAAATAAACTCACCCACCAATCAAAGGTGGGTTTCGATGACTGAATCAGATTCTCATTTGATCCATTCCCATCCCGACTTCATGGGTTTAGATCACATTTTCTTTTAGATCTCCATTTTTCTCGACAAGCGCCCGCCTATTCTTACTTACCTATCCTGCTACAACTCTAAATTCTGTTAGGCTGCCTTAAGGTTGGGGACCAGATTTGCCCCCAACCACGGACATCCCTAGTCATTCCTTCAGAGAACGTTAGAGTCAACAAGGGCAGGTTATAAGAAACTGGCAGAACCTTAAAACATTCAAGCCAGAGAGGACACACAAGACATGACTGACTTCTCCAACTACCTTCTCTACCAAACCCCGAATCAACCCCCCTCCCAGTGGTGTGTCCCAGAAGGGAGTTCTGCAGGTCCCCTAGGGTAGCTCTGCTCCCCATGGCTTTCATTTTCTGGGACCAACGTGCTACCAGAGGTATATTCTGCTTATGAAAACGGCAAAAGCACAAAAGGGCAAGCCCTTCGCCCAAGCGTATTCCTCGCTTTTGCATGCATCAGGTGTACTAATATCTCATTGGCTAAAGACAGTCACACGGCCTAGCTCAAGGTCAGAGGGGGAAGTGCGCTCTGCTCCCACGAGGCAATGGCTGGGGTGTGGATGCATTCTACTCAACACACCATACTGGGGGCGGGGGTAAAATCAAGGCCCATAATGCAACTGAACACACTCTTTTTCCCCCACACCATGTTGAGGTTTCAACCTTATTACTGAAACACCAGGAGTGAGGATACAAGTGGGTATAAAGCATGTGTCTGCCTCGGATCTTACTGGAGAGGGAGGAGTATATTTAAAGAGACAAAACAGAGGGGTGCAAATAATTGGTGAATGGCACAGGCAGGTGGGGCTCTAGAAAGGGTTTGGAAACAAGAGAAAAGAGCAACGGATCCGTTCCTTTCTCTGGGTCCTGGAGAGGCATCTTGGTGTCTGGCCAGGTTCTTCCCAGTTGGGCCCCGCCCCGCCAGCAGGTGCACAGAAGGTGATTTTAGGTAATACAGGGAGGAGGCATCGCCCAGCTTTGAATCAGGGAGTGAGAACAAGATTCCCTTTTCCAATGACCTTGCCATAGTTCTGATTCAAGTCTCCTTTTATGCTAGTGACTCTAAAACCTGTCTTATACTTGATGATCTCCTTTTTTAAATAGATTGTCAACCTTACGTTCACAGACTGTTCCATGCAACAGTCTCTGGTGAGGATGTACTTACATGGGTTTCTTTGAGGAGTGTTTACATATGTAAGTTTGTCTTTTCTGTTTGGTGGATAGCACTGGTTTCCCATTTACCAGAATGATATAGGGCTTCCTTTTAAAATAAATATAGTTAAATAAAGAGTTGATTAAAAAAATATTAAGTGAATACTAGTTCAGGTAGAATATAGGTATGGCAGAAGTTAGTGTTTGATCATGTAGTTAACATATGGTAAGTAGTGATGTAGTGGGAACGCAAGAGCTTAGACAGTTTAGGTTCAAGCCCGTGCTCCATCTACCTCAGAGGGCTTTTGAGCAAGTTTTTCAAGTAGCTTCTCTGTCCCAGCGAAGACAAGGACGGAGGAAAATACACAACACTCCCCCAAAACTTATATTTATTTTTTCCAGTGCCCTTCCATTCACAGCTAAGGACTCTGGTTTTCAATTTACAGCACTGAGAAAAGATTCATTCTAAAATAAGATTATTTAAGTCAAAAATACAAGTTGATTTTTTTTTTAATATAGTCACATCAAGAGCCAGCAGCCATTTTCTGTAAGGGGCCAGACAGTAAATATTCCTGGCCCTGCAGTCATTGACCTCACAGGGTCTCTGCCCAGGCACGCGTCACTCTGTAAATGAGTGGATGTGGCTGAGCTCCAATAAAACTTTACTGACAAAAGCAGGCATGGGATCAAATTTGGACCCCAGGCCAACATTTAACAACCTCTGACATAACAGTACAGGTACTGAAGTGGCAGAGACAACGAAGGTGGTACAGAGATGTCCAAAGTCATGGAACCTTGTTCTAGAATAAATCCAAGGGATCAGGAACCATGACAGAAGAAGAGAGAGTGGATCTTGGGGCCTCTTCCCGCAGGCAGCCCTCAGACCCTTTCCTGGCACATCTGTGGATCCTGCTTCTTTGCGGCCCCCAGAGCAGAAATCACAGGATCCCCAAGAAATGTTCCAGGAGGCTGTGATATCTCCTGCCTTTCCTCCTTCCATTATGTCCACTGCCCGCCCATCTAATGCTGGATATAAGTGCTCTCCGCAGACATAGAGGGGCCCAGGAAGCCCCTCCGAGTCAAAATTTGCCCCTCTGACATCCCACCCTGGGCTGTACAGAAAATGTTCCTTTGGCTTCTCAAGTGGTCACAGATTAAAATGTAAATATTCTTAGATGGGGAACCCCATTACGCTATTACAGTCATCATCCCATTAGCTACAGTCAGCCATTAACACCTCAGCTAGAGCCATTGTCTTCCAGCTCTCCAAAGGGGCAGGATGGAACACAGAACCAGAAGGGTGCAGAGGAGTGGGGCCCCTTCCTACATTTCCTAGGCAAGGAAAGTGAAACTCGGCTAGGAGAAAGAGCAGGACTCAGGGGACAGGACTGTGTTCGGTATTCCCCTAGGCTCCTCCTCCTCACGGTGACTGCACGGAGCCTGTACTAAGCGCTAAGCACCTTACATGCCCTAGCTCATTTAATCCTCACAGCAACTCAAGGAAGGAGGTGCGATGGTCCCCCTTGTACAGATGGGGAAACCGAGGGTTCAGACTGCTGAGTTAAGTAGGAGGCAGAGCCGAGACTCCAAGGCTTTGGTGGCCCCAAACTCTTCATGACTACCCTCAGCCCTTTTATTACCCCCACTGAAGCATCTCCCCCTCCCTGGCCTCTTCCTTCATCCACTGCTCCTGCCCGCTCCTCTCCTGCCCCCGAAGGCTTCCTCCTTGCCCTCCACCAGATGGTGAGAGGCTCTCAGAAAGCCCTGCTCAAATGACGCTGGCTGGAGAGACGCCAGGGAATCTCTGGGTCTCTTGGGTTGATGGTCCCCAACCTAGAGTCAGTGCCAATGGGCTGGAGAGGCGTTGGGAGACCAGCGGTCTCCCCGAGCGCCTCCCCATCTCCAGGGTCGGGGTGTCCCAGTTCCCTAGCTGGCACTCTCGGCAGCCCACACCCCATACTCACCCAACCAGTTGGACCACACCACCCACATGCCAGCCGGATCCGTTGGGATGGGTGCATGGCAGGACCCAGCTCGCCTGCCGGCTGCCCTGCCAGCCCCCACCTCCAGGGCGTTCCAGCTCCAGGTGGGCGAAGCCTCTGCCACCTGCACTCAGGAGTGCTATGGGTTTCTCACAGGCAGAGGCCAAGACTCTCTCCTGGAAGCTTGGAAAGGAGAAAGGGAGGTTTATGGCCAGGATTCCCGGCCCGGGGGTGACTTGGCCCACAACTGTGGGAAGTGACCCCAAAGTCCAAACCCATGAGCTGGAGACCACGAGGTTGAGTGAGCTCTGTCGTGGCCACCCCTCTCCTCGCTGGGCCTCAGGTTCCCCCCTTGAAAACAGGATACAGAATTCCCTCAGTGTGTAGCCCTTGGAAGTGTTCTCTACGAGGAATCCCCGGGGCTTCTGCCCAAGCCATGATCTCTTTGATTCGCTCATTTATTCAAACATTATTTATTAAGCACCAGCCAAGTGCCAGAGGCTCCACCAAGGCCAGGAGGAAAGGGGAGGGAAGATGCTCAGAGAAGGGCTCTTGTGGGGCTTCCGTCCCGTGAGGGGAGGCAGACAAATAAACCAACAAATGAATCAGCAAAGCAGCAAAGTAACCTGAGCCCTGGATGTGCACCACGCAGAAAATACAACTGCAGGACACGGTAGACACAGACGGGTGGGGAGTGACGGGGGCGCCGCTGGGTGATTTGGGGGCCTCTGATGGAGGCTGAGAAGATGAGCAGCAGCCTGCCGTGCCCTGGAAGTTCTGGAGCTGAAGGGTCCATGTGGAGGGACTTGCCAAGTACAAATGCCCTGGGGTGCCTGCCCTGTGAGGAGTTAAAAAATGACTGTGCCAGCAGGGGGAGTGATGGGTAAGTGGAAGGGAATGAGGTCAGTGGGGGCGGTGGGGGTTCTGAGGACTGGAGTCCTTCCCCCCACCCCCGTTCTTCACGAGGTGGCCAGGGGGTAGTTCCCAGAGGAGAACAGGCTGCTGCTGGCAGAAGAAGGGCCTGACGCGGTGCCGGCAGGGAGCACAGGTGCGCCCGCTCCGGCATCTCCCACCTCCTGACCCAGATCCTTGTGCCCCTCCTGAGCCCCCACCCGGTGTCCGTGTGACATGGGTTGGTGGCACTCGTTTGTCACTTAATGGAATCACAAATAGGGAGAAATACCCAGGACTGTCCCATCCCCCTTGTGCTATGGAAATGGGGAAACTGAGTCTGGGTGGCAGGAAGCAGCGGGGCTTCTGATTTACGCCCCATGGGATTCTGTTGCTCCTTTCAGGGTTTGTGAGGGAATCCCTCGTACCCCTGCTCCTGCCCTCTGCGGCCTCCTTACATTCATGTGGGAGTGGCCACGAGGTCATGAAATGGATTTTCTCTGCCTTGTGCAACCACCCCAGATAAGCAGCTTGCATCACAGCTCTTGTGTCCCCCACAGAAAGCGTAGGGAACTGGCTGTGCCTGGTTTTGACCAGCTGTGTGACCTTGGCCGGGTCACTTAACCTCTCTGTGCCTTCATTTCACTACTGCCTACCTCATAGGGTTGTTGGCAGGGTAAGTGAGCTCATATCCTTAAAGCACTTGGAACAATCCTGGGCATGTATTCGATGGCGGTGCATGCATTTGAAACCCCTGCCATACCTGGCACACACTACCTGTTTTGAAATTCTTCATCAATTTCTTTTGTTCATTTGTTCAGCCAACCCTTACTGAGCCTTTGCCAGGCCTAGGAGCTCACGGAGAACAGGCCAGACAAGGTCCCTGCCCTTGAGGAGCTTAGTTTCTAAGGGTAGAAATAGACAAAAAAAAAATAAACAAGACACTTTTAATATTGGTAAGTGTTGGGAAGAAATCAAATAGAGTGACAGAGTGACAGAGACAGTGATTGGGGAGGGGTGCTGTTTTAGGCAGGGGGTCTGGGAAGGTCTCTGAAGGGTAACAGAACAGATGAATGCCCTGCCACAGGAGTATTTCATGTAGAGGGCATACATCGCAAGTGCAAAGGCCCTGGGGAAGAAGGAGCTGAGTGTGTTTGAGGAGGAGGAGGCTGTTGTGACTGGGCTGAACAAGGGAGAGAGTTGAAATCTGAGGCAGGGCCTACACTGAGCAGCTCTGAAGCTGTGGTAGGAGTTGGAATGACCTTCAGGGCAACAGGAAGCCCACAAATGGGGAGTGATCCATCCAACTCAGCCTCCCAAAGGTCACCCTGGCTGCTGTGAGAGAAACAAATGGAAGAAGGCAAGGCCGCGAGGGGGAGGCCAGTTCTGAGGCTCTTAAGTGAGAACAGAGACCCCTCCTCAGGCCCCCACAGAGCATTTAGACGCACCAGCGTTACCACCACCAAAGGCCTGCGCGGCAACCGGCGGCCTGGTCCATGTCTGTAGGGCTGCACAGTTCTAAGGGGGGACAAGGCCCCCACATCCTGGACTCAGGCCCGGAACCCTGCTCCAGGACCAGCCTGCGGCCATCAGCCCTGCCCGGGCCCCATCCTCCAGGAGTGCCCACGGCAGAAATCCGGCCCTCCTCAGCCTGGGTTGTGCTCTGATAAACTCTCTGAAGGGGAAGCCGTTTGTTTGGAAGGAAATGGTGCAGAATGAGGCAGCAGCCACGCTGAAAATACGGCTGGGGCCTGTTTCCAGGGCTGAGCTGGGAGCGGGAGGGCTGAGACCCCCGTGGCTGGGGAGTCACAAGGCCTTCCCAGTGCTGTGGAAGTCTGATCTCAATCAGGCACCTGCTCCACGTTGCCCCGGAGGTTCACCAGGTTTTGTGGAACGCCACGTCTGCAGCTCGGCGCCAAGCCATCCAGGACCTGGTGGCTCTTACTCCTCAACCAGCCAAGTGGGCTCAGAAGGAAGATCCCAATCCCCTGGAGGGGGCTTAGGGGCTGACCCAGAATGCAGGCTCCCCTCCTGTCCCTGCTTCTTCCTTCAATCACATTGTCTTGCCCCACCCCCATCCCACCCGACACACTGGGGGACAGGACAGGGTGTTGGGAATTACAATTGCCTGACTGCATACTGGCAGTCCCTGAGGAGATTTTATAAGATGCTGCTGCCAGGACCTCACCTCCAACCAATTCAGGTAGGCTCTGGGGTGGGGACAGAGCCCGGATATTTAAAAAAAAAACTCTCCCCCAGGGGATTCTCCTGTGCAGTCATGGTTGAGAACCCCTGCTTTAGAAAGTCTCTCAGCCCTGATTGTCTGTCTCCCAGGCAGGTTTTCTAATAAACCCCTCTCTGGGCCCCACCCTGGACCAATGAAACCAAGATCACTGAGGATGGGATGCAAGCCCTGTATTGTTTTAAAAGCTCCCCCAGGTGATTCTTAAGAGCAGTCAGGGTGGAGAACCTCTGATGGTCCAGTCTCCCTGGTGTCCAGAAAGGGAGACTGAGGCCCCTGATTGTTTTATGCTGCAAAGTTTGTGGGCATCTGTTACAGGGCCATAGAAAACCAATATCCACTTACTACACTGGAAGGGGCTGCAGCGTCCTGACCCTCAGCCCTCAAAACCAGGTTCCTCCCAAAGCACCCAGAAAGGAGAACTCCAAGGAGAGAGAATGAGGATGCTGTTGGAAGCCTGTTGCCAAAAAATGGCCAGGCAGATAGATCAGCCAGGGGCTCGGGACACCCACCCGAGACAGTTTGGACCCATACTGTTCCTCAGACCCCACCCCATGCCTGGGAGGGAGGAGTGTAAGCCTCCCCTTGCGCTTGGGAGGTGGGATGCCTGAACCCCTCCAGAAGGCGCGGAAGCAGAGAGGCAAGGCCAACCTTAAACGTGGGCAGGGCAGAGCGCCCTGCATGTGGTTTCTTCTCCTGCTATTATTCCTTATTTCTTTCCTTGAGGGTTTCTCGGATGACTCCCTGAGCCATATTAAGTTGTCTAAAATCCCAGCACTTTCTCCTGTGCATGGTATATTGGCCCCATTTAATATACTGCAGCCCCAAGTCCACCCCATCCACTTCCTAGCTCCTCTTGTTTTATTTCCCCAAAGCCCTCACCACCACCTGAAATCAACTGGTTCTATTATGTGTTTATTCATCATTGGTGACACCGCACCGCCCTCCAGCCTAAGAACATAGGCTCAGTGAGGTCAGGGGCCAGTGGGTCCCATCCCCATGAGGCCCTGGAGGGTCGGAAGGGGATTCTGGTAAAGAGGCACCCCTGCAGCTAGCTGCCTCCTGGGCTTGCCTTCTGCATCCCACCCCAGCCCCCTGGGGCTCAGCTGACAGCTGCCTGGGTCTCCCAGATGTCTGCCAGGCTACACCCACTCCCTGCTGGGGTGGGGGGAACTACCAGGTCCCAGGGGAAGATTCCCTGCTCTGCAATTCTGGAGCTCCGTGCTTGTCAAAACGTTTGCCATAAAGGGCCAGTTTGCTCGTTTGGGATTGCCAATTCAGTCATCATGAACACTTTCATAACATACAGAAAACCCATCGTGTGCCTGCAGGTCGCAGCAATGGCAAACTGCTGTAGAGATTTCCAAACCCTACTCCCTGCATGGTGCCCAGCTCTGCGTGGGCTGGGAGCCGTTTCGGAACGGCTTTGGGACCACACTGGGCAGATACACTGATGATGGGCCGGGTGGGCGGGAGCTGGCTGCTACAAGGCCCCAGGTACCTGCCCAGAGGCTGGGTGCTGGGGTGATGGCTCTCCCAAGAGGGAAGGTCCCGATGGACAGAAAGGAGCCTGAGGTGGGCTGCAGAAAACGCTGGGAAATAGGCCGGTGGGGTGAGGGTGGACTCCCCCCCAACCCAGAATCTCCCTCCTGGACCCTCCCACAATTCAGGGGAAACTTCTTCAAGGGAGGCAGCATTTGGCTCTATTCTGTGCTTGTCACCACCACACCACTTTGGCCTGGAGTCCTTAAACTTCTCTCAAGATGTTTGTCTTCCACCTTCTGGCTCAGATTCCGGTCCAAGAGGAATGTGTACTAAGGTATGAAGGCGGGGTGGGAGCACCTCACGTCTCTGGGGGCCCGGCCTGGGGACAGCTGGCTTCAGTCTGCTGGGAGCCAGGCCCCCCTGACAGGGGTGGGGTGACGATGCTGCCCCTCCCGAGCTCTCAAGGAGCTTGAGATGCAGAAGGGGCAAGATCGAAACTGTCCCCAAGAGGGAGGGGAGCTGACTGTGCACCAGGGGGCTGGCTGCCAGGGTTTCTGGGCAGGGGGCTCAGGAAGGCCTCTCCGCAGCATCTTGCACGCAGTAGGCACCTGGGCGTATTTGCGGAGGCCGCGCACGGTCTGTAGCTGGGTCTGGACAGAACCCCGCCCTGCCTGGCATCACCCCCTCTCCGCCCATGGTGGCGGCATCGTTCCAATTCCCCCAGGTTTGGAATGTCTCTGTTTACCATCAGTGTCAACCTGCCTCGGAGAACATCCGACCCCAGAGGCCTGCTGGGGCCTGGGGATGGGAGGGTGGGGGGACAGGGCTGCACAGCCCACCAATGGAGCCTCTGCCCCCTTCATGGCCCGCAATGTCGGAGACCCCTACCCAGGGCTGGGGCCACCCTGGGCCCTGGAATCGAGGGACCAGATGAGTGTCAGGCAGCAGGAGACCCTATCTGCCCAGGCTCCCAGCCCCTCTCTCCTTGCTGAATATGAGGAAGGATGGGCCCTCCTCCAAGGAATCCCCACCTCCTTCTGTGCTTTTGATCACACAGGCTTTCCACCTGCTAGGACCTCGCCCACGTCCACCTGCCCAGACCCTCCCTGCCCGGGTGAGATCTCAGCCCTTGCACCTATGCAGCTCAGATTTGAGTTGAACCTTGACCATCTCCGGCCGTGCTGCCTGGCATTAAGTCCCTCATCCTCACCGCACCTCCCATTTCTCATCTGTAAAGTGGCTCTCATGCTTGTGGCCGCCCATCGTCTTCAAATCACCTTCTGTTTCTGAGGAAATGCCTGCGTATCAGCCCACACTCACTAACGTAGAAGGAGGACTTGATTTTTCAGCCCCTCTGTATCTCGGACCCAAGCACTGGATCATAACTACATGTAGCCCTGGACTCTTGCATGTGAATGAGGGGTAGTCGGCTCTAGGCTTTGCTTTGGGTGAACATGGTGATGGAGGCAACCATCTCTGGGGACAGTAATGGCTGGACTTGTGTGTCTGCAGGAGCTCTGGTATCAGGGCAGTTGTGTTTGTTAAAGCCTCCCCCATAGTACGTGCTATCTGTAGCTATCTACCATACAAACCCAGTTTTGTCTCCCCACTCTGAATTCAGAGTGCTATCTAATTTTTTGAGGAAAAATCTTTTCTGCTTAGGTTAGCCAGAGTGGATTCTGTTATTTGCAACCAAGACCTTTAATGAATTCGCAGGGCAGTAATAGTATCTACCTCCCAGGTTGTTGCGAGGATGAAATACCCCTACAGCCTCAGTGGGGAATCAAGAGGAAGCCAGTTCAGCAGTCTGAGACTCTGCCCTGTGTCCAGCTCCCTGGTCTGGGGGCAATGTGCTATGCTGTGTCCCAGAGCACACCTCTCTCACAGGCAAGTTGGTTTTCCCCACCTGAACCCTCCCTCTTCCTTAGGAAGTCTGCAGGTCCCAGCCTCAGTCTTAGTTACACACACCTCCCAGAAATAAAAACAGGATGTCTGCCCATTTGCCAAAGGGCCCCATCACGAGTCCATCATTGAAATAGGACTTGTTTCCTACAGGAGACAGTCCCTGGCCCCATGGGGAGGTCAGTAGAAACAGAGAGGCACTGAGACTCCCCATCCAGGGGTATATCCCCAGTCCCAGAAACCGCTGACAGCAGTAGACCTGGCGTCCCAGGGTCCCAGCTAACTAGTGACCCAGCCCGTCCTCGCCTGTGGCTCCCAGGCCCTGGGTCACTTCCCGGGGCAGGAAGCTCGGCCCTGGGGGTTTTGTGGGCACATATCTTACAACCCACTGCCATGCAGTCCCAGAATGAATGTCTCCCAACTTTTTGTTCAAGGGGAGCTGCCCCTACACAGCCACTCTGGGCAGGGCCGGCCTCCCAGCCATCCCCAGAGTGACCCATGTCAGGGGCCATGCCCAGGATGCAACTTGCCCTCATTTGCCTATGTTATTCACCAAAACAGGTCACCTTGAAGAAAACCATCTTTGCCTTATTCAAGGAGGTCCCTGTGCTGAATCGACAGTGTCCCTTCAAATTCATGTCTACCTGGAACCTCAGATTGTAACCTTGTTAGGAAATAGGGTCTTTGCAGATATAATTAGTAATGAAGATGAGGTCATACTGGATGAAAGTGGACTCCAATCCAGTGATTGGGGTGCTTATCAGAAGAAAGAAATTTAGACACAGACACAGGGAAGAAGGTCATGTGAAGATGAAAGCAGATAGGCATGACAATGCCGGTCGGGAATGTCAGGGATTGCTGGCCACCACCAGATACTAGGGACAGATGCTCCCGGGAGGAACCAACCCTCCCAACACCTTGACTTCTGACTTCTGACCTCCAGAGCTGGGAGAGAATAAATAGCTGTGTTCACCACCGAGATTACAGTGACTTGTTCCAGCAGCCGTACGAGACTAATACAGTTCCTTTTTTTACTACTATGACTACGGACAGCGCAGAAGGGATTGGGGAAAAGATGGAGCTAGTGTTATTGCTCTGACCCGGGCTCTGTACGCAAAAGAAAACAAGACCCATCTCTTCCTCACCTTGTTGTTTGTAGGGGAAAGGTGGCTTGTCCAACAGAAATAAAATGGGAGTCAGTTATACGATCTTATATTTTCTAGTTCCCGTGTTAAAATATGGAGAAATGTTTTTAGATGAAATCATCTCAATTAAACCAATTAATTTAATAATTGTTCATTTTAATTAATTACTTTTGTGAGATTGATTTTAGTAATATATTTTCTTTAACCTAATAGATGCCAAATATTGTCACAGCAGCATGCAACCAAGAGAACACGTATCAGTAAGATATTTTACGTCCTTTTTTTTTTGATACTGTCTTCAAAACCCAGTGTGTGTTTTGCCCTTAGAGTGCATCTCCATTTGCGCTAGCTGAATTTCAGGTGGTCAGTGACCACCTTGGGCTTGTGGCCCCATATTGGACAGCACAGCCGATTTGATTTCTTGGTGTAAACAAAGTGTGTTCTGTTGTGAGTGAAGCGGTCATTCCCCCTCCATGCTTATGGCCCCAGCTGCCGGTGGGGCAGGCTTCTAAGTCGGACTGCTTATATGCAAGACTTTGTAGGTGATCACACCAGCCCTTCGTGTGGTAAGAGGCTGCATGGGCTGTACCCAGGTTCCCAGCCCTAAACCCATTCCACCCTAAACTCTGTTTCATCCAAACTGGCCTGGCAGAGAAACAGTTTGCACACAGACCTGGCCCCTGAGCTGCAGGTGAGAGGTGGGGCAGGTAGAGAGGGTGCAGAAGGGGAGGGGCTGAGGAGTCCTTAAATCCTCAGGGCCTCAAAACGCAGGTGTGTGTCTTTGGACTAGATGCTCTAGGAAGGAAAGCCCTGTGTCGGGTTGTGGTGTTCTAGGTCGTTTACATTAAGCTGAAGGTGGACTTATCCACGGTCACTCAGAGACAGAGGCCTGTGGACCCCTGTCCAGGCTGTTTGCCTGTGTGCCATCCAGTTATTCCAAGTGCCCAGGGACTAAAGCCACTTCCTCCAAGTCTGGCCCCAGGGTCACCAGGGAGGGAATCCCCCGTGGAGGGGCTGGTGGAGGTAGGGGGCAATGCTTGTTGGAACTAGTTTCCTGGGCCTCAGTGGAGTACTGAATCCCCGGGGACCAGAGGAAGTTGCGTTTTGACCACTTCCCCAAGTGATTTTTAGGGACAGTGCCATCTCACACACACAAAAATGCATGCATTTTCTGTAGTTTTCTGTGTGACCATGGGCAACTGCCTTCCTGGGACTCAGTTTCCATGGACGTAAAATAAGGTGTCAAAGTCAGTTTCCAAGGGGCATTCCAACTCTACTTTCTATGGCTACGGGATTCCAACTGCCTGGGACAGCTGCTGCCATGAGGGGATGTAGGCCCCGCACACCAGCACCTCCAATTTTCCACGAGGGAGCCAGGAGCCAGATTTTTCTATAAATGCGTTGATTGAAATATTGCGTCTAACTTCTAAATTTTAAAGTCTCGTGTGGAAACACCAGAGATGCCAGTTTGTACCCTCTAATTCTTTGGAAGCATTGGGCCAGACACTGTTGTGTAGCCATGTCCAAGCCTCAGGCAGCCTTCCTCACCTATGCACATCAAAAGGCCCCCTTTCTTCATCTGAGCAGTTCAACCGGTAACCTTGGGCAAGTGACCTAGCCGCTTTGTACCTCGGTTTCCTCATCTGTAATAGTTCCTACCCATAGGGTTGCGTGAAGATTAAATCAAAGAGTTTTGTAAAGTGTGCATGGAGCAAGGGCTCCGTAAATATTTGCTCTATTATTATCACTGCTGTTATTAATCAAAGCAGCTTGAAGAGGGGATGTTCTGTGTTACAGGATGTGCAAAATGTAGCCTACTGTGAGTCTCTGGGTTCTTCCTCTGCCTTTGAAGGTTCTGCCAGAGGAGACCCTTACCCTGACCCCTACCAGTGTGTGGGGAGCTCAGCAAGGCACCCGGAGTCCTTGTAAAGACAGAGATCACATCCTGCTTGCGGGGTGGTCTGGGCACAGCCTCCCCAGACTCTGCCCGAAAGCCCTGCTTGCAAAGTGATTGCTCAAGACTAACGCTTGGGAGGGTGAACGGCTCAGGGTGGTCCCGGCTGAACAGTAGGTGAGAGGGGCCCTGGCTTCCCAGAGGAGGGGGAAGAGAGGGCGGTGGGCATTAGATGCATGGCAGGGACCGGAAGGCGGGCAGAGATGGCCCGAGGGGAGGGTGGTGGATTGACAGCTCAGGCTGCCGGCCAGCCCACTGCCACGGCAGTGCAGTGGACATGTTAGGTAATCCTTCCCCTCCCATGCTTGTTCCCATTCAGTAACTCCTGGGGCTCTCAGGAGACGTCCGCACTGCTTAGCCGTCAAACCTTCCTGGACTATCCCCTCCTCTTTCTTGCCACTTCTGTCCACATGCTTTGAACTTGAAGCAGGAGCTCCCTCCATGCCCACCAGCTTGCACCTGCTGTTCCCTCTGCTCAGAAAGCTCTTCCCTAGCCTCTCTCGGCTGACTTGAATTCTTGTCCTCTTTATGGTGCCTCCTCCAGGAAGCCTTCCTGACCCTCCCAACAGGATCAGCCCTCTCCCACGAGGAGGAAGCAGATCCTGTTCCCTTGGCCATTTCCCCCATTCCTAGGCTGTCCGCAGCATATGGGCCATCATGTCGGGGTGGCCCTGGAGAACCCTGACAGGTCACTTTCCACCCCCTATCTCCAGGTCTCCCCTGTCTGTTTCCCTCCCAATCTTAATTTCAAACAAAGATTATCTGAGGATTTCTGACATGGGCTAGGCCTCTGAAAGTGGCAGGGGAAATAAGTCCTCCCTGCCTTTGAGGGGGGTGACGAGCTGAACTGTGGTACCCCAAATTCATATGTTGGAGTCCTAACCCCCAGTACCTCAGAATGTGACTGTATTTGGAGACAGGGTCTTCAGGGAGGTGATTGAATTAAAATTCGGTCATATGTGTGGGCCCTAGTTCAAATATGAGCAACGTCCTTATGAGACGAGAAAATCAGAATGTAGACTCGTGCACAGGGAAAACCATGTGAAGACACAGGGAGAAGATGGCCGTCCACAAGCCCAGGGGAGAGGCCTCCAAAGAGCCAACCGTGCCGACACCTTGGCCTGGGCCTTCCAGCCTGCAGGGTTTGTTGTTGGAGTTACCCGAGCTGTGGTGCTTTGTTAGAGCAGCCCTACCAGACTCAGGCAAGGGACGTAACAGTTCTCTGTTTCTGCTTTCATAGAACAGAGATGCCAATAGTCTCTACTTCATGAAGAGTTGGGAGGACAGATTAAGTTAAATGCACATAAAACAGAACAGAAACCGACAAATGGTGCCGTTTATTACTACTCCACTGACATTGACATCCGGTTGGGACAGACAAGACTTAGCAGTGGGACCCGAGAAGATGCCACAGATGGAGTTGTGAGAGCACACGCTGATGGATCACATGATCCCCAAATTTAGGAAGGCCTCTTTGTGTCCCCCTCCCTTATTTGATGAATGAGGAGAGTGACCCCAGAGGGAAGGGTTTTCTCAAGGTCTCATGGTAACAGGAGAGCACCGGGGCTGGAGCAGGGCCTCCAGGCTCAGAGCCTGCCACACCATCCTGCTGGTTGTGAGTTTGAATATTAAGCAAAATTCACACCGGTTCTCGGCTGCCCGGCTTACGTCAGGCAAGCCCACTCGAGGGTACAGGGTTGACCTTTCCTCTGTGAAACACAGGCTGCAAGGAGGAAGCTGTCTGGCCACTGGTGTGGGGGGAAACAGCTGTTCTTGGTTTTGCATCTGCTAAGATACTTACTCCAAGTGCTTCCCCAGGCATCCAGGCAGCCAAGTGCTTCCCTCACATGGGAGCTTTGCCCTGGATCTGAGGTTGAGCAAAGAGCGATGGGGGCCCAACCCCCAGACACTGTCTGGGACCAGGAGGGAACGGAGACCTCATGGAGTGGACCTCGAGCTGGTCTCAGCCACAAGGGTACCCGGAAACAGGCAGGGCCCAGTTCTTTCTCTGGCCAGACACTAAACCCTGAGCCAGTAGGGTGTCATGCTGGACTCCTGTTTGGAAGAGCTGAGCCCCACCGAGTGGGAGTGGGCACTGCTTTCTAAGCCACCTCTAGGCAGGCGGTCAGCTGCCTGCCAGCTGCTCACTGAGCGGTGGCCCCAGAAGCCCCTCTGTGGCTAGGAGTCAGCTGAAGAGAGCCACAAGCCACTAACTCTGAGGTCATCGTGCACTGTCCCTACTTCCCCACGATCCGTCCTCAGCTTGAAACACTCTCCGGATGGGGAACTCCCTACTGACAAAACTTTCTATCCCATTGAGTAGAGTTCTGAGTCAGGGCAACCCAAATACAATGTAAGCACATTGTTACTTTAAAGAGTAAAAGGAAACAAGTTGAACGAGTAATAATTTTCTTTAACCCAGTATATCCAAAATGTGATCATATGAGCCTGTCATCAACATTTAAACATCTAGTGAGAGGTTTTACATCCCGTTTTGCACTGAATCTTGGAAATGTGTGTATTTTATGCTTCTGCGTTTGTCCATTGGACCAGGTATAGTGGAGCCTGGTGGCCATGTGGTGCTGGCTGCTAAAGTACTGGGCAATGCAGCTCCTAATTATGGGTTATTTTTTCTTAAGCTGAACTAAAATCTAACACCCTGCCATTTTTACATGTTGGTCTTTGTCTACTGTGCTTACAAACCGATCTGATAATAATGAGTAACTATAAATAAGCGACTTACGCTTTTAACTCTGTGCCAGCCAGTGAGCTGAATGCCTTATGCGGATTACATTTAAATCCACACAGACGGAGAGTGCCACTTTTCCAATGAAGACATGGAAAAGCAGAAAGGTCACACAGCTAGCAAGTGAGAAAGGCAGGACGTCGCCACAGGTCTGTGAGCCATTCTCTTAGCTTTTCCGCTGTGTTGCCCAATATAGTAGCTGCCCGACCATTAATGATTATCAGGCACTTGACATGTGCCTGGCCCGAATCAAGGTGTGTGTGAGTGTAAAATACACACCAGATTTCCAAGATGTGGTACTAAAAACCAATAAATAATTCTTAATGTTGTTTACATGTTGAAACGACACTATTTTGGTTAAGTAAAATATGCTATTAAAATTATTTCTACCTTTCTTTTGGATTTTCTTAAAGTGGCTATTTGACGGCTTAAGATGTCACATGCGGCTGGCGTTGTTTTATTGGGCAGTGCAGCTCTGACCTAGTTCTCCTGGCTAAATATTCTCCATACCTTGAACCGTTCGCCCATGACATCATCTCTGATCCCTTCCCTGAGGCACTCCTTTTGATCAGGACTTCTAGGAGTGAACAACAGCTGCTGACTATTCTGTGATTTACTTGTTCATGTCTTTCGCCCAATTTTGGCTTGAATGGTTTCTTCTTTTGCCCCACTGATTGTCAGACCTCTTTGTCATTAGGGGTTTTAACATCTACCTGCAGCTGCTAATGTTTTTTCAAAGTCATGGGCAGCCTTTCCATATTTTCTATGGTACCTTTTGCTCTACAGGTTTCGGTTTCTATGAAGCCAACCTGCAAATAGTTTCCTCTGGGGATTTCATGCCATGCTTAAGGAAGATCTTGCCCACTCTCAAATCTATGAAAAAGTTTTATCCTTCATTTTCTCCCACTCCATTCACTTTTTAATCCATTTTTCTTTCACCCAATTGGAATCTACTTCTGTTGGTGATATGAGGAAGGGAGCTGACTTAATTTTCTCCTACATGTGGAGCCAACTGTCCCATTTAGTAAATAATTCATTGTTTCCCCCACTAATTTGAAATGCCATTTGAAGAATCATCTTTAAGCTCTATTTTCCCTGCTGGCAGGCAAGTCAGCCACCACCAGCTCCAAATTTAACTTCTGGCTGTTCAAGAAGCTCAGCGAAGAGAGGTCTTCCCTACTGGTCCCAGCAAAAGTCCCAGGGCTGACCTTCAGTGGGCAGCATGGACCAGCATGGCAGCCGGGGACGGAGTAGGCAGGCAGACTGGGCAGGTCTGGGCGATCTGTCTCCTTCTGGAGCGGAGGGGCAAGGTCACTTGAGAACGTGGGGAGGGTGGTTCCCCAAAGGGAAATTTAGAGGCTGGAAACAGAAGGGAGGATGGATGCAGGTCAGACAAAAAGATACCTACCACAGTGACACCTGCTGGGCCTGTCACTGGGTGTTCCATGGCCCCAGGTCTATAGGCATTTGGGGGGTGGACCTCAGGTCCCTTCTGTTCTAGCCTGGCTTCCCCCTCAAAGATCAGCTAGGGTTGTGTCTGCCCCAGGAATTCAGATCTGACTCCAGATACCCTTGCAAGGAGATCCCTGATGGCCTGGAAGAGCAGCCCTGGGAAGGCGAAGGGGAGTGCCCTGCCCGTTCCTGTCCCCAGGACCCCTGGCCAGCTTACTTCCTCTGCCAAAGAGAGCCGGACTGGGGGAAGGCAGGAGCAAGGAAGGATGCCAGCAGGGTGTGGCTGCTGTTTACAAACAGCCACTGGTTCCTTCCTGCCCGCCCCTGAGACTAGTGCTGTCTAGGCTGGCTCAGGAAGTGGAGTCCTACAGGGAGGGTCCCCAGAATGCCTCTTCTGGCCTCCCTCCAAGGGCAACCCCTGAGCCACCAGGGAACAGCCTGAGAACCCAGAGGTCAGGCTGCTCTGCAGAGAGGTTTTGCAAGACCAGCCAGCACTGACCTGGGCAAGCTGAAACTGGCGTCTCTGCATCGAGTGCCCGTCTCCACACCACACGCCACAAAGCATGCCAGCAGGCCCCTCCTCCCTCCCTCTCTAAGCCTGCAGGGGAGCCGGTGTGACCCAAGGAGTAGTCAGCAGATGAAGCCAGAACCAGATTCTCTTTTGGTAGCTTCCTGTCTCCACCAGAGCCCCCCAAAGCCCCCGATGATAGTAATACACTGACCAGAATGGTAGTAAATGAAAATACTATGTAAGACGAGAATGAAAGTATCTCTAGAAAACTTGGCTCTGTTGGGTGACATGGAATGATCAACCAAACAAAGCAGCGTGTTTGCCATGCAGGGTGAGGACACAGGGGTTCAAAGCTCAGCTCTGCTGCTTGCTGGCTGGGACCCGGAGAGCTTGTTAAACATTCTGTGCCTTTGTAAACTGTAAGATGAGACTGAGGACAGCCCCACCTCAGAAGGTCCTTGTGGGGCTTCAAGAAATGAATAGTTATTCAACATAGTACTGGAGGTCCTAGCCAGGGCAATGAGACAAAACAAAGACATACAAGGCATCCAGATTGGTAAAGAAGAAGTCAAATTGTCACTATCTGCAGATGACATGATACTGTACATAAAAAACCCTAAAGACTCCACTCCCAAACTACTAGAACTAATATCTGAATTCAGCAAAGTTGCAGGATACAAAATTAACACACAGAAATCTGTTGCTTTCCTATACACTAATGATGAACTAACAGAAAGAGAAATCAGAAAAACAATTCCATTCACAATTGCATCAAAAAGAATAAAATACCTAGGAATAAACCTAACGAAGGAAGTGAAAGACCTGTACTCTGAAAACTACAAGACACTCCTAAGAGAAATTAAAGAGGACACTAACAAATGGAAATGCATCCCATGCTCTTGGCTAGGAAGAATAAATATTGTCAAAATGGCTATACTACCTAAAGCAATCTACAGATTCAATGCAATCCCTATCAAACTACCAACAGCTTTCTTCAATGAACTGGAACAAATAATTCTAAAATTCATATGGAACCACAAAAGACCCCGAATAGCCAAAGCAATCCTGAGAAGGAGGAATAAAACAGGGGGAATTACACTCCCTGACTTCAAGCTCTACTACAAAGCCACAGTAATCAAGACAATTTGGTATTGGCACAAAAACAGACCCACAGACCAGTGGAACAGAATAGAAAATCCAAACATTAACCCAAACATATACAGTCAATTAATATTTGATAAAAGTGCCTTGGATATACAATGGGGAGATGACAGCCTCTTCAGCAGCTGGTGTTGGAAAAACTGGACAGCTACATGTAAGAGAATGAAACTGGACTACTGTCTAGCCCCATACACAAAGGTAAACTCAAGGTGGATCAAAGACCTGAATGTAAGTCATGAAACCATAAAACTCTTAGAAAAAAACATAGGCAAAAATCTCTTGGACATAAACATGAGCAACTTCTTCATGAACATATCTCCCCGGGCAAGGGAAACAAAAGCAAAAATGAACAAGTGGGACTATATCAAGCTGAAAAGCTTCTGTACAGCAAAGGACACCATCAGTGGAACAAAAAGACATCCTACAGTATGGCAGAATATATTCATAAATGACATATCTGATAAGGGGTTGACATCCAAAATATATAAAGAGCTCATGCACCTCAACAAACAAAAAGCAAATAAGCCAATTAAAAAATGGGCAGAGGACTGAACAGACACTTCTCCAAAGAAGAAATCCAGATGGCCAACAGGCACATGAAAAGATGCTCCACATCGCTAATCATCAGAGAAATGCAGATTAAAACCACAATGAGATATCACCTCACACCAGTGAGGATGGCCAACATCCAAAACACAAACAACAACAAATGTTGGCGAGGATGTGGAGAAAAGGGAACCCTCCTACACTGCTGGTGGGAATGCAAATTAGTTCAACCATTGTGGAAAGCAGTATGGAGGTTCCTCAAAAAACTCAAAATAGAAATACCATTTGACCCAGGAATTCCACTCCTAGGAATTTACCCTAAGAATGCAGCAGCCCAGTTTGAAAAGGACAGATGCACCCCTATGTTTATTGCAGCACTATTTACAATAGCCAAGAAATGGAAGCAACCTAAGTGTCCATCAGTAGATGAATGGATAAAGAACAGGTGGTACATATACACAATGGAATATTATTCAGCCATAAGAAGAAAACAAATCCTACCATTTGCAACAACATGGATGAGCTAGAGGGTATTATGCTCAGTGAAATAAGCCAAGCCGAAAAAGACAAGTATCAAATGATTTCACTCATATGTGGAGTATAAGAACTAAGAAAAATACTGAAGGAACAAAACAGCAGCAGACTCACAGAACCCGAGAACGGACTAATAGTTACCAAAGGGAAAGGGACTGGGGAGGATGGGTGGGAAGGGAGGGACAAGGGGGAAAAAGGGGCATTACGATTAGCAGATGTAATGTTAGGGGGGCACGGGGAGGGCTGTACACCTCACAGAAGACAAGTAGTGATTCTATAGCATCTCACTACGCTGATGGACAGTGACTGTAATGGGGTTGGTGGGGGGGGACCTGATGAAGGGGTAGTTTAATAATCGTAATATTGCACATGTAATTGTAGATTAATGATACCAAAATAAACTTAAAAAAAAAGAAATGAATAGCTGCAATAAATGAATGATAACGGCAACGGTAATGGTCACTGCTGGGCGAGGGCAGCAGACAGTAAGCGGACCCAGTGGCAGCTACACTTCAAGGGAGCCCGGCGGAAATCAGGGTGACTCTGTGAAGCAGGTGGGGCTTTCTGAAAGTGGACTTAGACTAGTTGTAAATGTATAGGGCACACCGCCAAAAACTGTTTAAAAAGCAGCATCGTTGATAAAGAGACGGGGAAGGGGTATCCTATACAGAACAACTAAAAACAGGGAGACAGGAAAAGAGGAAAATTTTTTTTACAGGAAGAACAAGGGCACGGAATACACACCATTGCAAAGATGGGAGATATTAATCCAACTACATCATTCTATTAAGCACAAATGGTCTAAATACACCAAGTAGGAAACAGAGACTGCCAAAGTGGATTAAAAAAAACGCAAGACCCAAGCCTATGGTGTCAACAAGAAACTCACTGTAAATATAAACAAATGGGAGATGGAGCAGAAGTGGGGGGGGGTGGCTGTGGAGCCAACCTGCCTGCCGTCAACTGGGCCACTTCTTTTACCTCCCTGCGCCTCAGTTTTCCCTTCCGTAAAATGGAATAGGAATAGTTCTGATCGGACAGAGGTGTGAGGATGAAACAGCTAATGATAAATACATCAAGTATTTAGTATGTTGATACTATAATACATATGAAGTATTTATATTTAATTCTAATATTTACCTCTAAATACATATATAGTATTTAGAATGTTGACTGGCACTTAGCATTGTAAGACTATGCTGTTTATTATTGTTATTACTATTATGATGATCGTCACAGAAGTGCAGCTCCAGGACATGTTGTCCAGCTTTGTCTTCCAACCCGGTTTTCACTTAGAAGCATCCCTTAAATTGAACCTCTAGAGTCATCCACTTTTTCCTAGAGTTTTAAGACCAGAATCAGCTGCAGTTTTCAGGGTCCAGTGCAAAATGAAAATGCAGAGCCCCTTGTTCAAAATTACCAAGAATCTCAAAGCTGGCAGGGCACTGAGTAAAGTGCAAGGCCCAGGGTGACTGCACAGATCAAGAGGGCAGAGGCGGAATACAGGATGCTAACCACCCACCGTTCCCCTGGCGCAGCCTGCTCCACCCAACCTGGGTCAGGAACACCGTGACCTCCGGCCTGTGAACACACGCCTCCGGCCCCATGGAACACCAGCCCAGACGCACTCCTTGCTAAAGAAATACTGTACTGCCTGCTTCCTGTTGAAGTCCCGGATCCAGGGTTTCATGGACCCACCAGAGTTTGGGGACCAGGTCTGGAAGGGGGAAGGGTGGATCTAACATTGTTTCTGGGATCCTCACGCAGACATGGGGTGAGAAGTCTTGATTTCAGGGGGACGCCTGCTCCAGGAGCCCTGGGCAGCAGCAAGTCCCGGCCTGTCCACACACTCCCCACCCACTCTCGACCCGCGAGTCACCTAGTTGGCCATGCACAGCCCCCCATCCCCTCCAGAGGGGTGGGCTAGCAGACTTCAGAGCTTTGCACTTCTAGGGAGCTCCGTTTACCAGCCTGGCAAAAGTCCAGGGGTTCAGGCTCACTCTGGCCCCTCCCTGCGCCATCACCATCTGGAGCCCCCTGCCCTTGGGGGGGCGTCAGGATGCAGGCAGGGGAGCAGGGAGGCGGCTCACTGGCCCTGGCATAAGTGGCTGCCCAGGGTGCCCAGCCCGCAGGGCATTCCCAGTGAGTGTGGGCGTCAGGCAAACAAGCTTTAAGTGTCCGGCGGCCCACCCAGCTCTGAAACAGTCCCTCTGTCTCCAGGGGGCGGGGCCTGATAGTAAACCCTCGGGACGCAGTGACTACAGGGTGACCCCCCAAAAACCCACTGCCTTTCACCCTCTTTTGTGTATCTCATTAGTGGGAAGGGACACAGGCAAACCAGGGCGTGGGCCAGCGGGGGTTTACTCAAACATACCACCCATCCCAGCCTCCGCAGGGCAACGCGAAAGCCTCTCACTGCTCCCCCCTCTCCATTCTCTGCCCCCACAGAAATGAATCTGGCAGGCATGCGGCCGAGCTCAAAATCCTGAAGTGTGAGCAGCAGCCTCCTGGGGGCGCCGGCAGCAGGGAGGAAAAGGCGCCCCCCTCCCCCGCCCCCAGCTCCAGAGGCAGGGTTTTCAGACCCTCAAATCAAGAATGGAGTATGAGAAGCTCACGAGCTTGCATGGAGCCACCGGCAGGGACAGCAGGGCTGTTTGAAGTCCAGGACAAAGCCAGAGGGACGGCAGGACACAGCTGCTACAGTTGGGAGCTTAACACCTGGCAGGAGTTGCGGCGGAGATAAGGAAGAGGAAGTGGGTGCAAGTGGCGCTTCTGCCCAGCAGCTTCTGGACTGTGCGAGCTAACTCGTGCCATCACGGAACAGGGGCACCGAGGCACGTATCTGTTACTGGTATCGCTGTTATCCTGACCTGGTCCCTCAACTCCCCACAGGTGTGAACAATTCCTCTGCCTCCCTGAGAAGCGGGGGGAGCTTAGCCAACTTCCCTTGGTCTCCAGGAGGCTGCTGTCCTCCACTCAGGCTCACCGCCAAGGCAGGGCCCCCTTCCCAAACTTGCCTCTATCTCAGACCCCAGCTCGGGTTGTTTTAATACCTGGTTTGCTCTCGCTCAGCTCCAATTCCTAGGGACCATCAGTCCATCTGGGATGCTCCAAGTGCACTCGTCTCGTGTAGGCAGGGTAATAAATACACTCGGAATTGAACTAAACTTGGTCCTGGGAGTTAATTCCGTTCGTTCTACAGTCATTCATTCTTTTTTTCATTCATTTAACAAATATTTCTTGTGCCGCATCAATGCCAGACGCTATGCTGGAGGTAGAATTGCACGAATACAGACACTGACGGCATCCACCTCCCGGCATGCCTCGGCTGAAGACGTCAGCCGGCCACCCACGGCGATGCCGAGAATCACCTGAGGGGCTTGTTAAACAGTGCCCGGGGCGCCCTCTCCTGCAGTTTCTGACTTGGGCTGGGGAAGGGCCCAGGAATCTACATTTTTAAAAAGTATTTCACATGATTCTTCTAGATGGGGTTTGGAAACATTGTTCCAAGGAAGAGGAATTATAAACAGAGCTGCACACTGGGAAGGAGGGGAACCAAGAAAGAGGCCTTGTCAGAGAGATCAGGTACAGCTTTCCTGGGGAGCTGGCTGGGAGCTAGAGCACAGGGCTGTTAGCTGGGTGACGAAGGGGACAGGTGTGCCTGCAGGGGGAGCAGCACGTGCAAAGGGCCCCGTGGAAGCGGAAAACCAATGTGGCTGGAGCTCAGGTAGAGGGGGAGCTGGAGAGAAGGGTCGGAGTTGGCCAGGGTGGGCGTGCCCTAGGAGCCCTGGGGAGCCCTGGAAGGGTTGTGTGCGAGAGGCCCTGCCGTGATCGGTGTTTCGGGAAGACACGTCATTCAGTAGATACGTACACTGAGCCTCAGACGCCCCAGGTCAGAATCCAGCAGAACAGACTTCTCTCTCTGTTCCGTCTTTCTGTGGGCCCCTGGCAGAGGGGCGAGGAGGAGCCCAGCTAGCCTGGAGGCCCACCTCGGCAGACAGGAAGCTCTGGACTTGGTTTCTCCCACTGCTGGGCCCACCTCTGCACCCCCTCAGGCCCAGCAGGCAGTGGGCAGCTCCTGAGGGAGGGAGTCTGTTTTCCAGTCCCACTGCCAGGATCCCTTACCCCTCAGAAGGCAGTGCCAGGACATGCCCCCGCCCATTCCACCCACCCGTCTGCCCCCCAGGGTCACCTGCCAAGGTGCTGACAGACAGGCAAAGGGAACACAGAAGAGCAGACATTCAGCCCCTCAAGGGACTCTCCACCTCTTCTCAGGACCTGACCAGGCGCACCCTGGGGAGCAGGGGGTCCTCAGCCCTTCCTCAGTGGGCAGAGGCTGGTGGGGAAGTCAGCAGTTCTCGGTGGGGGGGCTGTCAAGCGCCATTGGCACTGGCCATCCTGGTGCCCCAAGTCCATTTGTGGGGCGTGGCTACAGAGTGGGCCTCGTTTGCATATAGCATGAGGGGCGGGGCCAACCTGCGGGCATATTTCTCATCTGTGATCTCCCTACCTCCGCAGTAGCCAGGTCTACCGCCCCTAAATTAACTCAAGGACGCTGCCACCCACCGGCTCAGAATCTTAATCTCCTCTGACTAGATTTAAAGCTCCTGGAGCGGTTCCTGGAATCCAAGCAAGGTGGAGGGAAGAGGAGGACTGCCCCATCCTGGAACGGACCAGACCGCTCCCTGGGACCATTTCTGGGAAAAGCCAAATCTACTATGAGAATCCAGGATGGGGCAGCGGGGCGGAGGTACAGCAGCGCTTTCTGCATCCTTCGTCATTCCCACAGCCCGCTCCTCCCAGCTCACCTCGGGGGCCTCAAACTCTCCATCTTGTTCCAGCGGCGGCAGTGAAGACTCTGCCACCAAGCTCGCTGTTGTTTGCTACGTCTGTGCATGGACCAGTGAGTCCTGGGCTGGCAAGGCCTCTGAAACCATCCTCTCCACCCCTGGCAGAGAGCTGTGAGGTCACGGGGTGGCTAACTGCTGCTCGGTAAGCAGGACCGGCCTAACAGTCCAGACCAGGTGGCAGGCCCTGCGCTGTGCCAGCCCCTGTGGCCTGCCCCTCATGGGCCTCATCCCAAATAATCCTGGCTAGACCCGTGTGAGCAGGAACGGTCACCACCACCCCCATTTTACAGATGGGGCATGGCGGCTTAGGTTGAGTTACCCAGTCACCCAGAGAGTGAGCTGGAGAGCCCGGATTTAAACCAGGCAGAGGGGCTTCAGGCCTGGCAGTGGGTGCATTTAGCCCTCATGCAGACCCACAATGAAGGTGAAAGGGGTCACAGGAGACAAGCCACAGATACCTGCTAGGTAGGAGAACAGGGTTGAAAGCAGGGAATGGGGTGGCCTGCACCAGCCATGGCGCATTCTCTTCCTCCTAAATCAAGGTGAAATTCCCGTAACAGAAAATTCAACATTTCAAGGTGCACAAATTCGATGGTGTTTAGTGCGTTTACAGTGCCATGTGACCATCACCTTTATCTAGTCCTGAACATTTCATCTCCTCCCAAGGAGGCCTACCCCCACCCCCCAGCCCAGACCTTCAGAGTGAGTGGACCTGAGGGGCCCACCTCCTTAGGACTCCGCCCTGCTGGGGTGTGGGGTTCCCTGGCTGGCCTCTCAGCTCCCCATCGGGATGACTCCTTATCGGGACAGGAGGCCACATGCCCCTGGGGGAGGCCAGTCCTCCGACTCACGTCCTCAGCTGTGGTCTCCATCTTCTGAGACCACCAACAGCAGGGGGCTGGGCTGTGGGCAGCAAAGGACACCTGCTCCTGGGACATACCCTTGCTGCCAGGCCTGTTCAGGGCAGGGGCCAGGCCAGCAGCCCCCCAGCCGCCCCCCTCAGGCCCTGCTGGGCCCACGTGGCGCTGGCCCCCAGAGGAGCGCCAGGACTCCCGAGCCGCATAGTTGGGTGGGGGAGGGCAGAGTGGCTGCTCTGGGACATACAGTTCCTCCCGGCCCGTCTGTGGTCACAGGGGAGAGAAGGTGCAGCCGGAGGCTGAGCGCCCAGCCCCCAGCCCCATACAGAGACCAAGAATGTTCTGTTCTCAGGAGAGGAAGGGCTGCACATAGCTCCTCAGGAATTCTGGGTGCTTGGAACCTGCCTGCCATTCCTGCCCTTCCCCACTCAGCCCGCACGAGGGGCACTTGTCAAGAGTGTCTCCGGATCACGAGAGCAAACAGCTAGGACTCTGTGTGATGGTGACCACAGGCATTTCCGGGTGAGGCGAAAAATGTGGCCGCCCCCCTCCCAGCGCCTTGCTGCCTGACGGTGGCTGGGCTGTGGAGGGGGGGTCGGGGGAGCGCCAGTGGGGAGGCACCTGGGGCCAGCACCAGCTCACCCCAGCTGTGTCACTGTGAGCAAGCGACCTAGCCTCTCTGTGGCTCCAGCTCTCACCTGTAAGTGGGGGTGGGCACAGCAGCGGCTTCAAAGACGTGTGTGCGGTCAGCTGAGCTCGAGGGCCCAGAAGCACAGCCGCTGCAAGGACTGTGATGACCGAGCACTGCTGTCTGTCAGGGGAGGATGGAGAGGATGCTCCCCCAGGGCAGCTGCTCTCTGAGCCAGGCTGTGGGGTCCTCTGTCCTGCAGACCACCCCATGAGGCTGGCCTTTGACGGTGGCCTTGCCAGACCCCTCCTGGATTCCAGCCTGTGGCCAGCGGGTCAGACCCTGTAGTGATGCAGTGGAGCCTGAGTCCCGCCTCGGCCATTTATGCACTGTGTGACTATGGGAAAGTTTCTTAGCCTCTCTCTGCCTCAGTGTCCACATCCATAAAACAACATGATAAACAGAAGCCATGTTCCAAGGCTGAGTGATGATTAAGTGAGTTAGTATTTTTAAAACATTGCCTAGCACAGAGCAAGTACTCAATAAATGTGGGATGCTATTTTTAAACTACTACTGAATATTCTTTATATGCAGAGTCAGTCTTAACAATCACCCTGCAAACAGGCATCCGGGTAACAACGACAGTGTTATTGGGCCCATTTTATGGATGACAAGCTGAGGCTCAGAATGGTCACGTGGCTCTCCTGAGAGCACAGCTAGGGGGGAGTCGAGTCCAAATGAGAGCCCAGATTCAATTGGAAAGCGTTGCTTTTAACCATATTATCCCAATGCCCCTTTTAAACATTAAGAGGCTCCCTTCTCCACACACACGAGTCCTTGTTCTCAGGACGTGTCAAGAAATATCGATGAGCATCAACAGGCCAGTATCAATTCAGTAATGTATTGAATTGATTACTGAACACAGCAGCATCAACACACATTTAAATAGTAGTTTAGATATGGCTTGAGATGCATTATGTATTTTTTCTGCCCATGTCCTGATGCTCACATGGGCTCAAGGACCTTCCTGATAGTGCTAAGGCTTCCCCAGGGGTCCTCACGAAGGGGCCCACTACACAGATGAGGAGACGGAGGCTCACTGAAGTTCAGGAACCTTCCCAACTCAGGTCTGTGTGAAGTCAAAGTCGATCTCTGAAAGATGGCTGACCTCCACCTGCCTAACTGATGTCGCTTGTGTCCGGTGTTCAGCGTCTTGTGTCCTTGGGGCCCCTGTAAGCGCCCTGGGGGGTCACAGGCATGAAGAAACATTCGCAATCCTCAAGGTGGAAACCAAAAAAAGGCCTTCTGCATCACCTTTGTTAAACCAGGAAACAAAAACTCTCCAGGACTTTTGCATTCCTCCAGCATTGCTCTTGAGGTTTTGCCATACTTTTCCTGGCCTCAGTTTTGCTGAATTAGTGAGATGGAATTGGGAAACAGAACAGTGTCCAAATAAATAAGTGTCCCAACAGCACCAGCCTTTATGCCTGACACCCCATGCCCCTTCTTTTAATGCATCCCAACTGGGAAGTGGACTGTAAGGATAGTCACTTTTATAACTGGGCACACTAATACATTCTGAACAATTCACACAGGGAGAAACATGGTGTCACAGGAAGTCATCTCAACAGGAGTCAAGTGACCTGGCCTCTACCCCAAATCTGCCCCCTCTGTAGTTGTGTGACCCCACTTGAAGTCCCTTCACCTCTTCACCCCCAGGCCTCAATTTTCTAGGCTGGGTCAAAGGGTCTTTTGGGGGGCCTCAACAAGTTGGAGTGACAAATCAGCTGCCTAAAGGGTGAGCAAGCAACATATGTGAGTGAAGGAAGACCAGTGTGTGTCAATAGGGAGTGGTGGGGACTGTGGCAAAATGAATGCTTCAAGCTCAGTATACCAGCTCCCAGGAATGTGGGCACAGGGTAGTTAGATAATCCTATCTTTAAGAGAAGCCAAAAAAAAATTTTTTTTTTGATGCAGTATTTCCTATTTAATGTTGACAGTTTTGAAGGCTTCCCACAAACAGAGACTCAGGTCCATGCCCATCAGCCTTGTCAGTCCCTACATCTTCAACTCCATCTCCCTTCCTGTAGTTTCCCACTTTGTCTCCAAAGCCTGCTGCATTTCTAGCACAAGTCTGGTCTTCTGAAAAATGCTAAAATGCTAGGGTACGCCATGGAGGCAGGAAAAGGCTAGAAGCGGAGCATAGGCTTCAGCACACACACAGCCCCTGCTTGGGGAGTAGTATGTCCCCTGGAGCCAGCTGGACAGCAAGTCAACTGGGAGATCCTTCAAGTTCTCCCAATTTGTCCTTGGGCCTGGCAGGGAGCCAGAACTTGGAGTTGTCTCTAGGATTTCCTGCGTGGGCTGTGGGGTGAGGGTTGGGGGGTGGGGGAGCTGGGGGGCAGGAAGAGACACCCCCTGAGGCTATGGTCAGTATGCCAGCTTCTGAGAGCCACAGCAAGGCTCCATATGGTTGGTCCCTTATTGTAAACAGCAAGCAGACTGGAAGGCTTACCTTACCCACATTCAAATGCAAGCACTCTTTTCCTCCTAAAACTCAGAAATAACCCACCAGTCCATGATGGACATAGACATATATTTGTGTACAATCGGCCACTTACTATTTATTCAGTAGCTATGGGGCACCTGCTGTGTGCAGGGACTGTGGGTACCAAGGCGGCTAAAATCTCAAGGTGTCCCCATTCCCCACACTTGCCTTCTGCCCCCACCACTCTGCCAAAATCACTTCATCCCACTCACCCAAAGCCTCCTGGGCACCAAACCCCATGGTCTTTCTTATTTTCTTACTTAAAAAATTCCTGAACTATGAGCACAGCCGACATCACTCATCATTAGGGAAATGCAAATCAAAACTACAGTGAGATACCACCTCACACCCATCAGAATGGCTAGTGCCCCCAGAACAGAACGAAATGTTGATGATGGTGTGGAGACACTGGAACCCTTGTTGGTGGGAATAGTATGGTGGTTCCTCGAAAATTCAAAAACAGAATGACCATATGACCCAGCAATTCCCCTTCCGGGTATGCATGCCCAAGGAATGGAAAGTAGGGTCTCAAAGAGGTATGTGTACCTCCATGTTCACTGTAGCATTATTCACAATAGTTAAAACATGGAAGCAACCCACAAGTCCATCAACAGATGAATGAATAAGCATTTGTGGTCCATCCATACAATGGAATATTTCTCCGCCTTAAAAAGGAAGGAAATTCTGACACTTGCTACCGCACAGGGGAGTCCTGAAGACACTAAGCTGAGTGAAACAAGCCAGTCATGGAAAGATCAATACCGTATGACTCCACTTACATGAAGTAGAGGAGTCAAAATTATACACAGAGACAGAAAGGAGAACGGCGGTTGTCAGGGGCTGGGGGAAATGGGGATTTATTGCTTAATGGGGGTAGACTTTGTTTTATACGATGAAAAGAATCTCGGAGATGTACAGTGCCAAGGGCCACACAACCTTATGAATGTACTTAATGCCACGGAACCGTGTACTTGAAAATGGCTAAGATGGGAAATTTCATGTTAGGGGACGTTTTCACAGTAAGACAAGTTGAAAGGATTCTTAGCAATGAGCACTCCCATCAATCAGACACTGTTTGCTAGATATTATTCTACAGTAAAAGGAGCCAGGGTTCCTTGGAAAAATGGCTGATTCTAGGCCTGGAGCAGAAAAAAAATTCAAGAGCATCTTGGAGGGCTGGAAGTTAAGGCAACGTGCAAAACAAACAAACAAAACAAAAAAACACCAAAAGGATGGATGGGTGTCCAAGGGTGGGACAACTGGAGCAACTGAATAAATACAACAGAACTGGATTCCAATCCAAAGTATAAAATAAATACCCATGAGTACATACTGATACAAATACACGAGAGAATAAGTGAAGGTGAAGGGACATACTTTCCTTACAGAAGAATTACAAATAATATATGTAAATATTCCCCGTCCCCAAGAGGTGGAGCTTAATAGCCCTGCCCTCGAATATGGGACGGACTCACTGACCCACTTCTAAAGAACAGAGTATGGAGGAAAGGCTGTAAGTGTAGGGTGGAGAAACCAGCAGGCGCCACCCTGATCGAGTGATGGGTTAGCATCACCAGGGACCCATGTGGATGTCGTGAATGCCCTGATGATGTGGGGACACACAGGGCGCTGCACCTCGGTGTTTCCCCGAAACCCAAAACCCCAGCCTAACCATGAGAAAACATCAGACAAACCCAAATTCAGGGACATCTAACAAATACCTACAAATCCAAGTACTGTTCCAAACTGTCACGGTCATGAAAAATAAGGAAACACTGAGAAATGGTCATAGACAAAGGAGACTAATAACTAAATGCAATGTGGAACCCTGGGTTGGGTATTAGAACAGAAAGATGATAAAACAGTGGAAAAACAGATAATACTGGAATTTAGTTAATAGGAATGTGTTAGTGTTAATTTCTTAGTTTTGACAAATGTACCGTAACAAATGCTTATAGAAGACATTAACATAAGGGGAAGGTGGGCGAAGGGTGCGCTGAGAACTCTGTGTCGTCTTTCCAATGTTTCTGTAAATCTAAAACGATCGCAAAAGAAAAGTCTCTTTAAAAAAACACTTCCTCCTAATTAATAAAGGAACACATGTGCACTGCAGATAATTCATAATATCAACAAAAAAGAAGCCAGAGGTTGCTTACCAACGAACGGCTCTGTTAACATTCCAGTGTATTTCAATGCAATCTTTGTTCCTGTGCCCTTTTGACACAATTGTGAACAGGTTTAATCGCAATTTTGAACTCTGCTTTTAGCCTGACAAGCACATTCCTTCAGCATTCAAGCATTTGGTGAGCATCTCTTTGTAGCTGCCTAACATTCCATGACTCGGTGGTACGAGTGGTTAACTTCGCTTAGCCGCTCTCTGTGGTTGGCCGTAATGTTCAGAAGTTTCCTATAACTAGCTCACACCTCTGGGTCTGCACCGGGGCTAGTTTTCTAATAATAGAGCCTTAAGGAAGACCTAAGTTGAAGGGTGTGGTATTTTTAAGGCTCATGACCCACACTGCCAACTTGCTTTCCACAAGTGTACTGCCACGGGCATCTGGGTCAATGGCCTATTTAGGATGCCCGCTTCCCAAGGGCTTTCCTTGTTCTTCATCTGAACATCTCTGCTCCTGCCACTCTTTCTGTGATCCCCTTGACATGGCTTCTTCTGGGCTCTGTCTTCTTCTCTGTCCCCCACTGGTTCTGTGCCCATGAGCCCATCTGTTCTGAGGCTCCGGGTATCTGCCAAATCCCCCAGTATGGCCTCGCTAGCCTCTCATGACATTTCCACTTGCCCTTCAGATACGTACACCAGGATGTCCCTTAGACAATGATTCCAACCCCACTCAAGGACACAGCACCCCCGAGCACCTGCTGCCCATGCCTGGCATCTCTGCCCCACTCTGGTCTCCCACTTGCTCTTAAAGATCCTCGGGCTCCCCATTGCCCGTATGCAGACTTGTTATGAGCAGTACGCTCAAGGCCTCAAACAGCACTGAAACTCACTGTAGGAAAATTGACCTTTCTATCCTCTTTCAAGCAAACTTAGATCAAGGACAGGGTCTCCACCGGATGCTCTGTGGTGTTTACCACCTCTTGAAGGCTTGCTTATCTCCCTTCTGAACAAAAGGAGAGCCTTCAGACATGATATTGGGCAGACAGTATGACGTAACCAGACATCATTAGCCATATTGTGTTTTGTTCAACACTGGGCAAAGGAGGTTTCCTGTTTTCAGTCATGCTATAAATCTGCCTTGAAAATGAAATTAAAGTTTGGTTTTTTTTTTGCTACTCAAAGTGTGGTCCCTGGAGCGTCAGCATCATCTGGGAGCTCGTTGGAAATTCAGAATCTCAGGCTCCACTGCAGGCTCACTGACTCAAGAGTCCGCCTGGTAGCAAGGTCTCCGGGGCATTCGGGTGCATGCCCACTGAACTTTAGGAGGCACTGATAGGAAGAATGAAGCTTGGAAAACACTGACCTCAGGAAAAAAAGTCAAAACTATTTGTCCTTCATGATCTGGCCTCAGCAACTCTTCTAGATGGTTCACACACCTCTCCGACGGATTCCCCACCCAGGACTGTAACTCCCTGCCTTTGTCCATCTCTCCCTCTAGGCAGCAATCACACTGTCTTCTGTCTCAACTCCTCCTCGTTCAAGATCCACCTCCAGTAGTACTTCCTTTTTCTCTTAATTGAGGCGAATTTCACATCACATAAAATGAACCACCTGAAGTGGACGATTCTACAGCATTCAGCATATTCATGATATTATGCGACCACCTCTATCTCATCCCAGAACATGTTTATCACTCTACAATAGAACCCGGTACCCAAAAAGCAGTCACCTCCCGTTCCCCAATCCCCAGCATCCATCCATCTGCTCTCTTACGGAGTTGTCTATTCCGGACATTTCATATAAATGCAGTCATTTTGCGTCTGGCTTCTCGCACTTGGTATGATGTGTTCAAGGGTCAGACATGTCACAACAGGCTTCCTGCCTTCTTTAGGGCTGAATGCGGTTCCATGGCCTGGACAGACCGCATCTCGTGTCCCACTCACCCACAGATGGACATGTGGGGTGTTTAAACCTATTGACAGTGTGATTTGTGCTGCTGTCAACATCCGTGGTACAAGTATTTGAGTGTGTTCTCACTGTTCCTAACTTACACTGAGGAGGAGAATTGCCAGGCGGCATGGTAGTCCTACATTTTACTTTTGAGGCCACATCAGTTCTTTATAGAGCTTTCCCCAAACCCTACCTGCCGCCTCCTGCCCCACCCACAGGACTGATTCTGCCTCTTCTCTCTCCCACAGCAATTTCTAAAACACCCTGCCTAGCAAAGCTGGGATTCAAACCCAGGACTTCTGACTCCGAGCCCTAGTTTTTTGCAGTGCCCCACATGGTTGACAGTCACCTCCACCTTGGACTGACCTCATCTGATAGACGGATGTCAGGCTGGGAGCTCCCTTGAGACCACACAGCTCCGAAGTGGCAGCTGGGGCTCTGGGCTCAGAGCCCCGGTGTCCAATCTTTGGCTGCCATGGTCTCTACCATTCTCTGAAATAGACAATCAGGTTTTTAAAACATGCAGCCTCTTCCATGGCTGGGGATGCTGAGAATCTTGCAATGCTGTGTCCCCGAGGGATCAGCCTGTCTCCTTCTGGCATCTGCCCCAAGGCCGCTTCTGCAGTAAGGGATGAGCTGCAAGAAATCTTACTTTAGGCACATTTATTTTGGCTCTTAAAATGTATTTATATATATATTTTTTCAAGTTAGGAGGAAAGGGAGAAAAATCACACGTTCTTTTTTTTTGTTTTTCGGCCTTCTCCACGTTGATGCAGTGAGAGGAAGCAGTGAGGAACGGGGTGCTGAGGGCCTGCGGCGGCAGCTCAGGTATAGCCCACCAGGCGCGGGGTGCAGGGGAAGGTCTTGCGCATGCCCATGCACTTCTCCTTGTCGACGCACAGGGTGTTGGCCTTGATGGCCAGCTCGTGCTCCAGCCGGCACTTGGTCATTACCAGCAGCTGCAGCGTGTCCTGGGTCTCCCGCAGCCTCAGCTTCAGGGTCTGCAGGGTGTTGTCAAGAGTGAACACCTCATTCATGAGCCTGGAACGAGAGTAGAGGACAAAGCACAGATCATAGAGCTGCCCAACACAGACGCACCTACTGTGTGCTAGGAACAATGCCAGAGGGTGGGAGACAGCCATGAGCGAGACAGATGAGGCTCAGCCGGCAGGGAAGACGGAGGCAGAAGAGGAAGAGTGTCTGGGAGTCATGAGCCCAAAGGAAGAGACAGGTGGGATGTTTAGGAAAACCATGCGGTGGCACCTCAGTAAGTCATGCAGACCTACCGTATGACACAGCAATTCCACTCGTGGGTCCGGACCCGTGAGAACAGATACTCAAACACTTGTATAAATATGTGTGCAGCGCTAATCACAAGAGTCAGAAGGGGAAAACGACCTAAGTGTCCTCTGATGGATGAATGGATACACAGAAGGTGGCCTCTCCATGCAACAGGCTATTATTCAGCCATAATGAAAAGGAATGAAGCTCTGGTACCTGTTACAACCCAGATGTACCTTGAACACATGATGCTGAGTGAAAGAAGCAAAAGGGCATATAGGGATCCCACTTCTACGAAACGTCCAGAATAGGCAAATCCAGAGAGACAGAAAGTAGGTGGGTGGTTGCTGGGGGGCTGGTGGGAGGGTGGCAGGGGGTGACTGCTAACGGGTATAGGATTTCCTTTTGGGTGCAATGAACGAAGGTGTTCTGGAGCTAGATGGCTGTGGGGATTGCACAATACTGCCAAATGGGCTAAATGTCACTAATGGTAAGTTTCGTGTTATATGTATTTTACTTTATTGTTCTCGCTGCAATGGGAAGGCTTTGGGGGTGGAGGTTGCAATGGGGTTGGGGGATGAAGTGCTGATTGAAATTTGGGGATAACTTCCAGGCTGCGTAAAGATTAGATTGAAAGGGGGCAACAATGGAGATAGGAGGGAGAGAGGTTGGGAGGTTACCGCCATGTCCAGATTGGGTGGGATGAATAGCGCCCCCCAAAAGGTGTGTGCAAGTCTGAGCCCCCAAGCCTGTGATGGGATCCTACTTGGACACAGGGTCTTTGTAGATGTAATTATGTTAAGGGTCTCGAGATGACATCATCCTGGATTTGGGACGAGCACTAAATCTAACGAGTGGTCTCCTTGTAAGAGAAAGGAGCAGGAGATTCGAAACCCAGAGACACACACAGAGGTGAGCAGGCAGGGAGCTTGTCCCAGAGTGACAGGTCCTCCAAGACAACATCTGGTCCCCTGAAGTGCTGTTCTGGGTAAGCCCCTGGGAGGGGCAAATGGGTTCTCAGAGACCTCCACCCCAGGGGGCACTGGAGCCTAACCTGAGCAGGGACAGGGGGAGAAAGGATCAGGAGAACATCCCCAAGTCCTTCTCCCAGGCCCCGGACCCCTTTCAGCCAGCTGGGGAGGGACCCTGGCCACAGTGCATCCATTTCCAGGGAAGACCTTCAGGGCCAGGAGCAGGTAGCCAGGCCTTCACGTGCAGAGGAGGGAACAGAACAGCCGAGGGGCCTGTCCCCAGTCACCCAGTGTGTCATGGGAAAATAATTCCCCCTATTGGATAACCTGTTCCCTCTGCCTGGCCATCATCCCCTCCCAAGCCCTACCCCAGGTTCACAAGCCCTGTTCCTGGGCCTGCACGACCCTTCCACCCTCTCTCCTGGGAGGAGGCCCCTGGTCAAGAGAAGCGGCTAAATGGGATGGGCAGGGTGCAGCCACTCCAGTGGCTCTCTGGTGGGAATCCTCCAGAGGGAGATGGGCAGGGAGATGAGGTGTGAGCTGGGAGCCTGAGAGGGAAGGGGGTGAGGCAGCCAAGGGCCAAAAGCCACGCCTCTGCCCTGGGAGGCAGCCCCTCCTTAGCTTTCCAGGGAAAGAGCACTGCGGAGCTCCGAAACCCTCCCGCATCTAGGCAGTTGAGAAGGGTGCAGTGTGGATGGCCAGCCTTCCCTATGACGGGGAGGCTGCTGGGAGGACCCCCAGCATTCCAGACCCCGGCCCAGTGCCCTGCTGAGTTGCAGGACTAGATGTCCTGATGGGAGGAGGGTCCATTTATTACACTCAGTTTCCTGGGAGCTCCCGAGAGACTCCCCCCACCTCCAGGCTCCAGTGCTCACTTGAACTGTGGGATGTCTCTGCACAGCTCCACGTTGGGGCGCCGGGTCCGGTACTCCAGCCTCGTCTGCGCCACCTTCAGCGGGCACTCCTTGGCCATGATGGACCTTTCCAGCAGCATGATGGTGTTCTCTGCCTGGAAGATTTCCTGCAGCGTCTGTAGGAAACACGCAGGGTGTCCCAGAGGGAGCGCAGATCACTTTGTCCAGTCTCGGGTTAGGCACTAAAGGACTCCTTCCCCAACCACAGGGACCACACTCTCCCTAAAACAACTTCGGGCAAGCAGCTCCAGCCTCTCTCATCACCCAGGACGGTGCAAATGCTGGGGAGGGCACCATCCAGTTTGGCTTGGTTTTGTCTCCAGTATCCACAGGAGTCAGCCCATTAGTGCCCACAGAGTGGAGCAAGGGAAGCAGGGAGGGAGGAAGGCCTTTAAGATTAAACAGATAATCCCAAACAACAGCTAATCTCTACATCCACTTTAATCTGAATTAATCTAGGGTGTTCTTAATCTTTTTACAATTCAGTTCACCTTCCTAGTAATTAGCTCAGTAAATAAACTAGGAAGAAAGTAAAATAGAAGGAGGGAAGGGAGGGAGGGAGGGTAGGAATAGGGGAGAAGGGTAGAGAGAGAGAGACTCAGTTTTCTATTTATCTGTAGAAATATTTTCCCCAACATAATGCCCTACAACCGGTGAAAGCACAGATCCCAGGAAGGGACAGAGGGAGCCTGGGGACCCGGAATGTTCTGTATCTCCATCCGGGTGGAGGTTTCGTAGATGTAAACATGGACAGAAAATCATCATTAGAATTCATCAAGCTCTGCGCTGTAAGACTGTTATATCCTCAAGAGAAAATAACCCTAAAATAAGAAAAAGGTCCATCGCAAGAAAAGTCAGGCAAGATGTTGATATCTGGGTTGGGTACACGAGGGCCTTTTATGATTTTCTCCACTTCGGTGTGTTTGAAGTTTTCCAAAATAAAAAATAAAGGCAAAAGAGGCGTGGGCATGCCAGCCCATTACAAGAAGGAACCATCCCTGCATTTAGCCAACCTTAAGCACACCTAGAACTGAGAGGGCTGAACAGACACCCCTCACTGTGGCTGAAACATCCATTCTCCTCCTGCCAGCACCACGTGGCCCTAGATCTGCGAGCAGCTCCAGTTTTCAGGGCCCCGTTTCTAGGAGAAGGCTCTGTGGCTAACCCACCTCCTGGGCTTGGCAGGGCCTGATGGCAAGGTTACACATGCTCTGTTCCGGATACGCCTGCAACTGGCACCTGCCACAACACCTTCGCTATCCTTCCTTTAGCCGCCTGTGTGTGCGCTTGTCTCCCTCTTACGAGTGCATGAGCTCCAAGAGGTCAGGGGCTTTGTTGTGTCCCTGCTGCATCCCTGTGGCCAGGGACAGTGCTTGCTGCAGACTGAAAGCTGCCAGTTAAAATACAGGACGCCCAGTTCCATGTGAGTTTCACGGCTACAACGAAGCATTTTTGAGTGTATGTCCAACTATTGCATGACACTAAAAAATGATTTGTTGTTGATCTGAAATTCAAGTTTAACTAGAGAGCCTGCATTTTTACTTGCAAAATCTAGCAACTTGACTCACAGCAGGAGCTCAGTAAAGATTCATTGAATGAACACATGGGTGAGAGAATGAATGAATGAGTGAGAGAATGAATGACAGAAGTATGTGGAAGTCTAGGTTAGCAAGCTCCCCGATGGTCCTTATGCACACTAAAGTTTGGGAGTAGTGTGCCCTAACATGTACCTGGTCTTGTCCATCTCAGATTTCATTATCCGGGAAAACTGCTTACATGAGAATATGTCTCTGCTCCTGAAGGGGGTGGAGACTGCAAGTGTTAAGACCCAGTCCCCACCTTCCAGGACTTTATAATCATGGTGTTCTTCCCTTTTTTGTAAGCTATGAAATATTCACAAATCATAACAGGCACTGGGATGACTATTTTAGCTGAGTTGGGCTCATATTCTATGGGTATCAAGAAATTGCTTGAGAGAATTTTTTTGCAAAGAATTACAGGCCTCGCTTCCTTATTTGCATAAGAAAAAATGTCTAGAAAGTAAGCATTTTGCTTCTCCAAGAGCACAAAGGATGTTAATTTCCTTCTGGTGTTGAGCCAGGTGGCAGAGTTATCTGAGGATGGAGGGTGGGGTGCCCTGCCTCCTTCAAAGCCCTCCGAGGAGGAAGGCGGGCCCCCCTCACCTGTTTCTCAGTGAACGGCCCAGAACCAGAGTGAAGCTAAGCACACAATGCTTAGACATTATCCTGTAAGAAGGTTCTGGGCCCAGCATAAGCTGCCATGTAAACACTCCGGCAGGAACACCTCTCTTGGAAGCCCTGGGCATTTTCTTCAGGGCCCCGCTGTTTTTGGGGGTGGGTGGCGGCTGCCACCAGTATGCAAAGCTCAGAATGCACCATCCCAGCGGCCACAGCACAGAAGAAAATCAAGGTTTCTGGAGATGAAAAATGCTCTTGAGACCACACTGCCCAGGGTGACAACAGCCCCTGACTCTACCATCTAGATGCGGGGTTTGGCTGCAGGGGGCACCTGCCAGCCCTGCCCCATGAGCCCTTGAAAGGACTGCTCAGGACGCTCCTCTCCGGCTAGTGATGGTGGCCGTGAGGGGAACCCTGGGGGGCCTGAAGCCAGGCCCCCTGGATGCCCTTATCTTGGTTCCTTATTTCCCTTTCTCCACCCTCATCTCCAGGCTCAGGGTTTGCCAGCCTCCCTGGGGCCTGAAACTTACAACAGGCCTGTCTCTTGAGTCTGGGGAAAGGGCTCCTATTGGTAGGTTCAATCACTTCTTCATTCACTCGTCAGGTTATGGATTCATCAATTCACCCGCGGACTTAATGTTCCCTGAGCATTGATAAGGTGCTAAGCAAGGTTCTAGGCGGTGGACACTGCAATGAACAGAACAGATGGAACACCTTGTCCTCACGGAGCCTACATTCTCATGGATTATTCACTCATCCACTTGCCCCTTCATGCAGCAAACATACATTCAGCACCAAGTGCTTCCTACAATAGCCACAGTGCTCTCTTTAGCATCACGCAAGTGCAAGTTCCTTCCACCCCGTCTGTTAAAAGCATGCACTGGATGTCTCTGGTGCGGACCTTGGTCCGGGATGCAGCCACCTCCGACGCATCCGATACATGTTCATTTCAGTGTTCCAGGAACTCCCTCGCAGCACAGGGGAGGGACGGTGACACATCGACACAGTGAATGGGAGTTCCCGTGGAACTGAAACTGACCAATTTCGTTCCCTACCTGCCTACCACTTCCAGGGGCGGGGGGCCAGCCTGTCTTGGGCACCATCTCTCTAGCGCTTGCTCATCTCCCTGGTGAACAGAGAGCAGCGTCAGGAACAAGAGGCTTCTGCAGACAACAGTTTCCGGCTACATGTGAACAAGTTTGCTGCGCTTTCATTCTATGTATCTTTCAGGCTACCCTCTACTTACAGCAAGTGAGGTTGGTTTTCTATTTATAGAAGTGATGTAAATACATTTTAAATGAATGTATCTTACAGCATTTTTTCAGTGACTGGATTTAAATAGAAATATAAAGTGAATAACAGCCCAGGTGGCAGGTAGATAAGGCAAAATTGGGAAGGTGGCCCAGGAGTGACTGAATTTGGGAAATCCTGTATCCCATAGTATGTCTCCCAGGTACATGGATACAGCAAATGAGAGAATCCAGGGGAAAGCTGAGGGGCCAGGTGGGTGGTGACAGCCAGAATAAGGATGCTGAGGGGTGGGGGCCACTGTGAAGTCCCCTCCCCCCCTCTCTGTCTCAGGGTCGGCAGGGCTGGGGGGTGGCTGGAACCGACTGTTGCTTGTTTTGCCATGGCACCACCCCTCGTCCCCTGCTGGCATTCTTGAGCCAGCCTGCCTGTGGATTTTCCAGAATAGTAGGGGTTTTTCCAGAATTGGCTGCTCTAGAACTGATCAATGACTCACACCCTAGGCAAATCTGCGCACATTGCCCAAAATATTCTCTGTAACCTCTGCTCCAGCCTCTGCCACTCACAGCCGGGATTGTCTCCATTAGAAGGGAGAAAAAAGCCTTCCCCCCACACACCCATGCACACACACTTGGTCTTGGGGGCAGCCCCAGTCCTGCCAGCTTGCGTCCCTCCAGAAGCTACAGTGCAGTGACTCGAATTCTTGAGGAATGTGACCCCCGAGGGCCGGGAGGCAGAGACCATGCAGGCTGACCAGGGGCAGGGCCTGGGGACAGAGTGGCCTTGACCTTCGTGCTCAGGAGGAAGCTGGCGATGTGCTCAGTGTCAACACTGGCTCCAAATGCCAGCCTGGCCCACTGAGCTCTGAGCTCCAGGTCAGCCCGGCCCCTGGACCTCAAACCCCATGATGTCCCCTGGGAGAAGAGCCCTGAGTCCAACAGGGTGACCCCGATTCCCTGCACTTCCACGCTCGGGTGGATGCCACAGAAAGCCAGGCCCACTAGGGAATGTGTATGCCAAGGATGTTCAGTGAGGTGTCGCTGGTAGTGGACAGCGAGCTGACAGCACCTGGGTGCCATGAATATGGAGATGGACGAGTAAAAGATGGTAAGTGAACACTGTGTGGAGGATTTCAGCAGCCATTAGATGCAGAGGATTAGCCACGCATAGGAAGAAGGGTGGGAAAAGCATGAAATAGAATGAGCTATATGACACAATCCCCTTTGAGAAAATTAAAAATCCATGCACGTAAAACAGCCATACACATTTCATAAGAACACATTTAAATCAAGAGAACCATATCCAACAATTAAAATGGTCATCGATGGGAAAGTTGTCCATGAAAGAGCAGAAGGCAGTGTGGCCATAGAAGGGAATAAACAAGGAATAAGCAGGGTACTTTTTACAAACACCACGTGTCAAGGACTGAGAATAATAATTATCATTATATTTTATTGTTATTATTCTTGTTCTCATCACTTTTCACCAAGGTCAAATGGGAAAAAATCCCCACAACCTTACCAGATTAAAAGTTTCCTTTCAAAATAACTTTTTTTTTATAAGGGAGAAGTCAATTACAGAAAACATACTGTCCAATATTAAAGGGTGTTCATACTTGAACTTGGTTGCACATTAGAATCATCTGGAGAGTTTTCAAAAACACAGATGCCTGGGTCTCTCCCTGAGAGGTTCTGGTTTCACTAATCTGGGATGCTGGTGTCAGGATGGTTTAGAAGCTTCCTAAAGTGTGGCCTAATTCAAAAGTGTGGCCAGGGTCAAGAACTATTGGTGCAAGTGATACCGAGAAATGGAGACACTATGAAGTCTCAGGGGGAAGGAGCTGGGTTAAGGACCGCAGTTGTGTCTTGTGGTGTAAATCGAGGCTGTCTGTCTTGGCAGGAAGCCCCCAGTGCGGTAAAGTGTGTAATTTCATCCCTCACGCTGACCTTGCAGGTAGAAGAGATGTTTTGAGATGTGCATGTCGGTGACCAGGGCTTGGGCTTCCAGGTTTCTGGGGGAAATCTGATGTCAACAATTTTGAAAACCTGGTACCTCTAAGCCCCCAGGCCCTCCTCCCAGGTAGGGAGAAAGCTCAGGGCGCAGGCAGCCTCCTAAGGTGGGGAGGCCCAGGCAGGTTTGTACACGCTCCTGAGCTCAAGGTACCTCCGACTCAAGGTACCTGTTATATACATATGTGAGCACGTGCGCACACACACGGGTCTCAAACACCTCTACCTCCCTTTGCAGTCACCCACCTACCTACTCCCAGAGCTGGTGTATGCCACCTAGTCACACCAAACCCAGCACACTCCCACCACAGGGTCTTTGCACAGGCTGTCCCTCTGCTTAAGATGATCCTTCCTCTGATATCTACATAATTCATTCCCCTCACCTCCTTCAAGTTGTGGCTAACATGCCCGGAAGGACTTCCCTGACCATCTCCTTTAAAATTGCAACCCTGAAACCAGCCAGCACTCCCAATTGCCCAACCCTCCACTTCATTTTCTCTCTAGTTTTTTGATGCCATTTGGCATGCTATGTGTTGACTCATTACGTTGTTCTGCTCCCCCTAGACAGAAAGTATGCTCCATGTGGGAAGGGATTTTTGTTTTACTCACTGCTGAATCCCCAGTGCCTATACCAAGCAGTGCTTGGAACGTAGTAATATTATAATTATTATTTTAAGTATTTAATGCTTAAAACACAGTGTTTACTGTGTGGCAGGCATTTGGCTAAGGGCTTTGCATATATCAACTACTTAGTAGGTGCTCAATGGGCACCTGCTCCCTTGATGGACTAAATCACACCATGGGGTGTTTGGTGAAGAAAAGGGTACAGATGTTGGCACCCGAATGCCTGAGTCTATCCAAATCCCAGTCCTAGCAAATCCAAGCTGGGTGACCTTAAGTGAGTGTCCTAGGCTCTCTGAGCCTTTCCAGTAAAACAGGGGTCATAGTTATTCCCACACTGCAGAGGGTAAGCGCAGGCCTGAGAGAAGGAGCTTTAGGAGACATGAGCAAGAGCCCGCCCATGAACTGTGACGGATGCGCCTTGCACTCAGAGGAAGAGCACTGGCGCCGGGTCCTGCTCCTCCCAAAGCACGGCTGGGCATGCGCGAGCCACGCACACACCCGAGAAAAGTCCTCGTGTCCCTTCCTATCTTTCCTTGGCCAGGTGGAGGGCTGGCGCTCTCTCTCTCCTTCAGCCCCTGGGGTGTTACTCTTTCTGTTCCCACAAAACCCAAAAAGTAGGGGGAAAGAGGCTGTTGGGGCAGGGCCCAGGCTGGCTCACAGGAGTGGCTGGGTGGCCACTGGGGGACTGGCTGGGGGCGGGGGGCAGCTCAAGAGTCTCAGCAGGCTGGCCCTGAGCTGGGGCTCAGCTAGGAAGGACACGAAGGGCGCAGGGCTCACCTCATTCTGATACCCAGGCCAGCTCTTACTCTGCCGGCTGCAGACAGGAGGAAGAGCCCTCAGCCTCCCATATGCTATGCATGGGGGTAGGTTACTCAGCTCGCTGAGCCCTTGTGCTGTCACACAGATCTAGGTTCAAATCCCAGCTCTTGCTCTTCCTCACTGTGTGGCCTTGATAGGTCATTTAACCTCTCTGTGCCTCATGCTGTCATGCACTCAACACTCTCTGAGCCTCTTCACTCAACAGCCCCTTCTACTGCGCCAGACACTGTGGGACACTTGTTCTCTCGTCCATAAAATCAGCATGATGGTTAACAATTCACCCACAAGGTTGTTGTGAGGATTAAGGGAGATTACGTGGGGAAAGGGCACAGTCCCGGGATGTCAGACGCCATGGCTGTCCTGCGTCCTCACTTTACCCCCAACTCCCATCCTGCAATATACAGTATGTCAGAGATTTTCCCTTTGTGATCACTGGTCCTTTTTCTTCTTTTTATGTGAGATAATAGGAAACTTGGATTCATTTAATAAAATCTGTCTTTGCAGGTAACCTAAATTCCCCCAGACCTCCAGTCCATAGCTCAGGCTTAACCTCCATCAACCCACTTATTTGAACATAAAAGGTCAAGGCAGGGGTGACCTGTACAATGCAGGAGGACTGTCCTCTTTCTCAGCCTCTGGAATGTGACTCAGAGAGGGAGGCGGCCCAAGGCAGAGGGCAGGCCACATTATCCCCCACCCTCCATATCACCCCTGGGGAACCAAAAACCAAAGTCCTTTTGGTTAACTAACTCCTCTCCAGGCAGAGTGCCAGCCAACGGGCCTAGTCTATGCAGGGTGTTTTGGAGGTAGGAGCTGTGGGCAGGAAGTCAGGAGACCCAGGTTCCCATCCAAGCCCTAACACAAACCAGCTGTGGAGCGCACCACCCCACTCAGAGCCCTGGGCTGTGCGGGGCCCTGATTTCCTTATTCAGCAAAGGGGGACTCGAGTTCCTCTCTGGCTAGGGTGCTCCAAGTGTTCCTGGACCAGGTAATGTGCTCTATACATGCCCCAATCCATCATCAATCTCCCACACACACCTGGAGCACTTCCTCCAAGATGAGTCTGAAGCCAGTTAGCTGCAGTAAGGCTCTGTGTGTGTGTATGTGTGTGTTGTGTGTGTGTGTGTGTGTGTGTGTGTGTGTGTGTGTGTGTGTGTGTGTGTGTGTGTTTGCTTTTGTTTTTAAGTCTTCAAGTTACCCCCATTCTGATGGCTGCAGTCCCAATACACAGCCTTCCAGAGCATCCTGAAGATGCTGTAGACAGTGTGCTGTAGACAGTGGACACATTTTCCACTCAAGGTCTGGGGAGTAGATATTTTAGGCTTTATGGGCCATATGGTCTTTGTCACAGCTTCTCAACATGGCCATTGTAATGCCAAAAGTAACCGCAGACAATATGTAAATGTATGGGGAGTCTGTGTTCCAATAAAACTTTATGTACAAAAACAGGAAGGGGGACAGATTTGGCCCTGGGGCCAGTAGCCAGAGAGCCCTGCTACAGCCCACCACAGAGGAAGTCCTGGTCCCTGGGCACAGCCCGTCTCAGACAAGGCTGCCATGGCTCTCCCAGTGCCTGAGTTCCAAGAAGAGAACGATTTCTCTAGCAGCTTGCTACTCCAAGTGCGGTGTGTGGACCAACATCACTGGACACTGAATGCTTATTAGAAATGCAACATCTCATGCCCCACCCCAGACCTATCAGCAGAATCTGTGTTTTAACAAAACCCTCACGTGATCAGACGCATGGTAAACTTACACGGTCGTGGTGGTTTGCAGCAGATCTCTCCAGCTGCCTTCTGGGGGGTGGACAGAGGGGACAGGGTGGGAAAGAGGAGGCGCCACACCAAGGCAGGGCGGAGAGACGCAGGAGGATGAGGTCGCAGAAGTACACGAAAGGTGAAATGGGGGACCCGAGTAGCCGATGAAGTGTGCCAAGGAAGGAGAGGCCAGATTTCAGATTGCGGCCTGCTCAGCCCCTGAACCAGGGGAGCCACCTGGGAGGCAGGCTTGGAAGCTGCCAGCCTGCGTTCAAATGCCGACACCAAACTGCCAAGCATGTGGCCTTACAAATCACCAAACCTCTCCAAGTCTCAGTGTCCCCATCTGTGTAATAGAGATAATAATACTATCTACTTAGAGGATGACTTCGAGGGTGGATTTAGGTATCCCTGGTTTAGCACTGGGACTGGCAAATAGCATGCACTCTACAGATCCAGCAGTTTCCTTCCTTCCATCCATCCATCCATGTTTTCATGTACCCATCTACCTACCTATTTACTTCTTTTATTCCTTTTCTAAAAAATCAAAAACCTTAATGGTAGGAGACCAAGGGATTCTCAGCCTCCGCAGTAGAGACATTGGGGCTGGGTGGAGGATATGTCCTGTGCATGGGGGAGACATTCACATCAACAAAACCAACTCTGGGGCAAATCCTAGATTCAAAATCCTGGCTTTGCCATTTACCAGCCAGGCTGGGGTGAGCTTTAGGCAAATCGCTTGTCTTCGGCTTCCTCATCTGTAAAATGAGGTGAATAATGATCCCTTCTTTCTAGAGTTGTAGGAGGGAAAAATGAGTTAACATAAGGAAAGCATTTAGAACTCTGGCTGCACGTAGCAGAGTTAACACGTCTTTTGTGGTATAGTGAATTTTTCCTTCTTTCTCCTTCATTTGCAGAAGGATGGCAAACTAGACCTCGATCATCTACCCTCAGGCCTTGCAGGGAACCAGCTGAGGGCAACCCCTCCCTGCCATCACCCCAGCTCCCAGCGTGGGGAAAGGGTGTGTTTGCACTGGGAATGGTCTCTAACCATGCATGGGATGTGAGAGGCAACTGCCAGGTCTGCTTCAGATGAAACCAACCTCAGCTTAGCGGAAAAGTGTACGGCTATTCCTGGCTGGAACAGAAATCCACCCAAAGGCTTTGCAAGGGGGGATGTGTTTGGCAGAGTTGTTTGCCGTGAAAATCTATATGCCTGCGTCTCATCTTGTGACAGCAGAAAAATCATCTAAGGCCAGGAAATTATTTTCGAGGTGGAGCTAAAAAAAATGGATTTAGCAGTTCCAGCCGGCTTTAGGCTTTTGGGTGCTTTATGCAACCTTGCAGATTTATTGTTTTCCAAATTGCAGGAAGCCAAGGGGTTTCCAAGGAGATGTCTGGCTCCAGTGTAGCTTTCTCAGCTCAGGAAGGGAGAAGGCAGCTTGAAATTCTTTTTCTGGTCAAATGGTGGGAGATTTTCAAGTGCAGCCAGTCCCAAGAGCAAGAAAACCGAGGAGAGGAGTGGTCTGGAGGGACCCCACCAGAATTCAGCCACAAAGACCCCAAAGTAAGGTGTCCCAAGCTTGGCACTCTTGACCTTTGGGGACAGATACTCCTTTGTTGTGGGGGCTGTTCCGTGCCTTGTAGGGTGTTTGGCAGCAACCCTGGGTCCCACCCACTGTTAGCAAAACCCTCCTAGTGGTGACAACTGAAACGTCCCGAGACACTGGCAAATGCACTGCGGGAGCGAATTCTCCCCGGGTGAGAACTATTAGTCTGGAATCTATCCTCCAGCTGCTGAGCAAGCCCTGCCCACAGCTGCTTCTGTCCGGAGGTGGCCAGCTGCCTTCAGACAATGCCAGGCCAATACGATTATCAGCTGCCGAGGGGCCGTCTGTGGTCAGGTGTCCTGAGAGTCCCCGATGGCTTTGGAAACGGGTGGGGGCTCCTTGCCTGTAATCGATCATCTCGTGCCTTCAGGCATCTTCTTCTTAACATTTATGACAATTTTTAATCAAATGGGTTTCTTTTTTAAAACCAGCTTGGCCCATTAGAACCTGTGCCCTGAGGGCAGGATCTTCTATCTGTGTTTAGCCCTGGCCCGGCATTCTGAGATTAGTATATAGGATGTACAAAGTGAGTATCTGCTCCAGGGAAGGAGGGAATTAACAAATGCTTGCTGCTTGCCTACACCGGGGAGACACACCTGGAGGACTTGCTACAGCTCAGATGGCCGGGCCCCAGAGTTTCTGATTCAGAAAGCCTGGGACGGAGCCCGAGAATTTGCATTTCTAACACGTTCCCAGATGACACTGATGTTACAGGTCCAAGGAACCCACCTTGAAAACCACTGGCCTGAACTCTGAACCTTTGTTTCTCTATCCTGCGGAGTGTTGGAAAAGGTCAGGTGCCCAGGCCACACCCCGACCAATGAAACTGGAATCCCCAGGGGTGGGACCCAGGCTTCTGGATGATTCCAAGTACAGCTGGGCTTGGGAATGCTCAGCTGCACCCTCCCATTGGATCCTCACCACTGGTAGGGGTATTTCTTTCTTATAGATTAGGAACCAGGATTCAGAGGAGTTAGTTACTTTCCCAAGACCCCTCGCCTTTGACTCCAGATGCCATGTTCTTTCAGCCACTCGACTTCCCCAACCCCTCCAGCTAGTCGGAAATCAGACCATGGCTTTTGAGGTTCCCGACAGCTCGTGTTCATTGAGCACTTACAAGGTGCCCAACACTCCTGCTGTTATTCTCACAACAAATACCTGCCAACCGTTATCACACCCAAGTGACAATGGGGGAAACTGAGGCACAGAGCGATGGAGCAATTTGACCTAGGCCATTTAGCCAGGCAGTGCTAAAGCCAGAATTGAACCCAGCCACCTGCACTGACTTGAGGGACTCAGGTGGTGGGTGAAGAATGCAGAAAGGGAGTGGGAATCTGGACTGGACTGGGAGGGGGCAAGAGGCGGCAAAAGCCAGGCGTGTGGGTGAGGCTGGGCAGCAGGTCCTAAGCAGGCAAGCGGCCAACGACCCAAAAGTGGGTAGGTCACAGCTTGGAAGACCTTAGGAGACTGCTGGGACTTATCAAGCTGCCAGGGCAACTCTGCGGGCCCAGGCAGCATCTTACATACTTCCTGTCTCCACAGCAGCAAATCCCAGTGACCACTCCGCCCAGGGCTTCCGGTCAAGGGCATGTGGTGAGCTGACACCAGCTGAAGGTGCAGTGGGAGGAAGGAGGAATAGCTTCTCTGAGCGTCAGTGTTGTTCACAAAATGAGCTCCAACAGCCTCCTTTGGACTGCGCAGCACACCTGCTCCCAACCCCCGTGCAGATGCCCACTCCGTCTGTCCCATTTTCTCCCCACCCACTTTCATGTCTGGTCCCCACAACTTCCTGTATTTGTTGGCTACCTTCCCAGGCCTGGACCTTGGCTCTGCTTTCCTGATGTCAGCAGCCCTTCTCCCATTTGGCACCGTGTGGCTGTGGGCAGATAACGGGTGACACGGCCCTCCTCCCTGTCACCCCACCATTTGGCACAGTCCTCAGAACAGCCCAGATCTGAGTTCTCTCTGGACCCCTCGTGCTGGATGTCCCCAGGCATACACAGCCCAGGAACAGTGCTGAGACACTGGAGAGCCTTTGATTTCTCTTGGGCTGAGGTGAGTATCAGGCAAAGAGATTACGGCATGCCGCCCTGAGGCTTCCCCTGAGAACGGACGTGCCTTATCCACGGACCATCTGTACAACTATTTCATGTTTTTCTTCAAATTAACTCCCTTTCCAGCCTTTGACAAATGTATTTGAAATGGAATCTTTGTATTATTGCCACCAGTGGAAAACCATTGTCATTAACAGAGGATACCAAAACCATAGAGAAAATGGAAAAAAGAAGCCAATTCTAACTACCTTCTGCTATCTTGCAGAGGTTCACATCCTGCCAGAGGCTTGAAGCCTTCTCGTTAAGAGAGGAAGAGCACAAACGAAAGAGATGTTAAGGACACGTTAGCACGAGAGCGAGTGCCACAGGAGTCTGCTCCCAGACACTGTCAGAAGGATGGATGCAGGGAACTTGAAAAGAGAGCTTTCCCACCGAGATGCAATGGTGTGTAAGGCCTGCCCCTTCCCCTCCTCGCCAGACTGCCCACAGCCCCAGGGGTGGGGGGCCTGGCTCCACTTCCCCTGGCCTGGGCCACTTTTAGAAAGAGCAGTCAGTAGCTTGGCTGTGGATGCGGTGCTGGAAGGATCCAGGCTGCCTGCAAAACACAAAAGCATTTCCCACTCCGCAATGGGTTCCAGACATCCTTGGACAAACAGAGGGGTTGGCAGCAGGAGCTGGACCCTCAGAGCTGTGGGCCCACACCCTTCAGATACCAGGCCTTCCTGCCCCTGAAAGAGCCTCCCAGGGAAGGGGTGGTTCTGGTGTTAATGACCGCTCGGAAGTCAAAACTCCACAGAAACTTTGGAGTAATAGCAAAGCCTCACAAGGTGAAAACTCATAGCCCCTCTGTGTTGTGTTAAATGCTTTCCATGCCTGGCTGCTTTATACATCTGCTTTCTTGCATTTCCTCTGATGCACAGCAGAGAAAGTGTGAATGCACAAAGCCTGTGGGAACTGGGCAAGTAATGCAAGTGAGTAAAGCTGGCCACGACAGAGGGTTGCGGGGACCGAGGCAAACTGGACAGCCACTCAACTCTTCTCCACTGTTCTCATGTGGAAATGTGGGCTGAGTTCCTAGAGCTGCTGATTTTCAAGAGATTCTGGAAATCTGAATTTGTATGTGAAATCTCCCTTTTATACCAAAATATTTAAAAACTCTGTGAGAGTGTGCACAAATGTATGTACACAAATGTGCCCAGCAGCTTTATCAAGCAATAGCCTCAAACGGGAAACAACCCAATGTCCTCAAACAGGTGAATAAACAAATTGTGGTACATGCTTATAATATGGATGTGATATCCGTACAACACTCACGGCTCAGCAAAAAGAATACACTAGGAATCTCACTTATACTGAGTGCAAGCCAAATGGAAAAGAGTGTATGGGGTATGTCTCACTTTATATAATAGTTCCAGAAAATGCAAAGGAACCTACAGTGACAGAAGCAGATCAGAGGTTGTGTTGGCAATGGGGGAGGGAGGGACAGGAGGGAAAATGACAAAGGGACACACGGAAACCTTTCATACAGTTACTACCTTCACTGGGGGGGCTTCGTGACATATATTTTGTCAAAACTCAAATTGTACACTTGGAATATGCACAGCTAATTATGTGTCAAGTAAAAGTAAAGCTGCTAAAAGAAAAACGTGAGGGGCCAAATAATGAGTGGGCCAAGTTCAACCCATAGACCGCTAGTGTTTATCTTGTTTAAACTGCTCGATCAGCCCTTAATTAGGACCCATCACATTTCTTTCTCCATGCATTTATGGTTACAAAGGCGAAGGGGACTGAGAAATTCCCATGATGGCAGAGGTGCAGACGGGCCTGGCAGAGGGGAAGATGGGGACCCAGGGACACGGGCAGATGTTACCCAGAGAGAGCCTGTCACCTGTACCCACCAACTAAATTCCAAAGGTTTTCTGAAGACTCTAAAGCACTTGACTTTTTTTCTCTGTACATCTAGTTGGTCTCCTAGGATCCAGTGCCCTCTGAACAAGCTGGCAGCAAATCAGCTGGTAATAGCAAAAGCAAACAGAACAGTTAGGAGACCACAGAGATAATCCTGGCCAGAGATGGTGGGGGCCCGGTCAGCGTTGGGGTCAGAGAAGGGATGGAGAAGTGGTGAGTCTGCAAGGAGAGCCAACCGGGTTGGCTGACGGCGTGGATGAGGGCGGGAGAGAAAGACAGGCATCCACGTGGACTGCAAGGTTTGGGACTGAACGCGTGGAAGGTGGAGACCCTGGAAGCATCTGGAAGTCAGAGCCACCAGCTAGACGGGAGGGCTCCAGGCGGAGCAGGCGGGGGCAGAAAGCAGGCTCCTGTCTGCTGCCTCTGACTTCAGGAAAGCTGACAGCAGGCACAGGCTGAGAGCTGTCCCACAAAGCAGAGAAATCCAATTATCTCCAAAACCGGAGTGAGCCAATGCTTCTGGCTTACCCTGACCCCCCAGCTCCTAACTTCATTTGCTCTGACCACATTGGCAATCCAGATGGGAAAATGAGATTATGATTCTGGGGCACGCATTGCTGTGGGGTGGGGAGTGACAGAAACCCCAGAGGGCCATTCGCATCTGCACAAATTAGGCACCATCTGTGTGGTGGGGTAAGCTGGCCTGACCCTGGCAGGAGAAAAGACTGGGCTTGGCTTGATAGCTTGGAAGCAAAGCACAATTAGAGAAAATCTGATTAGAATTGGTGGATGGAGGCTTGCCTTTTGGAAGCACGGGGCTCTCCCAGTATTCTGAGTCTGGAAGAGAGAAAGCGAGAGGGAAGAGAAAGGAGAGAGAGGGAGGGAGAGAAGGGAAGACCTCTGCTTACCAGATGTGATGTCAAAGCAAATACCCTTACAACCTATGCTCTGGCTACTTCCTACCGGACACGGACATCCCTCCCCTCTCCACCAGCCTGTTCAAAATGCAGACTCTCAGGCCCAGTCCCAGACATGCTCGATCAGAGCCTGCATTTCGATGCAGTCCCTAGTAAAATTGAGGATCCCTGCACACACTGGTCTCCACTGCTGTTTTCCAAGGGCCAGGCTTTCACCTACATCCTCACCATTTTTGCATATCCCCTCACACCCCTTGTACCATGATTAGCAATCTTCAAATCAATTCACTTTTGGGGGAAAAATTAAAAAAAAAACACACCTTAAGTCCATTTATTTAAAAATGAAACTTTGTATCACTATTATCAGCAGGAAATTAGCATCATTTGGTATAAATGGAAATAATCATGAAAAGGCATGAAACAACATGAAAGTAAAACTGTGTTATTTAAACCCTGGTTGGACACTGCCGCCTGCCCGAAGTTCTTAGTCTGAGGCCGGCACTCTGTTTAAAAGGGAGATGAGGGGTTGTTAAAGAGTTGAGGAAGGCATTCCAGCCTGACCAAGGCTTTCCTCTTAAAAAGGGATGAGGAGGGAACACCTTTCTCAGGGTGTGATGCAACAATGTTATTAACTCTGCGTCCACACTGTCACACCTATGGTCACTTCCTTGTCAGGCCGAGGCCCCTCAACTTCAGCACTGTTCTATGGCGGGGCTCCAGGCCCCGCCGGGGCCCTTGCATCTCCTCCCCACATTGAGTCGCCCCCTACAAGGCACATTCAACTAATTAGAAGTGGGTGGAAACTTAAGCTTCTCTGGAGACCCCTGGGGCTCCCCTCTATCAGCGATTAATATGACTAGGAGATACCCCAGAGCCCCAAAGTCCAAGGACAAGGACCCAGGACAAGTTATAAAGTTTGGGTGTGTCCTCGGGGATGGAACCCCAGGATCACAGTGAGAAGCTGAGACTGTCCACCTAGCTTCAAACTGCTGTTGGATTCAAAGTCTGCATGGGGAGCTGTGTCAACCTGGCCTCTCAAAGTGGATTCCTATGACCACTTGGGCAATACTTGGTGGCACAGGTGAGGATGGGGGCCTAGAATTTTCCAGAAATGCCTCTTGCCAAGGGGAATTATACCAAGCTCAACAACTGACAGTTAAAATATTAAAGGGAACATTACAAGTCCTCCAGCGGAAGCAAGATGTTGAAAGGTGATACGGTTGCTCTACATTTATCTTCCTTATACCAGCTCCTTTTATTACCTTAGAAAACCACAATGTGAGATAGGCGCCAGCCAGAAGAGAAGCCCTTGCTCAGGCAATGGTGTCAGTAGTGTTGTGCTGGGGTTTGGTGTATTTTAAATGGGTGCTGGCTTATTTGCATAGCAGCTGGTGATCAAATAATGACTATTAATAAAAACACACACAGTTGCAAAACCTCTCTATCAGTAGTGGTGAGGTTGTTAGTAAAAACTCAAACGTTCCCTGGAGAAATCTGGGAAGGTGAAAGTTTTTTTCCGCCACTCCCACCAAAAGATTCTTTTCCTCCCCATCCATAATTATATTAATACTTAGTTACCTTTCAGTGCTTACCATGTGCCAAGCAGATTTTAAGGGCTCTACAGAGATCAACCCCGGGATCATCACGATGTCACCAAACAGGAACTTTTCTTCCCTGATTCACAGACATCAGCCACCAAGACCCACCAACGTGGCTTCCCAAGGCATCTCAGGCCTCAGACTTCATGCACGAAACATGGAAATGAACCATATCTGATTCATAGTATGAAACGATCCAAGTGTCCATTGAAGGATGAATGGATACACAGTATATATATTCAATGGACTATTATTCAGCCTTTCAAAAGAAGGAAATTCTGGCACACTCTACCACACGGAGGAACCTGGAGGACATTATGCCAAGTGAAATAAAACAGTCACAAAGGACAAACACGGCATGATTCCACTTACACGAAGAACCTCGAGTAGTCAATCCGTAGAGGCAGAAAAAAGAAGAGTGGTTGCAGGGGGAGAGGAGAACGGCAAGTGACTGTTTAATGGGCATGGAGTTTAAACACTGAGTTCTTTCAGTTTGGGAAAGATGAAAAAACAGTTCTGGAGAGAGATGGCAGTCATGGTCGCACAACAGTGTAAAACACTAGTGAACTCTCCACGTCATAATGGGTGCTACAGACTGAACTCATATTCCAAAATTCGTTATGTTCAAACTCGAACCCCCATTGTGACGGTATTGGGAGGTGGGGGTCTTTGAGAGTGACTAGATCATCAAGAGGCTCATCAATGGGATTAGTGTCCTTAGAAAAGAGACCTCAGAGAGCTCTCTTACCCCTTCTGTCATGCAAGGGTACACACAGCAAGGAGACTGCCATGCACCCAGAACCAGGCCCTCACCAAACACCAAATCTGCTGGTGCCTTGATCCTGGACTTCCCAGTCTTTAAAACTGAGAGAAATACATTTCTGCTGTTTATAAGCCACCCAGTCTAAAGTTTTTTGTTATAGCAGCCTGAATGGACTAAGAGGATGGTAAATTTTTGTTATGTGTATTTTACCGCAGATTTTTCCCATAAGAAAAAAAGCTCTTGAAATTAAAAGCACTGACTCATTCATTCGTCAAAGTTCAAAAGATTTGTAGATTCCTTTCATTCAATGCACAAGGATTAAAGGAGTGTCTACTGTGTGCCAGGCAGTACCCTAAACAGGTGGGTACGGAACTGAATCAGGAGTGACGCTCTGGAGAGATGTGGACACAAATAAATCAATAAGTACAGTAAAATCAGAGCCACAGACACAGTGTGTACCGGGGGCCTGCTTCTGCGAGTTGCCCATTCTACAGATAAGGAAACTGAGGCACAGAGAGGTACAGGAAGTGGTCCAAAAAGCTACAGAGACGATGAAGCCAGGATTCACCCCCAGGCAGTCACCCTCGGTTTGTGCTTCTAACCACATGCCATGGGGCGGAGGGAGCCATGGTAAGCTTTGTAAAACTACATTTGTAGTCAGCAAACTACAGCCTGTGGGTCAAATCCGGCCACTGTCTAGTTTGGCAACACAGCCACATTCATTTGTGTACATACTATCTATAGCTGTCTGTATCAGAGATTTGAGAACTTGTGACAGAGACCACATGCCTGCAGAACTGAAAATATGATCTGGCCCTTTACCGAAAAGGTTTGTCAACCCTGTCCTAGGGGATTGGTAGGAAAATGTTAAGGGAAGGAGAGAGGGGAAGGCACAGATGCCAACTCCTCCTTCTCAAGATATTTCACATCCCTCTTCCCCTTCCATCTGAAGCCACCCCCTTAATGCAGGTGGCGTCCCTCACCAGGAGCCTTCCACAGCCTCCTTACCCCTCTCCCCGTGTCCACCCTTAAGCTCCGCAACACTTTCTCCATCCAGGAGGGAAGAGACCCACCTAAAGATGAGACTGGCTCCTAACGCCTTCCACTTAAACCAACTATTCTCAGAATGAAGCCCAAACCCCTCATCAGGACCTACCAGGCCCTGCAGGCCCTGAGCCTGCCTCCTCCTCCAGCCCCATCCCACATGTGCCCTTTGCACTCACTGGCCTTTCTTGCAAATACTCTACCCACCACCCCTGGCTGCCTGACTCTCCAGAGACCTGCTCTTGAAGGAAATGGCCGGCCTGCCTGGCCTACCTGGTATAACGTCCCCATGAGAATCTCTGCCCACCTGCTTCTTCCCTCAGATCACTTATTACAACCTTGCAAATATTTTACAGAAACTTATGTTTTGGCTGCCTCCTTCATACCCCAGGCCCGAGGGTGGCCTATGTGGGTGGGCTTTTCCTCATTTCCATTAACCTCTGCATACAGCCCAACTACCCCCCTCCCAATATATATACAATATATGTTTGTATATATAAGCCTGTTTTGCAAATACAGGTTCAAGGCTACTCCCGACTTCCTATCCCCTCCAATCAGACTGCCATCCCAAAGTCCTTCCTGTGTATAAATGTCACAGCCCCCACTGCCCCCACCCAGAAAGCACCCTGAGGACAGGCCCCAGAGGGCCAGGTGTGTCTAGCGCGGCCTCCAGCACTCAGGGGCACTCTAAATTCACATGGCCAGGGAGGATGCATTCTGTGCAGGGAGGACTGCCCCAGAGGTGTGAAGCAGCGTGATGCCTTCCACAGTGGAGCAGCGAGAGGGCGTGTGTGGGAGAAGCAGGAAATGGTGTCCTTCCACTTCATCAAATTCAAAAAGCACCCCAGCCCTCAACAGGGGTCCTGAGGTTACTGAAACCTTTGAAGGTCAAAAGGTTGCATTTCCAAAGATGCTGATGTGGGCAGAGAAGTTCCTGGGACTCCGATATCTACATGCCCCCCTTGCTGGTCACACTCAAGCCGGTGGCCCTCAGATGGAGTAAAGGGTCCTGGAGGCCATCAGCAGCCTCTCAGCCTCTCAGGTGCCATGGCGACAGCAAGAACAAGCCATCTCCACCATTGGAGAACACAGAAGGATTGACCTCAACTCCCCGCCGGAAGCTCACAGCCCCGCCCTGTTTGGGTGGACAAGCTCCTAGGCTACAGGACATGCGGGACTATTTCTGCCCCAGGGGTGGGCGGGAGGAGGAAGAGGGTTTGGCAGCTTGGACAGCTGGGTGCCTTCGCTCACCTTAGCCAGCTGTGTCTGCAGCTTATTCTTCACATCCGTCACCTCGGAGATGCGGGTGTTGAAGGCCAGGTTGGTGGTGGTAAACTGCTTCCACATCTGATCCGACAGGGTCTCAAAGAGGTTGTCGGCCTCCTCCCGCAGCCGGATGCAGTTGGCCCGCATGTTCTGCGAGTGCCTGATGTTGTCATTACTGAACTTGGCCCAGGTCTCAGGCACAGAGATCCTGTAAGAGGTGTGAGGACAGATTTAACACGGGAGGAATCAGGGGCTTGGGGCAGGCCTCAGAGGATCCAGGGTGTCTCAGCCTCGGCATGTCTGACATTTGGGGCGGATCGTTCTAGGACGTGGGGCCGTCCTGCACGCTGTGGGGTGGCTAGTGGCATTCCCAGCTTCTATCCACTAGATGCCAGCAGTGCTGCCCTGCTGGCTGTGACAATCAGAAATACCTTAGACATTGCCGCATGTCCCCTGGAGGAGGGGCACCATCACCCTCAGGTGAGCAGCCCTGGGAATCCATCCTCCTCATTTTATAGGTGAGGCAGCTGCAGCCCAGAGACAGTTGCTTTTCCAAAGGGCACACGGTGAGTTGTAGGATGGGAGGGATTCCATCAAAGCAACAGGAGTGTGTAAACCCCTCCCATGGCCACCACCTGAAGCACACGGACAGGCCGAGAAGCAGGCATGTTACAAGGTTGGCTGCAGAGTCCCTTCAGTTCAGTGACGAACACGTGCCAGGCTACTTTGCACCAACTTACTCATTCAGCAAATGTTCTCTGAATACCTGCCCATGCCAGGCGTTGTTCTAGGCACCGGGATAGAGCCACAAACAAGAACAGCAACATCCCTGTCCTCGTGGAGATAAATTTCCAGCGAGGGAGACAGACATTACTAAGTAAAGAACGTATTTACACGTAGTATGTGCTGTGGAAGAATTTAGAGGCAAGATGAATTAAAGAGACAAACTGCAGTCACTATGTGTCAATCAGGGAATAAAATGGAACACTCAGAACATGTGGAGGCGCTCAGGGATTAGCAAACGTGGGAAATTGTCCCCATCCCAGGTGTGAGTTGGAAAGGAGAGGGAGGGGTAGGAGACAAGGAGCTGTGTGCAGTACCAGCCCTGGGAGGGAGAGCAGGGAGAATAAATCCCTGCCATCTTTCTCCTCGGCCCTCAGCCCTTTGCTGGTGCCCCTCCCCGTGGCTGAAACTAGCTGGGAACCAGCTAACAAAGGGCCAGGCAAGCTGGCCTGGAGGGCAGCCTCCTCTACGGCACTCACAGCAGGGCAGCTGGAGAATGGGCCTGGGGGACTAACAGACACAGGCTACATTAGGAGGGGCTGGCGGGGGAGGCTTCTTGGAGGTGGTGACAGGGACGTAAAAGGGATTCAGTTTGAACAACAGAAAGTTCTTCCTGGCAGTCTGTAAGCCCCTGCAACAAGTGACCAATGTCGTGTATGGGGGTTTTGTCCTCTCCGAAGTCTTTGAGGAGGAACATGCTTTTTTTTTGAGCTGGCCTCAGTTCCAGGGTAAACCAGACTAGATAACTTTTCAGGTGCATTCTATCCAGGAAGTCTCCAGTCCTTAAATAAAACATTTTTATTTCAAGGCAGTAGGAAAAAGGAGTCTCAATTTTTGAGAACAGGTGTCTCTTTCCAGACTTTTTAAAGCACACTGAGATTGCATGGTGAATAGAAATTTTTTGAAAACATACATAATACGTGGTTGTTTTGTCTGTCTTTTGCAGGAGCTAAAATGGAGCAATAAACAGGGATCTTGGGCTTCTGGGGATGGGAGAGAGCACTGTGTCTGATCCAAAATTTTTATTCAACAAAGACCAGAGGCTCAGAGAGATAAGTGTCTCCTCCAAAGTCATACAGCCACTCATCATCAATCCAGCCTGTGGATTTACTGAGTGTACTTCCTGCTGCCGAAAGGGGCACTGTCAGTGGTGAGGAGCAGACTCTAAGTCCTCATCCTCCCCGGAGCAGACAGCGAGCCCCCTTAATCACATTCTTCGGGGGGTTGGGGGGTGTATGTACCAGAGGCAGCCTTCTGCGTGCAGGGGATGTGACTCAGTAGGGGGGACACACTTCATGGAGCCCTGTCCTCTAAAGAAGGAGGTGACAGCAGGCTTTGCTGGGGAGGCAGGAAGGTGCCGTGGTAAAGCACGGAGGTCCAGGTCCAGCATGGGCTTAGCTGGGGGCTCTGCCACTGGCTGTGTGAGCTTGAACCAGTCACTTCACTTCTCTGAGCCTAGTTTCCTCATTGTAAAATAGGGATAATAATGGTGTCTATTCTCGGGGTTGCTGAAATATGAAAACTCCTATCAGGGGGCCTGAAAACATTAAGTGCTTCATAAATGTTTATTGTTGATGAGGTGCTGTGTGTCAAGCTCTCAGAACAGTGCCTGGCACACAGCAGGCATCAGGTGAAAGGCATCCACTGTCTCCTGTGCCCGCATCTCCTGTTCCTCCTCGGTTAATCCACGGCATGGAGAACTTCCATGACCTGAGATACTTTCCTTCCCAGCCTCCAATGTCCTTTAACCTGTCAGGATGGGCCCTGCTCTAAGAAAACCCCCCACACAAAGCCCTGAGCTGGTACACCTGGCGAGCAATTTAGTCGCCAAACAGCAGCTCCCGCTTTCCAGCTGGAGTGATTGGATGAGGGACTTTGAATAGCAGGCCCCGCAGGGCATGGAAACGGGAGTCTCCACCAGGTTTCAGGGAGGCATGTTTGGGAGGGGCGCCCCGTGGACTCCCTGTGGGCATGGGCAGCTGTGACTGAGATGGCAGAGCCCCAAACCCTGCTCCCCTGGTCAGGGGCTGTCACTGCTGGAGACCCCAAAGGGTCATTTCAACACTTGCATATGTACCAAGATCCAGAAAGTGACCTTGGGCTTGGGCCAACAAGACTGCCAGAAAACTCCTTCCCTCTCTCCTTTTCATTCTTCTCTCATTCAACAAATATTTATTGTACACCTACTATGTGTTGAGCACAATTCTATGTGCTAGAGGATTTCTTTTTTTTTAAGGGACCAAGATAGACACCACCTTCTGCCTTACCTGGAGCATCTCTCCCTCTCCAGCCCTAAGTGTCCCAGACCTCAGACTGCTGATTGGGAAAGTGTGCCTTAGTTCTGCATGAAATTCCAGAACGCTGTGACATGGCCACAACAGTGCCAGGCACACAGGAGGCACTTGTCTCATAGCGGTTGTGACGAGAAAATGAGGTCACACAGCAAGCACTCGATAGATGTTAGCTGTTGGAAAGGCAATGGTATGCTGACAACACCTCCTCCCGCTTCTTGGCTCAGTCCAGCTGCCAGAACCTTCCTTTCCAGCCTTCCCCTTGAGTCTGTGGCTCCCCAAGAACCTTCTGGTAAACTGCATCTCAAATTAGCTGGAATTGGACTCTGTGGCCTGCCAAGGAGCATCCCCATTCAACCACACGGCCCTCACCTGACTGGCACGTGGTGCCCCTGTGGTTCCTTGGCTGAGCAGACTCAGAAACCCTCACTCCCGCCCCCACGGCCAGGGACGGGGGCCTGAGCCCAGTGCTTACGTGCCGTCGATTCTCTCCACGCCATGGAAGAAGCTGATGCAGTCTGACGTGTTCCTCAGGTTAAAGCACTTCTCATCGATAAACTGGGCTGAGTTTTTGTCCTCGAGGTCCCTCTCCAGAGCATGCTGAGCATCTCGGTTATCCCTGTCGGGGGTGAGATTTGTCCCTGGATTGCACACTTACACAGAATCCCTCACTCAAGGTCACAGGGAGGTCAGTGCAGAGCCACTGCTCAAAGCAAGTCTCCGGACTCCTAAGAGGATGCTCTGTCTACCCTTAGTGACTTCTCGGCCTTCTTCCCACCTTAATGCCCCCACCACACACCCAGGGCCACTCCCACTTCCCCCCACCCAGCTCCGCTTCCCTCCCCTCCCCCAGTGTAAGTAGACCTGTTGTCATTTAGAACAGGGATGGGCAAACATGTACTGCAAATGGCCAAATATTAAATATTTTAGGCTTTGTGGTTCATATCGTCTGTTACAACTACTAAACTACACAGGAAAGGAATCACAGATAATACGTAAATGAATGAATGGGTGTGGCTGTGTTCCAATAAAACTTTATTTACGAAAAGAGGTGATGGGCCAGATTTGGCCCTCCAGGTGTACATACGCTGACATGCTGACCTCATTTAGAAGATATGAATTCACAGATCATTGTGTCTAACCCTCTGCCTGGCACAGAAGAAAAAGACATGACTAAGACCCAGGAGCTCACAGATTTGCATAAACACAGTAAAAATAAATAAACCGTACAGGTTTGAGAAGGATGCAAAGTGATACAGAGAAGGAAGCCACTAACTCAGCAGACTTTTGGTTTCTCTCTGTCTCAGGCTCTCTGGGTCTCTGCCTGCCTCATCTTTCTTAGATTCTCTGTCTTGGGGCCTCTGTGTGTATGTCTCTCTCTCTTCTCTGTCTTTGTCTTTTTGCCACATTCCTTTTCTACTATGGATCCTGAGAGCTGATGAGGAATTTCAGACAGGCCAGGAGCAGGGAAATGTGTTAAATCGTGTTAGCGGGCATCCACCTATTAGGATGCTCAGGGAGTCATGCTGGGCAGGAGGAACCACCCTGGAGCCCTGGGGCCTTCTGAATTTGCAGAGCCGTGGAGAAATGGGGCCAGGTCCTGCCTAATGAACTGGAATGTGAAGAAAGACCAGCATGTGGAAAGAAACATGCCAGAGCATTAGCAGGGAGCCTGTGGCCTCGGGGTCCCCGCTAAGTTCGTCTGGCCTCCTGGGCCTTGCTAATGAGGCCTGGGGAAAATCGGGCAGCCTCTGTCTCCCTGCCTTGGCCCACAACAGAAAGCACAGCCAGTGCCAAGGCTCAGCTGGCTGTCAGCTCACCAAGAAAAGCTTGAACTTGGCTCCAGCCCAGGCAGGAAGAGCCTTTTCTACTTTGCTGGGGCGCCTGGTGAGGTGAGGACATGGCCCTGCCCCGATGCAGCCTCAAGCCTCGTCAGAAAACTACGAGCCACCAGCCCAGCGCCTGCTCATGCCAGGGCAGCCACATGAGCAGGTCGGCGGCAGAGGCTCTGGCTGGTTCTAGGTTGGTTAAGGTGCCCTGGCAGGGAGCTGCCTCCCGGCAGGATGACAGACATCCTCCGACAAGGTCACACAGCCTCCAAGCAGGGTTGCTCAGCCTCGGCTCCTGGCAAAGGCGGACACCCCCTCCGCCTGCTCAGAGTCTATCCCTGAATTTCCCTCTCTCTTGTCCTCTTTCTCTGTGTCTGTCTCTGTCTCTGTCTTTCAACTTGATTCCTCTGTCTGGCGTGTCTCCATCCCTCCTTGTCCCCCATGTCCCTATTCCCAGTGCCAGTCTTGGTCCTTCCTCCCCTCAGACAGCACAAATCACTCCGTGCCTCCCAGGCTGTGGGACTGTCTCCAACATCTCCTCCAGGGTCCAGCTCCCCAAGTTCAAGTCTCAGCTTTTGTTCAAACTAACCTTGTTCAAACTGTCCCATTTCCCACCATCCCACCACTGAGTTCAGCCATGGCCGTGTGGCAACCACAAATAGAAAACCATTCATAAATGATCATAAACATAAGGCCAAGAAAAATACAATGAAGACATCTGCCTGCTCAAAGCACTTCCCTTGTTAAAGCTTCCCAGTTTAAATAAAAGTATTTGAGGTTTTTTTTAAGTGAATTAATATAGACAAACATTAGGTGAACCATAGTCCAAGCGGTAAGTAGAAGTGTCAGAAATAAGAACAGAAGTGTGCACTACTCTCAAACCCATTCAACTGTCCCTTCAGCCACTGCCGTTTTGTGTCTCATTTTGGACACCTCCACCTCTCATGTCCACCCTTGCCTACACCCTGGGTGATTCTCTCCTGTCCCTGTACCCAGTTCTAACTGCCTCAGTGGAGGTGAGGGGCTGTTGTGTGTGTGTGTGTGTGTGTGACTGCTCTTTCTCCTCTATGGAAGCAGGGCACCCACTTCCAGAGCCTATGTGCAAGCTGCCTGGCCCGCTTAGTATCCCAGCCCACTTGCCCACATGTCCCACCTGCAGGAAGGTGTGGCCGGGGCAAGAGGTAAAGGCAGGGTCCAGCTCAAGGGCCCGGTGGGAAGGCTGCCTCCAGGAGAGCTGGGGACCAAGGGCTTACCTATGGGTCCAAGCCCTCTAAAACTCAGGTCTACCTTTAATTATGAAGGAAACCTCCTGGTTTGTCGCAATACTGGCTATGTAATCTTCAAAGAACAAAAAGCTATTCCCTTTGAAGACTCTTGGTTCAAGGTATCTGCGAGGTCCCCTCTGAAGCTGTCCCAGCCCCTCACCTTGATACCTGATGCCACCACTCTCTGCTTTTCCCAGAGTTCAGAACTCCCATGGGCATGCCACAGGCTAAGCGGGGCCTCAGTGAGGCCAATTTCTTGTGCCTAAACCCTCACTGCAAATGAGAACCACCACTGACATGCTGGCCCACGAAACCAATTGTGCGCATCCCTGTAACATCCTAGTGGTAGACTGATATCAGCCAGGGTGGTAGCATTTACACCACTGCAATTGGCAAATCTACAAATCAGGATTTTTCTTTGTTCCTGGAGAGCTGGTTGTTAAACACCTACCAGTATACCACTGGCCAAAAGAACCACCTAGAAACAGGGGGCCCATCTGGTTTGGCCCCCAGAAACCTACAGACCCAAAATGAACTCCAAGAAAAGGGAGAGAAAGCAGCCCTTACCGCATCTGGATCTCAAATCTTTGAGCTAATTTTCTCATCTGTTCTTGGCAACATTTTAGCAAATCTACTTCCTGCAATGAAAAAAGTCAGAAAGAGCAGTGAGTGCCCCTTCAGAGACTCACAGCGTCCGCTGGACAGCCACACCCCTTGCCTCTCATGGCCCTCTTTCTGCCCCACCAGGTGAATGTCAGTGTGGGGCCTGATTCCTGCCTCAACCCACATGATCCCAGGGCCACACAGCTAAGGGTTGATTGTGCAAGTCCCACGTTCTTTGCCCTTTTCTTTTCTTTTTATATACTTCCAAATTAAAATAAAATTTAGCCCCTACTATGCGCCTAGTGCTCAATTATAGATTATTTTATCATTAAGTAATGCATACTAATTGGTACAGTGTGCGACATGCAACAGGTGCTCATAAACCCTAGCTTTTGTTCCTGTTACTGACTGGCATTATGATGATGCCTGTTTGGTGATGAAAAGACTGAGGTCAGATGACCTCATTTCTCCCTGTTCCGAAACTGCAGCCTAGACACCCACCCATGCTTTCTGCTCCTGACAAGCAGCTCAGAAACCTCTCTGACCAGCTTGTCCTCCCTCCTCCCTCAGGGGACCAGGCAGACCCCGGAGGCTCCTTACCCGGATAAGGTTTTTCTCCACATTGTCATGGACCAAATCAATCCCAGTCCTTTTCTCTCGATGGTACAGGCACTCCAGGGCCACCTGCAGGGAGCACAGAAATTGCCAGTTCCCCTTGCAGCTGTATGCAGACCCTGGGTGGAGGGGACTCACCTCTACCTTTGTCCCAGGGACCCCAGATACTTCCTGTGGCCTCATCACTGCGCATTTGGGTGGGCTCCACCCCTTCTCCCTCATCGGGAGCCGTGGGAGGCTGTGTCTGTGGATGGGTGCAATACTGGTGCATATCCCACAGGCATGCTGTGCTAAGTAGGTTTGAAGACTATAAGGCTCTCAGAATACTGCCAAAAGAACCACCTAGAAACAGGGGGCCCATCTGGCCTGGCCCCCAGATATTACCTATGCATATATGTGAAACCCCTTTTTGGAGATTTCTAAGTGGGAGGAGAGCTTTAGGAAGCGACCAGGACCAAGTGACACCCAGGAGACCCTGCCGCACAGCCATAGCTCTAGTAACTATGGTGGCAATGGGCAGAGCAGAACAGAGACAGGAGAGGAGGCTGCTCAGGAGAGCTCCTACTGCAGGAGCTAGTGATTGGGCCACTGGACCGTGATGTCACAGAAAGCAGGGGAGGGAGACGGAACCACGGGACAATACCGAGTGTCGGGATGCAAATGCATCTGGGAACTTGGAAAGGAAGAATTCATTGATTTCGTGAGGATTTACTGAGCCCCTTGTGTGTGTCACGCTCAGTCAAGGTGCTGGGGACACGGCAATGAACTAAATAAATCCCTACTCGGATGGAGTTCTAATGGAGGGAACACAAGTAAACACATAAAGAAACACAATCATTTCTGCCTGCAATAAGGCTAGTCCCTGATAGCCTTACAGAAGTAGATAGTTGGGATGATGTGGGTAGGCAGTGAGGGAGGACTTCTCTAAGGAGGTGGCAGGAGACCTGATCATGGGAAGCAGCAGAGATGAATGGGAATAATGAGCCAGGAAGAGGGAGCAGCAGGTGCAAAGGCCCTGAGGTAGGAGGCACAGCAGAAAGGAAGCCACTGGGGCTGGAGACAGTGAGGCCAGAGTGGTGGGCAGGCACTGGAGGCTGTAACAAGGAATTTAGAGTTAACTAGGGTGTATTAGGAGCCAGGAGAGGATTTTAGTGGGGGATAGGGGAGCAGGTGTGTAAAGATCCAGTTCAATATTTAAAATTGCTCCTCTGGTGCTGTTTAGAAAATGGGCTGGAGGGGTGGCCAGGAAGGAGGCAGGCATCACGGTCTAGGGATAGGCTGCCTGGGCTGAGCTGGTGGCCCTGGAGATAGAGAGAAGAGGTTAAGATGAGATGTTGTCTCAGGTCCCCATGCCACCACGCAGCTGTCAGAGGCCAGGTGACCTGGCAGAGCTGGGTTATCCAGACAGACTGGTGGGCAAGAAGAGAGGGGAGAGGACAGCAATGGATTCTGGATGCCGCCTGGGGTCTCCTGCCCACTGTCCTCTGGGGAGAAACCTGGGGGTGTAGGGAAACAGTAGGACCCCTCGTAGTGGGGAGAAACCGGTGCCATATCTCCCGGGTGATCTGGAGGCAGGACCTCTCCTCCACAAGTCCCCACACCTGACATGGAGCAGAATCACCCACTGGCGGCTTCCAGGCAGGAGGGTCTGAGTCCCCACAGGCTCCAGGGAGCCGCCGAACACCGTCCTGGCCCAGGTCTGCCCCCAAAGCGCGAGGCAGATGACGCTAGATCCCCTTATCGACTGTCCGCTCCACGACCCAGTGAAAAGTACTCGCCGGAGCCCTCGGCAGCCGGGGAGCCCAGGAGGGCTCTGGCAAATGGGCTACAAATAGAACCGCACAGTGGGCCTTCTGGAAAACCGACATTCCTTGACACTGCTGGCACATTTACCCTCTGCCTTACTCCCAGCTTCTTGCCTCAGCTAAGAATATCAAAACGCTCCTTGCACCAGGAGCTTGCAAGGTGAGATATGAAACCTCTGCCTGCAGTAGGAACAACACCACGGGCTACACATGGCCGAGCAGGAAGACAGGAGCCTGCGTCCTTTCTGACATGAGGTGGAGGCTGCAGAAGCCTCACCTGTTCTTTCTGGAATTCCCACTTCAGAAAAATTCCTATTTGGCTGAGCCGCTTTCGTTAAGTATCTGTCATATGCAGCCAAAAGCACTCCTAACGGATCCAGGACACGACTGGAGACTGGGAGACCAAGAACCATCCAGAATGTCCACATTCAGACATTTATTCAACAAATGTTTGTTGAGTGCCTGCTATGAGCCGCGCACCATGCTAGGCTGGGAAGACATTCAGACCGCTGGTGTGGCCAAAAGCCAATCCCCATAGACACTGCTCAGCAGGGACCAGCCAGACACACTGGCATGTTGCAGCAGAGTTATCAGTCTTGAACACTGTTGACAAAGCAGACGAAAATCCCTCCCTTCATAGAGCCTCTATTCTGGCAGGGAGAGGAATCAATTTTTTAAATGTGTAAATCATGGAGTATGTTAGGAGGTGTTACAGGCTACGGAGAAAAATTAGGCAGTTATTTTAAGTGTGTCTTTTTAAGACCATCGTACACATGCATGCACACAGGCACGTAATCCTTCAATCAAGCTTCTGCAGTTCTGATGTAATCCCGACAAGGAAAGGAAATTCAGTCCTGACCAAGGAATGTGACTGGGATAGCCCTGGATTGATCATGATTCTATTTTTTACCTTAGAAACTGATCGTGGATGACGCGGCTCAAATGGACTTGCTAGGTGCCTGTGCCCTTCGTCTTCACTCCAGGCAAGCGGAGCGCATGGGCTGCACCTCCCCACCCACACTCACCTTCAGGGGACAGTTCACCTCCTCAGCCGCACACTCCAGCCGCCTCCTGATTGTCTCCAGGCTGCGGTTCTCGTTCAGGAGCCTCTCCAGCTCATAGCTGAGCTCAGACTTCCAGAAGCCGATGTCCGACAACCTCTGGCGCAGGTTCCGGCAGGTGCCCTCCTGCATCTGATGTGTCAGCTGATCCTTGTCCTGCATGAGCCGCATGGAGTCGCCTGTCAGCCGGCCGGCCCACAGCCGCGAGGCCTCGGCCCCGCGGATCTGCAGCTGGTTGGACTGCTCCCAGTCGTGGGGACTATAGCGACAGAAGAGCGCAGAGCGGAGTGCCGGCAGGACGGTGGGTGGCCGCAGGGTGCTGCAGCATGTGGCTCCCTCATCCAAGCAGGGCTGGGTGTTGGAGACCTTGTAGAAGAGGCTGGGCCTCCACGAGGTGAGGCAGCGGTACCCAGGCAGGTAACAGGGCTGGCAGCACTCCCGGACGGCAGGAGCCGGCTCCGCGGGGGGCAGCGTGCCAATGTCACAGGCTTTCTTGGGGCCACAGTAACTGGCAGTCCGAGTGGTTCCAAGAAACTCCATCCTTCCTCATCAGCGCCACTAGGGCAGAACTCTGAGCAAAGGCAGACACCACAGCAGGGGGAGAAGCTTCTCTTAGGGCAGGACCTCTATGACTCGGCACTGCTGTCATAAAGCCTGGGGGAGGGGGGAATGTCACTTTCAGGCCAGCTGGGCCCCTATTGTCCCAGTCAACACACACATACAAAAGCGAATGTGAGTTTCTCAGTCCACAGAGTTGGAGGGGCAGGAAATGGCATTTATTTATTTTTCCACAGCAGTCGTATCTGCTTTTCCAGACCTAACTCTGCCCATGGGAGAAAATGTAAAACGTAGTAGTCCCCTCCAGTAAACTCAGTCGGCTCAGGGCAATTTGGTCAAAGTTAGTTGGTTTCTTTTTCTTTGTCCGCAGGGTGGCACCAGAATGGGAAATCCATAGTATGGAACACTATTCAGCAGTTAAAAGGAATGAACTCTTCACAGAGATGAATGTCAAACATATTAGGCTGAGCAGAAGCAGCTAAACTCAAAAGGTCAATCCTGTGTGATTCCAATTAGATGACATTCCGGAAAAGGCAGATCCGTATGGACACACGACTCATGGCAGGGGTAGGCGGTACCAGGGGCAAGACCAACTGTGAAGGAGCCTAGGGGGATGGTGACAGTATTGCTCTGTATCTTGACTGCGGTGGCAGTTACACAGCCATATGCACTGGCTAAAGCCCATAGGACCGGCCACTAAAAGAGGTAAATTTTACATAAATTACACTTCAATAAACTTGCCCTTAAACGAGGGTGGTAGGGATTGTGAGCTCCCGGGGTGGAGACTGTGCCTATGTGCCTTGCCATGAAGCCCCAGTGCAAGGCAGAACAAGAAAGCATTTGGCCCTCTGCCCTGTACCAATATCTGCATCCCAGGGAGAAACTACCCCTCCCACTCTGGGCTGGAGGGCATGGCAACAAAATCTCAAGGTGCAGAACAAAAGAGGTGCTTGATCTGTGGGCCCTTGTCCCCCTTCTGAAGAGGGAAAGAAAACAAACTTCGCCCTCTGGTCCTTGCTTGTGAAGGGAGATGGTCAGTGGGACTTTTCTCTCCAGCTGCTGGAACCCAGGACTGAAAAACGGAGTGTGTATGAGAGGACGAAGGGACAGAAATAACCTTAGGCACCTTCTATACCCCTGATGTTTCACATATACTCATTCAAAATATTTCCACAACCCACCTATAAAGCAACCTCATGTCACAGAGTGGGGTAAGGAAGTCGCGTGGGCTCTGGACCTGCCCCGTACCTAGAACGCCTACCTTGTGAGACCCTTGAAGATGGGCCATCACACGACAGGAAGTGCCTGCCCACCAAGGGCAGCCAAGAAATGGAGCAAAAAGATTCAGCGTATTTTTTTCAGCACCAAACATTCACGGTAAAAATAATAACGTGAGCAATCTAAGGGTATAAAGATTAAGATTTTTCTCACCAAGGGGCTACTTTGCATTTTCCCAGATACAAGTACTGTTGTCAGATTTTTGTATTTTTCCAGAGATATTCCATGCACAGACAAGACTAGATAAGTCTGTACCTTTTTTTCCATAAATGGTAAATACCATGCTCACCGTTTTCCACAATACCCTAAGTCTTGGAGATTATTCCATTTTGGTACATAAACATCTATCTCTTCCTTTTGGCAGCTGTGTAATTCTCCATCACATGGAGGTGCTACTATTTATTTGACTCTTCTCTATGACTGGGCATTTAAGATGCTTCCTGTCTTGCTGTTACAAACATCACTGCAATAAATGTCCTTCCCCGGGCAGGTCTTGAAATCGGTTTCCGTAGGGATGATCTGCACATGGCTCAGGTTCGTGCGTTCTGACATACAGGCACACAGGTACACCACCTCACCAAGATGGCCTATGTCCACGGCCCTGGGGGTCTCTTGGTGCTCTCCTCTCTACCTTTTGCTCCAGCAACCACCTGTGGGCCCTCTGTCCCCACAGAATGCCGCATATATGGGGTCAGGTAGCGCGTGGTCCTTTGAGCCCCATCCCTCTCCCTTTGCATAATTGCAGCCAGTCCTTTCACATGCATTTCTGGGCATGTCTGAACATAACTTCTGGAAGAAGTTACAGGATGGAGGAGCACATGGATTTTTTTACTTGGATATGCATTGTTTTGAAGGTTTTCACTCTCCTGTGGGCCTCTGAACAAACCCCACTGAAAGTTGGCCGCCCCCCAGTGAAACTCACCGGAGAAACAAACCCATCTGCCTTTCTGCCATGTGGAGCTCTGGCCTGATTTTCCTAAGCAAGGCAGGGCTCCTCGAAGAAAAGAATTGACCTCAAAGTCCTACGTGGCTTTGCATATAGTATATAGAGTTTTGACAAATACATTAGACATACATATGCACACGTGTACACTCTCACACATACGTTTACATGACTCATGTCTTTTTTCCTGCTGTAGGAGAGAAAAATCTGTGTCAGGGGTGGACAGCTGGGGAGAGGTCTGATGCACATGAACCCAAAGTCTTAGCCTTGTCAAGTGCTTGCCTTGGCTTCCACTCCAGCCTGTTGAAGAAAGCATCAGTCGCTGGGTCAGTGACTCTGGGTTGAGGGGCTCCCGTGGCCACATAGGGAATCTGCTCTGTGTCGTCCAGGCAGAGGAGGCCTTTCCCTCGAGTGGAATCCCAGCTTCACCCTGTTCTAGCCTGGAAACCGATGGCAATTGTGTCTCCCTCTGACGGGAGTTGTGAGTGTCAAACGGGCATAGCAAGGTACTCAGCACATGGCAGGTGCTCAGTCACGACCAGCATTATTACTTTCATACCACACTTAGCCACATCATTTCCATTTTATCCTTTTGATAATGTTGCGAGGTGGGCATGATTTGCACCCTCATTTTACAGGTGGGCACCTGAGGCTCAGATTGGTGACTCTTTGCCCAAGGACACACAGCGAGTCTCCAGTAATGCCCTCTCTGTGCCCATGGGGCCGGGAAAGCCAGGTGAAGAGCCTGGATATACTTCTGAAGAACAGCCCAGGGATTTGGGTTTCCCTCCCCACCGCCCAACATTCTGTTATAAACAGTTTAAAAAATGCAGTGGTTTTCAAACACACTCGCTGATGCAGAAGGCTGTGTTTAAAAAACTCTCCCACAGGAGAGGGGCACACGGCAGAAGAGCACTAAAGTGCTCCGGCTGGAGGAAGCAGGGGTGGGGGGCACTTCTCCGCGCATCCTCAGGGCCCCACAGGGTGCAGCGGGGAGCCCATTAGTGCCCCTGCCTCCCCACCCCACAAACACAGGCCGCCCAGCTAGCAAGTGGCCAAGGCAGACTCGATGTCCGGGTTTTCTGAAGCCGTACCAATCATCTAGAGAAATGGTATGATTGTTACGATAGTCAAAAGGGATTGGGGTAAATTTGGAATCCAGGGCTGTGAGTACACAAGTTTCTGATGGCTGCTGCCACAAATCACCAAGTCAGTGACCTCAAACAAGGCAACGACATAGCCTGGGAGGTCAGAATTCCAAACGGAGTCTTCAGGGTTCAAATTGAGGTGGGGGCGGGCTGTTCCTTCTGAAGGCTCCTGGGGAGAGTCTGGTTCCTTGCTCTTTCCATCTTCCGGAGGCTGCCTGTATCCTTTGGCTCGAGGCCCCTTCCTCCATTGTCAAAGCCAACAGTGCAGTGTCTTCTCTCCCCTCTGATTCCCCTGCCTCCCTCTTACAAGGACCCTTCTGATCACATCACACAGACAATCCAGGACAGCCTCCCCACCTGGGGTTCTTTAACTTAGTCACACCTGCAAACCCTATTTGCCATGTAAGGTGACAGAATCAGGTTCCAGGTGTCAGGACGTGGGCATCTTTGGGGGGTGACTGCCCCATCCACCACAGTGAGGAATACAGAAGAATGCTGGGTGACAGGCAAGTCAGGTAAAAGCCCTGTGCTGTGGACTGTCCAAAATGTGAAGAGACTCAGAAGCTGAGGGGCCCAAGGGAGCATCTCCTACCTTTCCCAAGGTCTCCCTTATCTATGATGCATTTAAGTTCCAAAAGACAATACTCTGTCTCACCCAGACTTGAGTTTCCACCTAGTCCTCTTGATCTGTGCTTCTCATATGTTAACATGCCCTCAAATGACCTGGAGATTGTGCTAAATACATGTTCTCATTGAGTAGGGCCGGAGATGGTGCATTTCTTGTAAGTTCCTAGGTGAGTCTGGTCCCCAGTCCACAAACGGAGTAGTGAGGCCCTGAAATAAATTCTATGAGAGAAAGGAGCTTGTCTGATTTTACTCATCCACAGTACTTAGTAGAATGCCTGGAATTTAACGCGAAACCCACCAGGCTGCAGAAGAAAGCGATCATCGAGACTACCTTGTGACTGACCAGAACTTTCTGCAGTGATCAAATCAACCCAGCTCAGCAAGCATTCCTTGGGTGCCCCCTGTGGGTGGGCAGAAATCTTTCCCCTGTGCCTCCAGGGCAGCCCAAGGCGCTGGAGGTGGCTCCAAGCAGAGCTCAGACAACCCGCAAAATTGAGACACACATAGGAAAGGTAGAGAGAAAAATCCAGAAAGAAGCTGCTTTCCATTCGGCATCCATGTCAGTCTGTATGATTCAAAACAAAATTGAATTTTACAATAAAGCATTTTTATTTTCACTTTGAATTTCAGGCAGGATCTTTGTGGTGCTTAGAACACGAGCCCTGACTGGTGTCCAGTGACCCAGCAAGCTTTTTGGGCATCTCCCTGCAGATACACATATTCATGTGTGCTAAACGCATGCAGATATGTGTTCACTGCTACACTGATTGTAGTGGTGAAAAAAGTGGAACTAACCAAATGTCCCTTAATACAGGATGGCTAAATAAAATAAAGAACAACCTCCTGTGGAATTCTCTGCAGTGTCTGCTGATACGAAAAAATTGTAAGATATAAGCGAAGAAAGCAAGATATAGAACAGTTTATATGGTGTGATACCACTTAATCAGACATACATGTAATTGCATACAAACACTTCTGGAAAGATCCAGAGAAACCAGTGCTAGAGAGATTAGCTCTGGGCAGGGACAGGAGTGGGATGGGTTGCAGGCAGAGAGGGAGACTTTTACTTTCTAATTAAGCCTTCCATGCTGATACATATATATTTATTTTAGTATATATGTAGTATATATAGTATAATATATAGTACGTATAATTCATATATATATGTGTATATACAACCTAGTAGGACTTCCACTTCGGCCAAGATTGGATAATAGGGATTGGCTGTAGCCTCCCACAGGAAATAATTAAAAAAAAAACCCTCAGAATATGTAAAACAATGACTTTCAAGACACTGGACACCAGGCCATGACGGACTGTCACCCCTTATTAATAGGAAACAAATGTGGCCAGTTCTATGACTGCCCCACCTCACTGCCTGGGCAAAGTTTTCAGGCCATGGCACAGGGAGGAGGGGCTTCCTGAGTTAAGGAGACAGAGCTGGGGAGGTGGGCTGCCAGTGTGGCCAGAGTCTGAAGGACAGAGCATGAAAGAGGAGACGACTACCCAGAGTGAGCCCTGGAGGTTTATGGAGGGGCGCCTCGGTGTCCAGCTGAGCACGACGGGTGCACACCTGTGAGGGAACAACCCTGGAAAGTGGGGGAGGGTGGGGGGGCACACAAAAGGATTGGAGAGGAAGAGGTCCCAGTTTGGGAATAGCTTCCCATCCCACCAACCACAGGAGAATATTTCATGATGTGTGGAGCAACAAGGCAAATACCCAGAAGGGTTTTGCTTCAGTGATAGGGCAAAATTCATCCCAGACATAATACCACTCTGGTTCTGTGGGATTAAAGCAAGATTAAAAACATGTGCAGTCAGTTAGCTGTGTCCTGGAAAAAAAGATCAGGAATATTTGTAAAAATGCAAACACTGTCAGCATGAGATAAGCCAAAATCACAATGTCTGGCATCCAATAAAAAATTATCAGGCCTGCAAGCAGCAGCAAAGTGGGACTCACTGTCAGGAGTGGAGATCAATCCACTGAAACCAAACCAGAAGTGACATATAAAGTAGAATTAGTGAGCAAGAACAACTGCGTTTTCTGTGTTCAAGAAGCTAGAGGAAAGGCTGGATACGTTCAGTGGAGACAAGACAGATACATGTACATATAAAACCACCTGAACTGAACTTCCAAAGGTGAACTACAGTGTCTGAGATGAAAAATACACAAGAATGAATTGAAGGCAGGTCTTGGTCAGCCCGGCTGCCATAACAAACCCCCAGACTGGGTGGCTTACAAACAACAGACATCTATTTTGTGCTGTACAAACACTCTGGCAGTTTGACAGTTCCCTACATTCTACTCCTAGGTATTTACTCCAGAGAAACAAAAGTGGATGTCCTTACAATGATTTGTGCCACGATGCTCCTAGCAGCTTTATTTGTCACACACCGAACTGGAAGTGAGCCAAATGTCCAGCCACAGGCGAATCACACAACGGCAACTAGAAGAAATGATCTTCATACATACGACAGCAGAGATGAATCTAAAATAAATATGCTAAGTGAGAGAAGCCAGGTGAAAAGGCGCACATACTGTATGATTCCATTTAAATAAAATTCTAGAAAAGCCAAACACACATCTATAAAGACAGGGAACAGATGAGTAATGGGGACAGGGGAAGGTTTGGCCATGAGGAGTCTTGTGTGTGGGGGGTGATACATGCGGTTCGAGTCAAAACTTACCAACTTTACTCTTGAAATATGGGCAGTTCGTGATCTATCAGCTATACATCAACAAAGCTGTTTAAGAAACAATTGCTGACACTTATAAGGGCTCAAATGTGCCAGACACTTAAGAAGAAACTTTTACTCATATTAACTTTTTTAATCCTCCCAACAATAATACATTTGAGGTAGTTAATATTATCACTGTCATTTTATAGAGGAGACTGAGGCATGAAGAAAAGATGCAAAATCTAGTAAATAGGGCGCAGATACCTGGCATTCAAGAATCCATGTTTTTAACCAACACATGAAGATCTGAACCTTAATTTTCGGATCAATTATATATTAAGTGCCTTCGGTGGATATAGTCCTTTGCTAGGTATTTTTGCCAGGTCCAAGGGAAGAGGTAGAAAATTCTCTAAAATTGTTTTGCCCTGCTTTGATCATATATGGGGGGAGACTACCACCTACTGGTAAAAGGTGGTACTGCGTGCACTCCCGCCCCTTTGAATACGTGATTTCTCCCCCGCCAGTGTTTTAAAATGCTCCTGCTCTGCTGAATCAGTATCTAATTGTTTAATCAGTTTGACCCAGGTGCTAGCCTTTTTTATCCATCAGCCCGCTGTATGACTTGGAGCAGCTCTGCCTGCTAGGCCTCTGTTCCCCCCATCTGTAAATAAGGGTGCAGGATCTCTGCAACTCTCCCCTTACAAAACCTAAGTTCCCTTAAACAAAGACGTGTATTGAATTTTTGTTCTCTGGATGTTTTGTGCTTGGTGCTTTGCATGAATTAAAGTTATTTTATGCCCACAGCAACCTCATGGAGCAAATGCTTTTATCTCCATTTTACAGATGAGCAAACTGAGGCTGGAGATGGGAAGGGATTTGCCAATGTTATTCAGCTGAGAAATGGAGTCAGGATTTAAACCCATGTTGTCAGAGCACAAGCTCTAAAAAAACCCATGTAATCTGCCCTCACACATCCCCACTACGGGAAGCTGTAGTGCCATCACCAGAAACACCAAAGTATTTTGAAAACATGCTGCGATACTGTGATTTATACCTATTTGGTATTCCCCATTCCTGGACACAGAGCTCCTGAAAGCCCTGGAATCTCCTAAGTGATGAAAGTGGTAGAGGTGTGTCTTGCTGTGTTAATGAATCACTTTTACACCTCACTTACGGATGCAGGCTGGTTGCCAGGGGAACACTCAAGTAATTATAGGGTCAGAACTTTCAGTACCACCCTACCCCACCCCGCTGCCGCCCCAAATCTCCAGGCAGGGGCTATCACCAATGGCTGATAATTTAATCAATCATGTCTGTGTAATGCAGCATCCACAAAACCCCAAAAGGACTAGGTTCAGCAAACTCCTAGGCTGGTGAACAGGTGGAGATTTGGGGGAGTGGTGTGCCTGGAGAGGGCATGGGAGCTTTGGGCCCTTTCCCCAGGCCTTGCCTATGTGTCTCTTCCATCTGGCCTTTCCTCAATTACATCCTTTTATAAAAATCTTGTGACCTAATAAGGAAAGAAGTTTCTCAGAGTTCTGTGAGCCGTTCTAGCAAATTAGTCGAATCTAAAGGGGGAGGTGGTCACGGGAACCTCTGAGTCATAGCCAGCTGGTCAGAAGCACAAGTGACAACCTGGGCCTGCAACTGGCATCTGAAGAGGGACAGTTTTGTAAGACATAACGCTTAACCTGTGGCATCTGATGCAGTCTCCGGGGAAATAGTGTCAGAACTTAGTTGAATGTTGGTATGGGGGTATTCCTCCATTGGGAAATGGGTTCAGAACCTATTTACATGTCCAGGCCCCACACACAAGATTCTGATTAAATTGGCTTTTGGGAGGAAGACCCAGGCATTAAATTCCCCAGGAGATTAGAATGTGGAGGCGATTGAGAAATCCTGCTGTAGAGGTATATATACTGGTGTGTTCAGCAAATTTAAGCTCTAACAATGTAAAAAGAAGTATAAACAAGCTTTGAAAATAATGGGCTTTGTTTTTGGCACAGTTTTAGGTGTACAGTACAATTTATCAGGAAGTTCAGAGAGTTCCTATGTAGTCCCTCTACCCTCCCCTAACCCCTTTCCCATTTATTAACATCTTGCACTGGCTTGCTGCGTTATACTTGAACCAACATGGATGCGTTATTATTAACTGAAGTACACCCATTAGGGTTCACTCTCGTGTTCTAAGTTCTAGGAGATCTGAAGCATGCATAATGTTATATATCCACCATCACAGGGTCATGCAGGTTAGTGTCACTGTCCTAAAAGTCCCCTGTGCTCCACCAATTTGTACTCCCCTCCCCAGACCCCATGCAACCACTGATCTTTTTACTGTGTTTTTAATTTACAAACTTATTTTTAAAACTATTTAAAAACTTCGCCATTCAAATCTTTGGCCCTTACTGTTTTCTACAGTAAAAATAACACATTTTTAAACTTCAATTTTGTTATTTTTAGTCGTCACTGCTACCTTCAATCAGAGGGACTAAAATAAACATTTTAAACTTAAAATCTATTGTTTCAAACTCACAAAACTCAAATGTAAAGGCAATGTAAATAAACTTGCAAATGCTGATTTTTTAAAGTTTGTAGCATTCATACTTCTGAAGCTACTAAAACAGAAAACTGGGCTCAGCTTTTGGAACATGCTGTATTCTGGAAAGGAGAATGCAGTCGATTGCACAGGCCAGGGCGGCTTCTGTGAGAGGATGGCAAGACTGGCATGTCACAGAGGACTAGGGGTGATGGCTGGATAGGCAGCGCCAGAGGGCAGGGCATTCCTGGCAGCAGGACCTGTTTGCGTAACAGATTGAATGGGCTGGGGTGTCTGGGCAAATGCCAGCCCTTTTGTGGTTAGAGCTCAGCATTCACACTGACACACGGCAAGAAATGGGCCTGGTGGGGTAAAATGGGTCACGGAGGCCACTGACACCCATGAAGATTGGTGTCGGCCTGTGGGCCCTAGGGAGCCACTGAAGGTTTATCAGTCGCAGACTGGCACAGTCTGATCTGTGGGGGAAAGGACAGGAAGACTTGCAGCCCAGAAACCACATGGGGAGTGGGAGGCAGTCCTGTACCCACCACCCTTTGGGGCTCCTCTACTTCCAGGCTATAAAACTGCACTTCCTGGGCCTTTTCGAGGATGAGCGTATGACTAGCTTGCCAGTGAAAATGAGCAGACAGGTGTCACTTCTGGGTGCAGCACTTAAGCAGAGGTGTACAGTTCATGCTGTCTCCCTCCAAAGCCTTGTGCTGAAGAGCGACAACACAAGATGGCAGAGCCTCTGTTGTTTGCGTCCCTGAGGATCTACAAGGAGCAGGGTCCTCTAATACAGCTGTTCAAGTAGCAGGAGCAAAAACTGAACTTGGTTGCCTTGAGCTTCCACAACCCTGGGATGATTGTTCTGGCCGCATAACCCAGCCTGGCTGATACAGACACTACTGCGGGCCCAGGACGGCTGAGGGTGCCACGGAGCGTCAGTTGTCTATTGCCACCCCAAACTCAGTGGTTTAAAACAGTAAACGGTTCCTTGGCTCATGAGTTTGTGGGTTGGCTGGGCGGTTCTTCTGAACTCGGCTGAACTCACTCATGCATCTGTGGTCACCTGCGGGTCTGCACAGGTGACTCGGCGGGACTCTCCCACACCATCTCAGAGTCACTGGTTTGGGATGGCCTCGGCAGGGACCCCTGGGGTGACTCAGCTTCCCTCCAGCAGGCTAGCCCAGAGATGCTCTCGCAGGGATGGCGAGGGGCAAGGGAGGGAAGTGAAACGGGCAGGTGCTTTTACAAGGGTTTTTTGGGGTCACATGTGCTGACAATTCATCAGCAAAGTTAGTCACATGCCTGAGCCCTGAGTCAAGGGGTAGAAGAGGATGCCCTGAGACGGGTGAAGAATTGGGGCCATTTGTGCAACCAGGTCACAGCACCACAGGACATGATGCCTGACTGGACGGAGAGGAAAACCCTGTGGCTGTCTCCAGTGACGGCCGCCAACATTTACCCCATCTCTGTACACGCCTGCTACTCCGCCATCAGGACAGGGTGTCTCTCTCCCCAGTGTCGGAACCTGGGCTGACTCTGTAACTTGTTTTGACCAACAGGATGTGACAAAGTGACTGTGCCGTGCCCAGCCGCCATGTAAAGGTGCTCAGGCTAGACCACTGAATGATGAGAGGCCACATAGGGAAATCAAGGCAGACGTAAGAATGAGAATCTTGGATCTTCTAGTCAACTCCCCACTGAATGAAGCCACATGGTGAACCCAGATATACATGAAGCGTCATGAGAAATAATAAACCACTGTTGTTTTAGCCACTATACACTGGGCTGATTGGTTATGCACCAAATGATAACTGATACAGGGCAGTAGGGAGAGCCAAGCAAGGCTGGTGCTCAGATTTATGACCTGAGTTCTAGGGTGGTGGTGGTGCTGTTCTCTGAGATAAGAACTCCAGAAGCAGGAACTGGTTTGAGAAAAAGTTGTGCATGTAAGTTTGTTACGCTTGGGGGACATCCGTGCAGTAAAATCCAATGGGCACCAACCGGGATACACATGCCTGAACCTAGGGAGAAACAGGCTGGAGCTGGAGGCTGGGGAGGGTTTCACCTCAGATAATGGATGATGCTGTGGACACAAGCTGCTCGCCCAGGGAGGATGTGGAAAGTGTGGCTAAGAATACAGTCTGGAGGAATATTCATCTTAAGTGGCTCTCAAACTTAAGTGGATGTGATTACTATCTGGTGGGGGGTAGAGATACAGATTCCCAGGCCCAGCACTCATGTTTGATTCAGCAGATCAGAGAGATACCTGGGAATCTGCTTGCAACCTGGTTCCTGCGCTTCTGCTCCCAGTACAAGAGATGGAAAATTCCATGCCATCCCGGTGAGATGGGTTTTGGCTGAGGAGACCGGGTGCAAAATTGAGAGGAGGTTTATTTTATTTGATTGTACTTTTGGTATGGAACACGTTTATTCTTACAGCCTGTGGGGAGGAGCGAGTGGCGAGGAAAGGCTGAAGCACAGTGGACATCTGCTCCTGCCCCTGAACTGAGTGCTGAGTGGGAGGGTCCCTGAGCAATAGGAGACAAAAGATCTAGGGTGGCACTGCAGCTCAAAACAGCAAGGAGGACTGCATGGGAAATGTCTTGGGGGACATCAGTAAGATCTGGGGTGGGCTGGCCTCAGGCCTCTGCAGTGTGGCTGAGGGAAAAAGAGCCTGTGGTCAGAATTCAGTGGAGCCTGGTGGGTGAGATGGACAAGCCACCCAACGCCTCTGAGCCTCACTTTCCTCAGTAAAAGGAGAATGGATTGCACCCTGCCTCCCACTGTAGAACATAGTGATTAAGAGCCCAGGCCCTATGTCAGTTTTTCTTGGAATCCCAGGCCTGCTTAGGTCTCTCAGACCTTGGGCGAATTATTCCCTGTGACTGTCACCTGCAAAGTGGAGATAGCAACAATCCCCGCTGGTGAATTCCTCTCTGACCTCCAGGCTCCACTCATGTGATCTGTTCAGTTTGAAAGGCTACTTGCCACCCTTCCCCCAATCCTGTCCCAATCTGGATGTCTCCTGCTCGGCCCGGAGGAATTCTCCCTGACCCCATCACCCCGGGTATCTTCTGCTACTCGATTAATCACACTGTAATGACATGCTCTATTATTTGTTGTCCAAACCAGGCTGGGCTTCAGGATGACAGGAATCTGGTCGGGTTGGTATCATTAGCATGGAGCACCGTGTGTTACAGATGATGGGCTCTGGGACCAGACAGCCAAGGTTCATCAGTCTGGCTCCCTTGCTATTAGCTGTGTGACCTTAGGAAAGTAGTTTAACCATTTCGGACAATAGTTTTGTCTTCCAAAAGCATAATTTTGCAAACACTGATTTAAGCAGAAATGGTGCCAAAACCGCAGAGGTGGACGAGCAGGATGTTCACATGCTCTTAAATCACCCAGAGTCTTTATTATTCACAGATCCACTGGAAAATTGGGCAGGGACCCTCTTTACCAGCCCTCACCAGAACAATGGCGGTACCCATGGGCATTATGTGCCTCCTGCTGATAAAACAGTAGTGCACATCACTCAAGTGTGTTCTGCCCAAAACTTTTAACCTAATTCTAATGCGGTGTGGGTGGGGAGAATCTATAAAGCATTATAGGATAGTCTATAAAGCAATTGGCCCAGCCTATCCAAATATGTCATTTTCATGAAAGAGAAAAGGGCAAGGGGTGGAAAGAAGTTTAAAAGAGACTTAATTTAAAGAGACTAAAGAGAGACTTCCGGGAAAATGGCGGTGTGAGCAGGGCGGCAGAAATCTCCCAAAACCATACATATTTATGAAAATACAACAAATACAACTATTCCTAAAAGAGAGACCAGAAGATACAGGACAGCAACCAGCCTGCATCTACACCTGAGAGGACTCGGCACCCGGTGAAGCGGGTAAGATACGGAGCCGCGACCCGGTGGGACCCAATCACTCCCCCACCCCAGAGCACCGGCGGGACGAGAGGATTCAGAGCTGGGAGGGAGTGGAAGTACAGGCCCGCGAAATAACCAGCCCTGGTGATCTGTGCCGGCAGCACTGACATCACGCGGTGTATCGGATATTGGAGAGGCAGAGGTGCAGGTTTTGAGCTGCGAATGCACCCGGGTCCTCACAGCCGGCTCCCGGGACAATAGAAAAGTGCGCACTTTTTTAGTGCTCTTAAAGAAACAGGGGACCAATGGAGGAGCAGAATCATCCCAGCACACTCAGCCCAGCGGGCTGAGAGTCCTGGGGAATTTCAGACCCCTTGGATGGTGACTGAGAAAAAGTAGCCGCACTGAGATTTCCCACAGAGATCAGCAGCCTCCCATTCGTTTCTGCCCTGGCCAGAGCTACAAAGGACCCTGCAGAGCGGTGTGACCGTGGCTGCGGAGTAGTGGAGCAACAGCACCACCTACAGCATCCCCACAGAATCTACTCCCGGTGGGCATTTTTTTTTCTCTTTTCTTTTCTTTCTTTTTTTTTCTCTTTTCTTTTTTTTTCTTTTTAAAAGTCTTAAAGAGCCCAGCTGACATACATGGTACCTACCAGTGACCGCTTCTATCGCCATGAAAAGACAGAGGAATATGGTACAAACAAAACTTACCCAGACCCAGACAACACAAGAGAGGGAACCTGAAGGGATGGAAATGCAGAATCTTCCTGAAAAAGAATTCAGAACAAAAGTCATAACCATACTGATGGATCTACAGAGAAATATGCAAGAGCTGAGGGAGGAAGTGAGGGAAGTGAGGAAAGACAATGCAGAAATGAGACAAGCGATCGACAGGCTTAGCAGCAGACTGGACGAAATGCAAGACACTGTTAATGGAATAGAAATCAGAGAACAAGAATACAGAGAAGCTGAGGTACAGAGAGATAAAAGGATCTCTAGGAATGAAAGAATATTGAGAGAACTGTGTGACCAATCCAAACGGAACAATATTCGCATTATAGGGGTACCAGAAGGAGAAGAGAAAAAGGGATAGAAAGCGTCTTTGAGGAGGTGATTGCTGAAAACTTCCCCAATCTGGGGAAGGAGATAGTCTCTCAGGCCATGGAGGTGCACAGATCTCCCAACACAAGGGACCCAAGGAAACAACAGCAAGACATATAGTAATTAAAATGGCAAAGATCAAGGATAAGGACAGACTATTAAAAGCAGCCAGAGAGAGAAATAAGATCACATACAAAGGAAAGCCCATCAGGCTATCATCAGACTTCTCAGCAGAAACCTTACAGGCCAGAAGGGGGTGGCATGATGTATTTAATGCAATGAAGCAGAAGGGCCTTGAACCAAGATTACTTTATCCAGCAAGATGATCATTTAAATTTGAGGGAGGGATTAAACAATTCCCAGATAAGCAAAAGCTGAATTTGCCTCCCACAAACCATCTCTACAGTGTATTTTGGAGGGACTGCTATAGATGGAAGTGTTCCTAAGGTTTAAGAGCTGTCACCAGAGGTAAAAAAACCACAGTAAAAAAGAAAATAGAACAGCTAATTACTAAGCAAATGCAAAATTACTATCCCCAAAGTCAATCAAGGGATACACAAACAGTACAGAATATTATACCTAATATATAAAGAATGGAGTAGAAAGAAAAAGGAGGAAACAAACAAACAAACAAAGAACCTTTAGACTGTGTTTGTAATAGCATATTAAGTTAGTTGTTAGACTTTTAGATAGTAGGGAAGGTAACCTTGAACCTTTGGTAACCACAAATCTAAAGCCTGCAATGCCAATAAGTACATACCTATCCATAATCACCCTAAATGTAAATGGACTGAATGCACCAGTCAAAAGACAGAGAGTCACTGAATGGATAAAAAAACAAGACCCATCTATATGCTGCCTTCAAGAGACTCACTTTAAACCCAAAGACATACACAGACTAAAAGTGAAGGGATGGAAAAAGATGTTTCATGCAAACAACAATGAGAAAAAAGCAGGTGTTGCAGTAATTGTATCAGACAAAAAAGACTTCAAAACGAAGAAAGTAGCAAGAGATAAAGAAGGACATTACATAATGATAAAGGGGTCAGTCCAACAAGAAGATATAACCATTATAAATATATATGCACCCAACACAGGAGCGCCAGCATACGTGAGACAAATACTAACAGAATTAAAGGAGGAAATAGACAGCAATGCATTCATTTTAGGAGACTTCAACACACCACTCACTCCAAAGGACAGATCAACCAGACAGAAAATAAGTAAAGACACAGAGGCACTGAACAACACACTAGAACAGATGGACCTAACAGACATCTACAGAACTCTGCACCCAAAAGCAGCAGGATACACATTCTTCTCAAGTGCACATGGAACATTTTCCAGAATAGACCGCATACTAGGCCACAAAAAGAACCTCAGTAAATTCAAAAATATTGAAATCCTACCAACCAACTTCTCAGATCACAAAAGTATAAAACTAGAAATAAATTTTAGAAAGAAATCAAAAAGGCTCACAAATACATGGAGACTTAACAACATTCTCCTAATTAATCTATGGGTTAATGACCAAATCAAAACAGAAATCAAAGAATATATGGAGACTAATGACAACAACAACACAAAGCCACAAATTCTGTGGGACGCAGCAAAGGCAGTTCTAAGAGGAACATATATTGCAATCCAGGCCTACTTAAAGAAGGAAGAACATTTCCAAATGAATAGTCTAAAGACACAATTACTGAAATTGGAAAAAGAAGAACAAATGAGGCCCAAAGTCACCAGAAGGAGGGACATAAAAAAGATCAGAGAAGAAATAAATAAAATTGAGAAGAATAAAACAATAGAAAAAAAATCAATGAAACCAAGAGCTGGTTCTTTGAAAAAATCAACAAAATAGATAAACCCCTAGCCAGACTCATTAAGAGAAAAAGACAATCTACACACATAAACAGAATCAGAAATGAGAAAGGAAAAATCACGATGGACCCCACAGAAATACAAAGAATTATAAGAGAATATTATGAGAATCTATATGCTAACAAGATGGAAAACATAGAAGAAATGGACAATTTCTTAGAAAAATACAACCTTCCAAGACAGACCAAGCAAGAAACAGAAACCCTAAACAGACCAAACACCAGCAACGAAATTGAATCGGTAATCAAAAAACTACCCAAGAACAAAACTCCCAGACCAGATGGATTCACCTCTGAATTCTACCAGACATATAGAGAAGAAATAACACCCATTCTCCTTAAAGTTTTTCAAAAAATAGAAGAGGAGGGAATACTTCCAAACTCATTCTATGAAACCAGCATCACTCTACTACCAAAACCGGGCAAAGACCTCACCAAAAAAGAAAATTACAGACCAGTATCCCTGATGAACGTAGATGCAAAAATACTCAACAAAATATTAGCAAACCGAGTTCAAAAATACATCAAGAGGATCATACACCATGATCAAGTGGGATTCATCCCAGGATTGCAAGGATGGTACAACATTCGAAAATCCATCAACATCATCCACCACATCAACAAAAAGAACAAAAACCACATGATCATCTCCATAGATGCTGAAAAAGCATTTGACAAAATTCAGCATCCATTCATGATTAAAACTCTCAACAAAATGGGTATAGATGGCAAGTACCTCAACATCATAAAGGCTATCTATATACGACAGACCCACAGCTAACATCATACTTAACGGCGAGAAGCTGAAAGCATTCCATCTAAGATCGGGAACAAGACAGGGATGCCCACTCTCTCCACTCTTATTCAACATAGTACTGGAGGTCCTAACCATGGCAATCAGACAAAACAAAGACATACAAGGCATCCAGATTGGTAAAGAAGAAGCTGAATTGTCATTATTTGTAGATGACATGATATTGTACATAAAAAACCCTAAAGACTCCATTCCAAAACTACTAGAACTAATATCTGAATTCAGCAAAGTTGCAGGATACAAAATTAACACACAGAAATCTGTTGCTTTCCTATACACTAATGATGAACTAACAGAAAGAGAAATCAGAAAAACAATTCCATTCACAATTGCATCAAAAAGAATAAAATACCTAGGAATAAACCTAACGAAGGAAGTGAAAGACCTGTACTCTGAAAACTACAAGACACTCCTAAGAGAAATTAAAGAGGACACTAACAAATGGAAATGCATCCCATGCTCTTGGCTAGGAAGAATAAATATTGTCAAAATGGCTATACTACCTAAAGCAATCTACAGATTCAATGCAATCCCTATCAAACTACCAACAGCTTTCTTCAATGAACTCAAACAAATAATTCTAAAATTCATATGGAACCACAAAAGACCCCGAATAGCCAAAGCAATCCTGAGAAGGAGGAATAAAACAGGGGGAATTACGCTCCCTGACTTCAAGCTCTACTACAAAGCCACAGTAATCAAGACAATTTGGTATTGGCACAAAAACAGTCCCACAGACCAGTGGAACAGAATAGAAAATCCAAACATTAACCCAAACATATACAGTCAATATTTGATAAAGGAGCCTTGGATATACAATGGGGAGATGACAGCCTCTTCAGCAGCTGGTGTTGGAAAAACTGGACAGCTACATGTAAGAGAATGAAACTGGACTACTATCTAACCCCATACACAAAGGTAAACTCAAAATGGATCAAAGACCTGAATGTAAGTCATGAAACCATAAAACTCTTAGAAAAAAAACCTAGGGAAAAATCTCTTGGACATAAACATGAACGACTTCTTCATGAAGATATCTCCTTGGGCAAGGGAAACAAAAGCAAAAATGAACAAGTGGGACTATATCAAGCTGAAAAGCTTCTGTACAGCAAAGGACACCATCAGTAGAACAAAAAGACATCCTACAGTATGGGAGAATATATTCATAAATGACGTATCCGATAAGGGGTTGACATCCAAAATATATAAAGAACTCATGCACCTCAACAAACGAAAAGCAAATAATCCAATTAAAAAATGGGCAGAAGACATGAAATAGACACTTCTCCAAAGAAGAAATTCAGATGGCCAACAGGCACATGAAAAGATGCTCCACATCACTAATCATCAGAGAAATGCAGATTAAAACCACAATGAGATATCATCTCACACCAGTGAGGATGGCCAACATCCACAACACAAACAACAACAAATGCTGGTGAGGATATGGAGAAAAGGGAACCCTCCTACACTGCTGGTGGGAATGCAAATTAGTTCAGCCACTGTGGAAAGCATTATGGAGGTTCTTCAAAAAACTCAAAATAGAAATACCATTTGACCCAGGAATTCCACTCCTAGGAATTTACCCTAAGAATGCAGCAGCCCAATTTGAAAAAGACAGCACCCCTGTGTTAATCGCAGCACTATTTACAATAGCCAAGAAATGGAAGCAACCTAAGTGTCCATCAGCAGATGAATGGATAAAGAAGAGGTGGTACATTTACACAATGGAATATTATTCAACCATAAGAAGAAAACAAATCCTACCATTTGCAACAACATGGATGGAGCTAGAGGGTATTATGCTTAGTGAAATAAGCCAAGCGGAACAAGACAAGTACCAAATGATTTCACTCATATGTGGAGTATAAGAACTAAGAAAAAAACTGAAGGAACAAAACAGCAGAAGACTCGCAGAACCCAAAAATTGACTAACAGTTACCAAAGGGAAAGGGACTGGGGAGGATGGGTGGGAAGGGAGGGACAAGGGGGAAAAAGGGGCAGTTGTTGGGGCAGGCGCGGGGAGGCTGTACAAATCAGAGACGACAAGTAGTGATTCTATAGCATCTCACTATGCTGATGGACAGTGACTGTAATGGGGTTGGTGGGGGGACCTGATGGAGGTAGTTTAATAACCATAATATTGCACATGTAATTGTAGATTAATGATACCAAAATAAATTATAAGAAAAAAAGAAAAAAGAAAAATACTTGTAAAAAAAAGAGACTAAAGAGACAGAACCAAAGGCAAGGTGCCAATTGGATCCAGGATGCAAGGTGTGGTCTTTCTTGGGACAATTGAGTAAATTTAAACATGAAGTGAATATTGGCTAATAATTTTGCATCAGTGTTAAATTTCTTGGGTGTGAAAATGGTAGTGAGGTTACGTAGGATGACGCCTTTGTTCCTAGGAGATACATGCTGAGGTACTGATGGGTATCAGGGACTCAATCGCAAAGGGAACAGTACTGCAGCAAGTTTTCAACATAGGATTCGCGCGTGCGCGTACACTTCTTTTCTGAGACTTACTTGGCGCAGCTGGAGGGCCAGATTGGGCACGCCAAAGCGGAAATACGTAACAGCGGGATCCGGTGACCGTGTAAGCAGTCAGGGCGGCGGAATGGAAGAGGTGCCTCAGGGTGAGCGCGCTGAGGGGATGTGCATGACGGGGCCGGGGAGACAGAAACTACTCTAATTGTGACCTTGTCTCCGCGTAGGCTGTCCCGGGACCGGCAGCGCCCAGGCGGGCCGAGGGGCCTCATGTCAGGGATGCCCCAACCAGCGGCTGTGCGCTTCTGGAGCGGGCGCTACTCCGGACCCGGGTGAGGAAAGGGCAAGGTCTGAACAGGAAGTAAAGGTCGTGGGCCCGGAAGAGGCGGGGCGAGCGGTGACGGGGTGGGACCTGGTGGATGAGTGACGGAGGCGGGGCGTGGAGAAAGCAGTCCGCCTGGGTGAGGGGTGGGGCTGAGGAATGAATGACAGAGGCGGGCCCCCGGAGGCGTGTGGCAGGAGGGGGCGGGCCCTGAAGGATCAGTGACTGGGTGGAGTCCAAAGTGGCCCTTAGATGGGTAGGGCCAGAGGCTTGAGCGACAGTAACTGACAGTGGTAGGGAGGACTCCATCAGTAGAGGGAATATGGTATAAACACCGAAGTCAGGGAGCTCATATTTAAATCCTGGCTCTAACACCTAGTTTCTTTGGACAAAATTTTCTTGCTTTTGAGGCGCCCTCATTCAACAAAAATCACTTCCTAGGCCAGTGCTGTGTGCTGGGAACACAGCTGTGAATGAGACAGAGGAGGTCACTGCCCTAGTGGATGTTAGTTTGATAAGGGAGACCCACAACAAGCAAGTAAGCAAATAAATCATCGCAGCGATAAGTACTATGAAGGACCACTCGGAGGGTGGGGAAGGTTCAGGGAGCCTGTTAAAAGGATCTTAAAAAACAGGAGGCTGGGAGAAGAGTTTTGAAGGAGTACAAAGACAGACCTGGATTTGATTCTTAGCTCCCGAAAACAGTATGACTAGAGCGAGAGTCCATAAGCTCTGTGAGCCTCCCTTCCCTCATCAAAACCTCGGGAGAAGTGACCTCACAGTATTTTAAGGGTTTGAAGTAAGGTGAAATATTGAATGCACAGCAAATATATAATAAGTGATCATTACCAGTGACAGGTGCTAAGTAAGTGCTTGCTGTTTGTCTAGGTTTCTCAACCTGGGCACTGTTGACTCTTGGAGCTGGGCAATTCTTTTTTGTAGGGGGCTGTCCTGAACATGTCAGATGTTTACCAGCGCCCCTGGCCTCTACCCACTCACTACCTGCCAGTAGCATCCCTTCCTCATGACAACCAAAAATTGCCCCCAGACATTGCCAGATGTCCCCTGGTGGATTTTGCCCCCAGGTTGGGAACCATTTTAGATGTGAAGCTTTGTTCTGGAGCTGGGAACACAGCAGTGAACATTTCAGAGTCTTTACCCTCATGGATCTTAGGTTCTTTCTTGTTAGGAGAGACAAGTAAACCAGTAAGAAAATAGCAGGTGTAGTAACACCCTTTTTCTCCTTTGTAGCACTTACCACTACTATTGACTAGGTGGTATTTCACACGCAAGCCCTTGAAATCATCCCGAGGACTTAGCTGCTTCTAGCCCACTGGAAGTGACTTTAGAGATTGAAGTCAGAGATTTCATCACCTGAATTGCTTCTTTTGCAGCCATAGAGGAAATCAAAGAGAAGATGAAGACCGTGAAACATAAGATCTTGGTGTTGTCTGGGAAAGGCGGTGTTGGGAAAAGCACATTCAGCGCGCACCTCGCCCACGGCCTAGCAGAGGATGAAAACACGCAGGTGTGGCCTTGGGAAAAACTAGGAAAGGCTGAGGGTTCGTGATGGCTTGTAAAGAACTGATTCCTTAGACTAAGTTGAACTGCTCTCTTTGGAGTGCAGGCCCCTGCAGAGAGAATGAGGAAACGTGTAGCAGTCAAGCACTGAAATGACGTATTTCACTGGATTTTCTAGGCCTGAAAATGGACAGTAGATGTATATTTCTCTTGGCATGCTGATTATTTATTAGGTTAAGTTCAGACTTATTTTTATTAACCCCTTTCTGCCTTTTTCTAGGCCAGGGGTCTGCAGAGGAAAGCCCATGGCCAAATCTAGCCCATCTCCTGTTGTATTAATGACCTGTAGTTAAGAATGGTTTTTACATTTATAAATGGCTGCTTTTAAATTGTATAAGTACTTACATAGTATCCTTGATTTTGCCCACATAGCCTAAAATATTTTCTGTTTGGCTCTTGAAAATGTTTGCTGGCTCCTGCACTAGGCCCCTCACTTCTACCCAAGGACACAGATGAGCATGAAAATTCAAAGTACCCAGTGCTGCTGCTGGATTTCAGCTTTAAGAGAAGGTGTGGGTAGCGTTGAGGAAGGAAAAAAATCCTTTTCACCAAAAAGGTTGAATGGAAATTTGCAGGCCCTGTAATTTTAAAAAATACATTGGGTTATTCATTGGGACTCATGATAACTTCACATTCACCTTAGAAAATGACCCCAGTGTTCACTTCGATTACCATCTTATACTTAATAAAACCATGCATACTGCTGTTTTCAATTTTTGTTTTTTTAACCCAAAAACACATTCCACCCTTTTGTTTTCTTCAAAATGAAATTTTGTTCAAAATCGCAGTAAAAAGCCAGACACCTATCAGAGCTGTCAGAACAAGCATGATGCCTCGTAGAGCCCAGCCGCCCAGCACATGGCGCCTGAAAGGAGGGCCCTGGCCAAGGATGCGTGTGTGGGCACTGCGTATGCACGGGGTGGGGAGCCAGCTGTCACTCTATTTGAATTGCCAACTAGATGCCATTTTCTCCACCAGAGCACTGTTGAGGGTCTGCAGGAGAGTCCTGTGTAACGTACAAACAACCTGAAAGCCGTTAACATCTCAGTTGTTCCCACAGCCTTTCATGTGTTGATTTATTTCTGAAAATGAGTTTTCTCTTCATGCATTTTGAATATTGAAAGTTATTTTTATATAAGGGCTAACTGACTTTCAGTTTCAAGTTTCTTTTCTAACTCTTTTGACAAGTGGCCCTTAACTCTCATTTGACTTTTTAAAAAAATATAGTGCTAGAGGTGACTGTAGAGGTATGAACACTGAAATTTCAAACAGCCACATATTGCCTATTAGATTTTAAAACTGCAAAGGCGGGATCAATTTCAGTACTTCTACTTTATGAGATAAACGACACTACTTCAGTGTGAAATAGCGCCCTGAGATCTTAATATAATAAAGACTTCATTTCCTCCAAAACAAAAATAAAGCTAGCTACAATGGGCAGGGGAATTGAGTCCGCCAGTCTGGAAATACAATATGTGTGCATGCAAATACAGCCAGAGACGGAGGGAGGAAGAGACAAATGCAGTCAGGGACAGAGGGAGAGACAGAGACAGACAGATGCAGACAGAAAGAGAGATAAATGCAGACAGACAGAGGGACAGACATACAGATGGGGATACACGCAGAGTTGGATGGACACAGAGGGAGACACATAATGCAGAAACACACACACTGTGGCCCTGAGACACCACCGGTGTCCAGTGACTCCAAGAATACATTTAATCACTGGATTAAGAAATTAGAGTTTGCTTTGGGAGTTGGCTGGCAAACTTTTTATGTGAAGAGCCAGATGAGTCAATATTTTAGGCTTTCAGGCCTCTGTGGCAACTATTCAGTTTTCCCTTTAAACACGAAAAGCAGCCGTAGACAGTCTATCAACAAAGAGCATGGCCATGTTCTAGTAAACTTCCTTGTCACTGAAATTTGAATTTCATTTAATTTGATGTCATGAAATGAAGGTGTTCTGATTTTTTTCCCTCCAGCCCTCTAAAAATAACCATTTTTGTCTTGTGGGCTGTACAGGAGCGGTGGTAGTCTGGATTTGGCCCCCTGGCTGTAGTTCGCTGGCCCCAAGTGGGTTCTTAGTGGCAGAGCAGTGGCGCGGCTGGGGGAGGGCATCTCGGGAGGAGGAGTGAAACCTCGGGCAGGCCACAGCCTTCCTGGGACAGTGAGGAAGGAGGCCAGGTGATAAGGTGCAAGGCTGGTGTTCCTCTCACCCTCAGGGCTCTGAATTCTGCCTTGTCCCTCGAATCTCTTCTCATTTTATAATGTGTGGAGTGGCACTCGCTGGCTGCCAGTGGCAGAGGCATTCAGGATATGTTGCAGGATTTGGGGAAAGGGAAAGATGACTGGTGTGTCTGTGGGCTTGAAGGCAGCTTCTGGACTCTGATGGGGACTGACAGAATGGGGCTGGGGAGGGCTGGCAGAGGAGGCAGAGGCCCAGAGTTGGGACTGCTGAGCAGACGTGGAGGGGCAAGCCGCCTACAGGGCTGCTCCAGTGAAGGGCACCGAGGCCGAGGCTTTGAGAGACCAGTAAGACGTTTCAATGGGAAAGAGGCGTAATCTGGGCATTGCTTCAGGAGCATCGCCATGACAGCCAGCTGAGCATATGATTGAGTGTCATTAGAGGGTGGTGGTAAGCTGGCCAAGAGGTGCCAGGAGAGTCCAGACTATGGCAGTAGGTGGAACAAACAGCAGGGAACAAATGAGGGCAAACCTAAGGAGGTAGAAGCAGGGCCTCATGACTTTGGGAGAAGAGGGAGGAGTTGGAACCCTAGCTGAGCATTCGGGGCAGGGTGGTGGGTGCAGTACCACATGGTGGCCAAGAGTGCCGGCTCTGGAGTTGGACCGCCCAGGTTCACATCCCAGCTCCACCTGTACCACTGCTGTGATCTTGGTCAGGTTGCCAGGCCAGCCTGGTGTGTCTGCTTTGGTTTCTCAGTTGTAAGATGGGACTTAGGGCCAAGTGAGATGATGCATGTGGTATAAATGCATGCTTAGCACAGGGCCTGATGTGTGGTAAGTGCCCAATAAATGTCTATGATAGTGAACACGATTAGTTTATTCCACTAACTGTGACAAGGGCCTGTGATTACGTCTGCTTTAGCGATGATGAGTTTGTAGCCTGCCCAAAGTACAGGACTGACCAGGTTCAAAATATATGCTTTCTGATTTATTCTTAATAACAACAATCTCATCAGTTGAGGGTCAAATCTGTATTGGCTGGTTGGCCGGCCAAGAACTCTTGTTTTTTCAGATGACCCATATTGTCCAGAATAATCATGTTTTTAGAACCCGTCCAGCATGTTCTTACACAGCTCTCTTTAGGTGGGCTTTCACCAGGCCAGTTGCACGTAAGCTCTTGTGAGTAGATAGCTGTCTGGATATAGTCGTGCTTCCATATAGTTACACTCTCAAGGCCTTTCCGCGTGCATGGGACCTGGCAATATACTGAAGGAGAGCCGGCGCTCCACTGTGGAAGTTCCAGATAAGCTACATTTGTTCGTGCAGTAGTGGCTTAAGCAAACAGGTCAGAATTTAAGATTAAGTGCATATTCCCCCAGCAGACCTACTCACGACTGGGAATATCACTGTCTCTGAAGTGTGGGCACCCAGTAAATTCTGAGTAGGTCTTGTTGACTGAAGTCAAGTAGCACACATTCGTCCCTGCCCTAAATTCAGCAGGACCCTGGGAAATGCCCTGTCCACTTTCTGCCGGTGGAAGCTCATGCCTAGCTCTGAGCCAGGCCGTTTCGTATTAGCCCTCAAGGCAGGCCAGTGTCTGGTGGCTCATTTGCAACGGGCCTTGGATCAAGGGAGCAGAAGAGGAAACATCGCTGACTAAGCCCAGGCTGGCTGGGGGTGGGTATGAGCTGTGGGGAAGCAGGAGCCCTGAGACCAAGATCACCTGCCATCTTTTCACTGCAGAGTCACTGTAAATTACCCATGTGCCATCTTGCCTCATGATCTGAAGGGCACACCGTCATGAACAGGCCTACACTGGGGGCCCCAGGACTGGAGTGTGTGTGGCCCGTCTCAGGGGCCTCTAGAGCTGGACGGGGCCTGATGATCTCCTGAAACACTTGTCTCACACATCAGAAGATCAGATGGGCCTGGGGAGGAGCAACGCAGCCTTGGGGTGCCACGTGCTGGGACTGGAGCCCATGTCCCATGACCTCTTAAGGGACGTTTGGTTTCTGGATTCAGGAAAGTTTTAGGTCCTGGCAGCCCATCAGCACCCCCTCCACCACTTTCTGGTTGGTGCACCAAGACCTCTTTCTGTAAAGTTTCTAGCACCTTCCACATTTCTCTCAGCCAGGGTTCTCTGGCTTAGCCTGAGGAGCAAGGGAATCAACTGGACAGATACTGGGGCAGTAACGGGATCACCAGGGAGTCCGAAAGGGACAGGATGCAGGATCACTTGAGACCTGGTTTAGCAGAAAGCTGCTGCGGTTTTTCCAGTACCACCATGCCGGTGAGTACATGTGATCTGTTTCTTGCATCTTCCCATCATTTCCCTCAAGATTTACCCCCTTGGTTGTGAGGAGAGAGGACAAAAGCCTCTGTCGGGGTGGGTGTAACTCCCCCCGTTGTGAGGCTCTGACGGGAAGTACCTGTGGGTCACCAGCCCACCTCAGCCTTAAGTGTCCGGAAGGCCGGGAAGCTGGCTGCCAGGCTGAGCCATGTTCCTGCTGTGCTTGGCATGTCGCCCAGCAGGGGGCGCGCGAAGCTGGTCCAACCTGAGAAGCTTTCCAGACCCCTGAGTGTGAGGTTCCTGAGGAAGTAGGTCGGGGTTTGTTGAGAGGGTTGAGGAGGGAAGCAAGAAACGACCTTGGAGCACCCCCACCGCTGCCCCCCGAGGTGCTGCTGTTTGGATCCACAAGTAGAGCTCTCAAGACGAATACTACCCTGCTCTTCAGGAGGCCCCTGAAGACTGTCTTGGCTTCCCACTATTTGGGACTTTTGGAGTGGAAGGTGTCATGCAGGGCTGCATGTGTCTCCAGCAGAGAGCTTGTCTCGATTTCCTTATTTTCAGTTTCTTTTTTAGAAGCTGAGCCTAGGCCATGATTAACCTTCAGGATCATGGGACAGTGGTGCTTGGTCAGAGCTCAGCCGAAGGGTCCGCTCTGGGCCTCCTCGCCAGGCCCCGTGGGGTGGAGGAGTAGGAGTCAGACCCCTGTTTATGCCCCAGCGCTGCTCCCTGCTCCCTGAGCAAGTCACTGGGCCTCTCTGAACCTCTTTCCTCTTCGGTAAAGCAGAGCCAATGATTCCGTCTCCAGGCACATGCTAAGGGCTGAGCATCCAGTGGCTGGACCTGAATCATAAGGTCACCCTGGAGCTAGCCAGACTCGGGATGGGGGTGGGGAAGGCTCAGTGGTGTTGACGTCCAGTTGGCCCTAGAACGTGGATTTGAACATAGGTCTGCTTATACACGGACTTGTTTTCAATAAATATATTGGAAGAACTTTTGGAGATTCGCAACAATTTGAAAAATATTTTCTTTTCTCTAGCTTACTTAATTGTAAGAGTATATGTAGTATACAAAATATGTGTTCATTGGCTGTTTATGTTAAGACTTCTGGTCAACAGTAAGCCATTGGTAGTTTTGGCAGGGGAGGGTCAAAAATCATACACAGATTTTGTTGGTGCCCCTAACTGTGCATTGTTCAATGGTCAGCTGTACTTTGTCAAGTTCCCTTTAGGAGTTTTGGACTGTAACTCCATGGCCTGAAGATAAATATTGTCAACTCTCCCCCACAAGATTCCCTGTGGTCCACATTCGAGCCACTCTTTCTGTCTTCTTCCCTCCCTCCCTTCCTCGATCCCTGTTTTCCTCCCAACTGTTCCCGTCTGGAGGGTTGCATGTTCAGTTAAGTCACTGCTCTTCTGGTCTCTTCTTGTCCTGCAGGTTGCCCTCCTAGACATTGACATATGCGGGCCGTCAATTCCCAAGATAATGGGATTGGAAGGAGAACAGGTAATAGCTCTGTTACAGAACAGGAGAGTGTTCTCTCAGGGCAAACTGTAGTGCCCAACTACTAACCCTAAGAGGTCAGCAGGGCCCCTACGTTTTAACGTGATGAAATCAGGTAATGGTCACTAGTCCACCCATCTACTGTAACAACAGCTGTGACTGGGGGGTTGGGATCATACATAAAGTTCATCCAAACCATTCGAGAAGTGTTAGTTTCAATGCTTTCTTAGAGGGAAGGGAAACAAGTAAAATGCAGAAGTAAGACACGGAAACACAGTTCTGGCTGGGAAAGCTAGACCGGGTTTGCTGGGGCTCTGTGCCCTGGAAGCAAGGGAATGTTTCTGCCCTTGTGGTCACCCCTGGGGAACTGAGACTGAGGCGGGCGAGTGACATGGCAGGTGGGGGCAGGGTGACGGTGGTGGCCCGTGCAGGTGCCAGTCTCCTCTGGGCAGCCAGGAACAGCCCCGGAAAGGGATTCCCCTGGGGGCGGTGCTCTGAGGCCGGCAGGAGGCTAGGATGGTCCAGGGATGTTGGGACTGGTTCATTCTGTGCCGAAGTGCCGGGCACTGTTCTGGGTGCTGGGGTCCGTGGTGAACAAGCAGATGAAGACTCCAGCCCTCGTGGGAGGGGCAGACGATAGAGAGTAGAAAACCAAAGCAGGGCCAGGGCACAGGCAGAGTGGGGTAGGGGCAGCTGCTCCTTGGGAGGGGTGGTCCAGGGCCCCTGCTGTGGAGAGCCGGGAAGAGCCCCCGGGCTGAGGGCGCAAGTGCAGGAGCCCTGTAGCAGCAGTCCCCTCATGTCTGCAGCCAGGTGGCCAGCAGGGCTTGGGCAGAGGGACCAGGGGCAGGAGTTGGAGAGCAGCCGGAGGCAGATGGGGCCGATCCTGTGGCTCTGCTCTAGGCTTGGGATTGGCTTCTGGGGGTGCTGGGAGGGAGCGTGATGCTGCCCAGCGTGAGGGAGAAGCGCCAGATCCAACACCTGGGACCACGTGCCCGTCAGTAACGGGGCGTGTAGCCCACGCCAGCAGCCTGGGAGTGTGTGTGTGTATGTACCCGACGGTCACGTACGTCTACTGCTCACTGTGCCAGTATGCAAGTATCTTATCAAAATCGAGATTCTTAAATGGTGAGACACAGATGTTCCACTATTTTCTTCTACACTATTGGGTCATCCATTGCCCCCTTTTAGAATCGCCAACTTAGGGAACAAGCATAAATAGGAATTAATGGGTCTTTTTTAAAAGTAAGACTGCAAAACCAGTCACCAAAGACCACATATTATGACTTCTATGAAGTGTCCAGAACAGGCCCATCTATAGTGACAGAGGACATCAGGGTCCCCTAGGACTGGGGTCGGGGCACAGTTATGGGGCACGAGGTACTTGGAGTAATGAAAATGCGCTAAAATTGTGATGGATGTACAACTCCATGCGTATCCTGAAAGCCATTGTACATTCTAAATGGGTGAATTACATCTCGGTAGAGCTGTTCTAAAAAGTAAGACTTCGTCAAGAAAAACGAACTGTTTTGGCTCCTCTGTTGCTCTGAAGCATAATTTCTGAGCTTGACGTGCAGTTGGAAATTGTGGAAGTTCCAGTTTCATAATGGAGGTGGTACAGAGGTGAACCCCAGCTCATAGTGGACACCTACTGGCCGGGAGGAGTCTGGCCTCCTGGGCTCCCGGCTGACGCCCCTCCCCTGATTTCTTGTCCCCTGGGCCACAGGCCAGCTGAGGCCCAGGCCAGGGACGGGGCAGGTTCTATGTCACCTGCTTCCTGGACATGCACAGAGGAACCTTGCTGCTGCACAGTTACCTGCATTTTCTCAGCAACCCCCAACTGATTCTGTCACACTTTTAAAATACCTTAGACCCAAAATTAAATTTGAACTCAGGTCACTTTGGTTTTCTGACTAGATAGCTAAGCAGAGTTTCCAGATGACCCAGCTTGGGGTGGGGAAAGGGTATGAATTACATACAGCCTCCATTACCGACTCCCTCCCCACAGCCGTTGGCTGTGTTAAGAATTTGGTGGTGGCACTTAAGATGATGCGTTGTAGTTCATCAAACTGTCTTCTTACCACATAAATTTGTCTGTGCATGCCTTGTGACCAGGGTCCATAATTTCTTACAAATGAATGTCGATGCCCATGTTCGTGCAGGTTCACCAGAGTGGCTCGGGCTGGTCTCCAGTGGTGAGTTCTCACCTCTTTCTTTGTCTTACTTTTCAGGTAGCGTGTTACGGGTCGTGTGTAGACAGTGGCTATGTGGTGGGCTGGCCACACTTTTCTCAGCCCACCTGCTTCAGTCGCCCGTTACTGAAGCACCTCTAGGCACAGGGAATACAGCGAAGCCCAGGGATTGCCAGCCCCCTTCTCTCAAGGGGCAGACAACGAGCTTTTCCAGTCTGTGGGCCGTATACTCAAAGGCTGCTGTCGCTCAAAAGCAGTAATATGTAAATGAATGACTGTGGCTGTATTCCCATCGAACGGTGTGCCAAAACAGAAGGCGGGCCAGATTTGGCTAAGGGGCCATAGTCCGCTGACCCAAGTTACTGTAGCTAGGAAGATGATAGTCACTTAACGTGAGTTTACTGTGCCTGTAGCTTAGAGTCATACGGTGCCTCTTTCAGTTGCCTCCGAGAGGGTAACCCCACCCCTTGCTTTTTTTTTTCCTCAAAAATGGTTTGAGGATTCAAAGAGTGAATATGCTCATAGACCACATGGTAATTTTGCCCCCAGAATGGTTTTATCAGCTCAGACAACAGGCATAGGGAAGTGCCTTGCGCTGTGGTTTTAAGTAAACTGTTCCTTGCTCCCCCTTCTCCAGTTCCTGGAAGACAACCTGGGGGTGATGTCCGTGGGCTTCTTGCTCAGCGGCCCCGACGACGCTGTTATCTGGAGGGGACCAAAGAAACACGGTCAGCCACTCTGCTTTTATCTTTCTTCTCGTTCTTCCACGGGCAGAACTGTCGGGGTTCCTGTGCAACCTGCCGTGAGGATGGCTACGGTCATCCTGCTGGGCTTTGCAGACTGTTATTTTTAAGCACCCAGCTGCCTTTTTCTTCACTGGTTGAAGAGAACTAATAGAAATGCCAGTTTTTGTTTTATAAATTGTAATTATCTGTTAAGAGTTTTTCTCCTTAAAACCTGTGTAGCCCTGAAATGATCTTTCCTGTGGCTTTATCTGTGGCTTACATATGGCAGAGAGAGGTGTGGGCGGTGGAGTCCATACCAGGGTGATGGAGCCCTGAGGCTTAAGGAGCCAGTGCCACACGGTCCTCAAGGGCAGATCCCTGCCCCTTGGCACTACTGGCATCTCAGCCCAGATGGTTCTGTAAGGGGAAGGGTGGACCGTGCTCTGCCTCAAAGGCTGTCACCTGCTGGCCTCCACGCACTGGATACCAGGGCTCCCTAATCGTGACAACTGCAAATGTCTGCAGGCATTGCCAAATACCTGTGGTCTTGAGCGGAGGAGGCCAGATGTGCACGGACACCTAAGCTGCTCTTCTTTAAAGAGTCTCGAGTGCTGGCAGGGGGCGGGGAGGCATCTCCTGGGTCTCGCTTCCCAGGCATGATCAAGCAGTTCCTGCGGGACGTGGACTGGGGAGAGCTCGACTACCTCATTGTGGACACCCCGCCGGGGACGTCGGACGAACACCTCTCGGTGGTGCAGTACCTGGCCGCAGCGCACATAGATGGGGCAGTGATCATCACCACCCCTCAGGTGAGCGAGTGCCTGGCAGAGCTGGGCCCACACGGCGCCGCGTGACAAGGTCTCTTTCTCTTAAGGGCCTCGAGGGGCTGGCCTTGAAGTGGCGCTTCAGATCACATGCTCCAGCAGCCCTTGCTTTGGATTTGCAGAAGCTGGTTGTTAAAAGCTCTGTCTTTGGTGCAGACATTTGCAGTTGGCAGTAAGCATCCCACAGTTATTTTTGTCCCCAGATTAAACAACAGTGATTCAAAGTTACCTTTTTAATTTCCCTTCACAAAGCCAGCTAGACCCCCAGTGCTAGTAAGAGTTCAGACTGTCCCTCCCAGGCACCCCTGCTGTGCTTCTGCATCGAGTCCCCATAGCCTGTAGGGCCGCTTCCGTTCACGTGTCAGAACGATCCAGAGCTCTCCCCAGTTCCATGGAACCAGCCTGGGCTGCAGATGGCGGCTTCTGGGTGAACTGCTGCGTCCTGCCCCTTTGGTGTAGGAGGAGCCAGGCACCAGCAGCCATACAGAGGCTCTGCGACCAGGCCGCGCCGAGTCCAGGCTGAGGAGGGGGCAATAGTGCCATCCTGAGCGAGCAGGTCTGACTGCCGCTGACCTTACGGTTCCCACAGGCTGACGGAGGCTCTTCAGTCATACATCTCTTCGTGGTTATCTTCTCCACTCCTAAGAAAGCACATAAAGTGGGTTTATTTTAGCTGGTCTCTGAACCCGTCAGTACGACCCCTCAACCTTCACCCTGCCCTCACTGAGCACCTACTGTGCGCAGGCCCTAGGCTGGCCACCAGTGAAACAGAGCAGCCCACCCATGGCCTGTGTGACTCACTGGGAACGTGGGTACTAGACACCCAGGCACACACGTGAGGCTCTGCCAACGGAGTAGCAGGCCCAGCGGGCCACATGCCAGTGCCTGGGTGGGGAGTGCTGGGACAGATTCGTGAACATCACATCGCTCTGGTGTCCTGGGGAGAGGGACACCACTTAGGTGGCTGAGGCAGGGGACACCTGGCTGGGGGATATCAGCGTTGGAAGGATAGATTTGTCCTTAGGAATGCTTTCTTTTGAATTTTTTTAAAGTGGCTGGGGCCTACTCTGACCAGCAGTCCTCTCAAGAGTAGGTCCCAAAGAAATTACCAAAAAGGAAAACAGTTGGTTTGGAGTATTCCACTGACACAGATTGCTGATATCGGGGAAGGTTTTTGTGGGAGGGTGTGGGGCTTGGGCCATGTGGAAACTCTACTTTCTGCTCAGTTTTGCTGTGACCATCAAAACTACTCTAAAAATTGTCTTTGAAGAAACAATAACAACAAAAATCCAGTTGGCACAAAGATGGCTTCTCCAATACCAACTTATTGTGAAAGAAAACAGTGTCCCTTGGGCTCAAGAAGAGGGGAAGGGACCCAGCAGATGCGGGTCCTGCTCCAGGGAGCCGTGGGAGGGCGCTCCACATGTGGGTGCCCTTGTGAAGAACTCTGGAGAATGTGATTTCAGACCAGGGACACTCACCTTCTCAGAGCCCTTCACATCCAGTAGGTAGGACAGGTGGCTTTCTCTTGGGATCATCATGACAAAGCAGGGCTTTTACTTACAGGACACCAAGGGGAAAGCCCCAGTGGTGCAGTGAGGTGCAGAGACCGAGCAACCGCCCATTCGCGTTCCGGCTAAATGCCTCTCTGCCTGTAGCCCAGCCTCAAAGGTGTGCCTCAGAACAACAGGTGACTTGGAGGTGAACCTTCAGCAGCTCATGACTGTCAAGGCCGGAGATGCTGAGGAGTAGCCACACTTGGCAACAGCAGGCTGGGACATGGGTCTGCCGTGATGTGAAACAGGACACGGGGTACTGAGTAATGATTATACACAGGACTCATGTTGTGAAATAAGCATTCGGAGTTCAGAAGTGAATTTGATGTGATCCAAATACAGTAATATTCCTTATTGCCTTTTTGTGTAGAAGGCTGTTTGTATTCATGATACTCTAGATCAGAGGTTAGCCAGCTTTTTCCGTAAAGAGCCAGATAGTAAATATTTTAGGTTTGGGGATCACGTGGCATACAGCCACTCAGTTGTACCATTGTGGGGCAAAAGCAGCCAGAGACAGTATGTGAAGAAGGAGGTGCAGCTGTGTTCCAAAAGAGCTCGATTTACAAAACCAGGCAGCCAGCCGGATTTAACCCACAGGCAGTAGTTTGCCGGCCCGACCTAGAAAATAATGCACTTTGGCTCAGTGTAGCATATCGACAAGAAAGTAGAACGCTGAGGTGCCGTAAAAGGTCACCTTTCCATAGACTCATTGTACGTGTGACACTTGGTCCTTCAGCTTTATCCTTCTGACCTTGTGGGAAATACCTGGCACTTAGAACAGGGCGTACACGTGGTCGGCACGTTTTGAATAAACGGCACAAACCTCTAAAGCTTTCTGAAGGTAAATCCGCGCGTCACCTCCATCCCCTTGACCACACGTTCTTTCTCTCACATTTTGACTGAAATCCCTGGTTTGTTGACCCTTGGTAGGAGATGTCCCTCCAGGATGTGCGGAAGGAAATCAGCTTCTGCCACAAGGTGAAGCTGCCCATCATCGGGGTGGTGGAGAACATGAGCGGCTTCGTGTGTCCCAAGTGCCAGGTGAGCACGCCGACCCAGCACTTTCACCAGACCCTTCTTCCGCGGCAGAGGGGAGGGTGGGGTGGCCCCTGCTCCTGTCACTTCGGGAGGCGGCGTCCCAGTTAACATCCTCTGTGGCTGACGTAATAGGGATCCGTTTGGTGGTTAGTCTTTCACATTCAAAGTAGCCTTTTTTTTTTAAGTTTCTTTAAAATAAAGTCCATTCTTAGGATTCTGAAACAAAATCATGACTCCTCCTGTTTTATTTGCCTCACAGAAAGAGTCTCAAATATTCCCACCAACGACCGGGGGCGCAGAGGTCATGTGCCAGGACCTGAAGCTTCCTCTCCTTGGCAAAGTGCCTCTGGACCCACGCATAGGTGGGTGAGCCTAACTATGCAGTTCCGACCCTGCACTGTGCTCGGCCGCCCGTGCGCCCCTCGGCCTGGTGGGCATCGGACCCAGAGCCTGGCCTGCAGCTGGGAGAAGCAGTGAGGACGTGGGCATGGGGCCAAGCAGATCAGTGGCGGCAGCTGGGCTGGGCCCGAGTTGTTCCAGGAGGTGCTGGGGTGCAGGCCCAGAGGGCACCAGACAAGAAATCCCGCAGGGAGAGGGGACAGGAAATGACGCATGAGTGCCTGCTCACTACGTGAAGCGCACTACATGAGAAGTCACTGGCCTGCCCATACGTGCCGTGGTGCATGGAAAAGGTGCCTTTCAGTACCAGAGGCCCCCAGGAAGCCTTGGGATGCTTGCCCCATGAGCGGCACAGGGCCTGGGGAGGGGTGGTGGTGGCTGATCCTCTCCATCCACACTTGCTCCAGGGCATCTGCTTGCCCACAGGGTGGTGGGGAGGGCCACCCACACTCTATAAATTACACCCCTCCTACAAATTTTTGTTCCCAAGAGAGCCCAGTTGAACATGATATAGACGTGCCTCTGAAATGGCCACACCCATGAGGAAGTGGGGCAGCCAAGGTTAGTTAGCAGGGAGCCTGGGGGAGGCAGCCAGGGAGGCTGGAGTCCAGGTGAGGACGGCTCTGCAACCAGGCCATGGGTGTGGACTCACCTGGTAGGAAAGGAGAAACTGAGATAAGCGTGGCCACCAGGAAATGCAGAGGGGCTGTGGGCTACCTGCTCCGGAGGGACCTTGGGGAGGAGGTTAGGACTTGCCGAGGGCCTGGGCATGGACCTGGAGAGTAAGGGACGTACACAGGTGGAAAGCGACCTTCAGTTTTGACGGTAGGGGTACAGGAGGCATCAGATGTCCGTGTTATCTAACCTGAGCCTTTGGAAGGGGGCACGGCACTCCAGGAACTCAGCTGGGTGCCGTGCGAGAGGCGGGAGGCCGTGGTTTGTCCACAGGCTCAGGAGGCCTGTCAGGAGTGGAGGTGGGATGGCTTCTTGTAGAGGCGGGAGGGGCTGAGACGGCTGTTCTGAGGACCTAGGGTGCCGGGAGAGCCCGTCCTGAGAACACATCTCTGGCATGTGGTTCTCTACCAAATATAGAGAACAACTGCTTTCCCCGCCTCCCGGGTGTTATAAAACTCAGTGAGCAGTTCTCACTGACCAGAAATGGCACTGCATCTCCCCTCATTTTCCCTGGCTGTTGTATGAGTGGGTGTCTCCCACCCCAAGGCCTCTGGAGGCAGTGGGATTCAGAAGGGTGGGGAGCCTGGACCACTGTCCACCATCAGTGTCCACCTGCTGCCTTAGTCTGGGTCCCCCAAGCCAGCCCTGGGAGGCAAAGGAGTCATAGAGGGAGGCCTGGGAGGGAGCCTGGAGCAGCTGCCGAGCCTCAGACCCCGAGGCCAGTCCCTGCCACGTCAGAGGGAGGGGCACGGGAGAGGCGGCAGGCCTTGCTGTCAGGGCCACCCTGCACATAGAAGCAAAGGCCTGAGCTCTTCACAAGAGAGGACAGCAAAGCAGGGGGAGGGGGGGTCCGATGGCTGCTGCCTGCTCAGTTCCGGGCTGGAACTGAGTTCCTTCCAGGGGGCACAGTCCTGGGTGATGGATTACATGTTCCCAAACATCACCTCCAGTTGAAGCCACAGGGAGCAAGCTGGCGAGCATGGCGAGCATCAGAGATGCTCCGACGAGTGGCTGGTAGGCACTGTCACACTGTGAGAAGGGGGACGGGGGCTGGGTGAGGCTGCTGTGACCTTCCGGAGCCATTTTTGTCCAATGGAGGCAAAGGCACATAACTGGGAACAGACGGGAGGGTGTGAAGGTGCGCATCAGCCCCTTTTGGGGACACAACAGCAGAGGGAGATGCCGCCTCCCAGGCGCCATGATTCTCAGCCCTTCCCCAGCCCCCGTACACCGAGGTTGGACACCCCAACTTCCTATTTCCTCCTCTAAGCCTCATGCCCTCATCTGTAAAAAGGGGATGATAACCATGCTGACTACAGGGGGAGCTGCAAAGATGAAATGGGGGAGCACGGGAAGTCCTGGGATATGGCAGTGCTCCAGGCAAGCTGTTCTCGAGTGATGCACCCGTTCCTGGAGTTTAATGAAGATGGGGAACCAACCACAGCACATTTGCAAGGGGTGGGCAGGTCCTCCAGGGAAGGGAAGACGGGAGAAGCAAAGAGAACACAACATCAGGTGGAAACTGGAAGAACAGGTGGCCCTTCTGAGACTGTCCTGGGACCTGGGGCCTCCCAGAGCTAGCCCGGCTCCCATGAACTCCGCTTTCTTAGCTGTTTCCACCATGGCCCCACTGTAGCCCAGGCCCATCTGGGGCTCCTTCCCTGTCCCACAGGGAAAGGCACTGGGGGAGGGGAGGAAACCACAGTTGCACAGGTGGCCTTGCCAGGGATGTCCCTAAGATGGGGAGCCACTGTGGGTAGTGGAACACAGATCTGGCTTCTCAGCAGCACTCAGCAAGCTGAGTGGACTTGGGCGGGCAGAGCAGAGGGGAGGGGAGAACATGGCCCGAGGCCCCTGCACTATGCTCAGCTGGACGCTGGGTTGACACATGGTCCTGAGACAACCTGCGTGTCACAGGAGGACACCGGCGTGGACAGTCTCGGGAAAGCCTAGCAGGCAATGCATGCCGACATGGAATGACCTGCGGGATAAAGTCATCCATGGAAAAGGCGCTGGGTGGAATGTGTGTGTTGTGTTCTCCCATTCATGGTTTTGTTCTTTTTAAGCATGTGAGTGTGTATATGCTGCATTTATATGCATAAGCATTTTTAGAAAGATATCTGGAACACTGGAAGCTTTTGGACTCACTTTTCATGGCACGACCTTTTGTATTCCATACTTTTTTGCCATGCGCATTCATCATCTTTTTACCCAAAGAACGGATTGATCTTTCCAGGTGCAGACTTCTGGGCCCACCAGGGGCTGCCGGATCTGCTCCTCAGGGCCCTGGAACCGCACTGGTCGCTCACCACCCAGTGATGTGTGGGCACGCGCACCAGAGGCCACCGGCCAGTGGGTCAGGGTCCCTGCTGGATGGAGGGGAGGCAGGTGAGGACTGGAGACCCTGTGTTCTTTCTCAGCGTTGTTCTTCATCATGAGGGAACTGGGTTCACAGTCTTCATCGGGGCACATGTGCAGGGAGAGTCCCAAGATCATGTTGCCACAGTGTTTCCTTCACGGATTTAATTTTCTCATCTCTCTCTTTAAGGTAAGAGTTGCGACAAAGGACAGTCTTTTTTGATTGATGCGCCAGATTCCCCAGCCGCGTTAGCCTACAGAAGTATCATTCAAAGTAAGTGGTGAGTTCAGTGGCCGCAGGGCAGGAAATGATATGAGAGCACGAAGTGGACTGGTTATGAGAAGATCCCACTTGGGTTCATAAACGGCCCCTGCCACGCAGCCTCGGGTGGGAACAGTAGGGGTAATGGGGTCTGGGATGACCCCTTCAGCCCAGGAAGACAGGAGTGTGGGTTTTAGGGTATAGGAAACACACCTCAGTAAAGCTGGAAAAAGAAACTAAGGGGAAAACAAAGCCAAACGGAACCCACATGCAGGCTGCCTGCAGCCAAGGTCAGCCACAGAGGCCCGGGACTGAAGGCAGGCATGTCAGCAGGCGGAGCTCCGAGCGCTTGGTTTGTGGCTAAGTTCTTTCTACCTAGTAAAATGGTGTCAAGGGCAAATACCATCATTCCCAGGATTCTTGATCTGTAGAAGGGGCCACTATGAAGCCTCCAGCCATGTGGTCACAACCATGGATGGACAGCATGTGGCTTTCAGGCCCCTGTCAAAGACTCGAGCAGAAACGGGGCCCTTGGGGAACTGAGCCATCTGGAGATGGCGCCCCAGCCTGGAGGTGGCCCTGGCCGGCACAGGGCAGGACTGCCGCAGAGACTGATGATCTGTCATCTTGTGTTCCAGGAATCCAAGAGTTCTGTAGTCTCCATCAGCCCAAAGAGAGCCTCGTTGGTTCCTGAGACACAGGACAACACTGCAGACGCAAGCTGTGTGTCCAGTGAGTCCTGAGCAGCCCGGGGACAGTGGGCGTCACAGCGGAAAGGGACCAGGCTCTGCCACAGTGTGAAGTCACTTTTTCAGAGGCTTTAATTGTAGTATTTGTATGCATTTCTTTAGAACATAGGCAAAGGGCATTCTGTACAGATGTGCCATTTAAAGAATAAAACGTCTCCTCCAACCTCCTCTCCAAGGCCTGCTTCATGTGAAAAACCAACAGCCTGCAGGTCGCGGCACATTCTCTGTTGGGAGCTTGTTCAGCTACAGAACCTCGCACCCGAGCCATTGCTGCCTTGGGACATAAGCCTAAAAAAAGAACAGAGCATGAATATGTGTCTTCACTGGAGAACACAGTCATGGTTTAGGATAGCACAGTCCAAATGATGGTTCTTCAGAGGCAGGAAAAATTAAAATAGTGAGAGCCTCGCACCAGGGCTTGTTCTGAGGTCAGTGCATACAATGCAGCCGAGTGTAGTCAACAACCCTGAAAGGCCCTTAGGGTCCCCATGTAAACAGGCCTGGGAGTCTGTCTACACTGTCTAGTAGTGTGTATACTACAGTATATTTTATGTCATACGAGACAATTTACAGGGTTTTAAAGAGGCAAGAGTAAACTGTAGAATGACCCTCACTGCCGTGAGATGCTCCCGCAGTGCTGAGGGGGACGCGGGCCCTCGTGTCTGCCATCTCACTCCACCATGCAGGGGGAAGGCTGGTCAAGTGCCCCCGTTCTTTCCCTCCTGTTCTCATTTCCCTCCCCTGCCCCTCATGCCTGCACATATGGTCAAACTGATGTGTGTCCAGTGTGAGGAAGGTGGGACCCCTCTAAATGGCAATGAGGCCGCAAAGCCCTGGGAAGGAGGGCCCCGTGCACAGGCTGCCTTCCGCCATCCAGGGTGCTGGGGAAGCCCACCCAAGCCACAGGTGTAGCCGAGCCCCCAGGAGGTGCATTCTCTCAAGCCATGCTGTCCAGACCCCCACTTTGATCCTGCCTCTTACCTAATGCTTCTGAGTCTCCAGCCCCTCAAGGCCAGGCTTCTGAAAGTCACTTGGGCAGGCCTGCAAGGGGAAAAGTCCACCATGGCTTTCTGTCCTCACACGTGAGCAGCCCGATCTACTGACTCACGGCCAGAGCAGACCCACAGTGTGCTAAACCCCACAGAGCTGGCTGCTCAGTGTCTAGGCAGAAAGCAGCATATTCAAATCCAAGACAGCTCAAACCGTTTCAGGATGAGCCCATCCAATATAAAAGATCTATTTCTCCCTTCTAGAAATACATGCTAGGTTATAAGCAAAAACGGGGGGGGGGGATTCTTAATTCTATAGTTTTAAAAAGTCCTCTAAAGCTAACAGTGGCAGTCACGAAAGGATGAACGCTAGAGTCTGCTTCTGTGAGGTCTCTAGAGCAGCTACATTTTTAGGGACAGGAAGTAGTGATGGCTGCCAGATGCTGGGCTGGGAACAGGGAGTTAGTACTTAATGGGTACAGAGTTCCACTCTGGGAAAATGAGAGACTCCTGGAGATGGGTGGTGGGGATGGTTGCCTGACAGCATGAACAAACTTAACAACACTGAACTCTCACTTAAAAATGATTAAAATGGTAAATTTTGTGTTGTATATATTTTACCACAATAAAAAAAACTAATAATGGCAACCTGGCTCTTACGGAAAACATTAAAAAACCACAGTCGCCAATAGGCCTCTTGACTTTAAGCAGGGGTCTGGAGTGCAGGGCCCAGGAGTTAGACTTCAGTCACTCACCGTCTGGAACACCGTCTGGGACAGAAAACTGGCTGTGATGTTGCTGATGTCATTCTCCCCCCCCATCTTACAAAGGATGTAGCCGTACAGGTTAGCAGCTTGGAGGGAAATGCCAGCTATCACGAGGGCCTGCGCTCAGACAAAGCAAAAGTAATTTTTCTTAGAGCATATATTGAAATGTTCCAACCAAGCAGACATGGCTCTGGCTTACACGATAGTAACCTCTTACAGATACTCACGGACACCTTTTAATCATCCCCAGCCCGGAAGTTGGTGCCACTTTCATCCCGTTTTACAGGCAGGAAACTGAAGCCCAGAGAAACCAAGCTGCCTAAGCTCCCCAAGCTGACAGGGGGCGGAGCCAGGGTGCAAACTCCAGAGCCCACGCTTAATTCAGCTGCTGAGCATCCTGTCTGCAGCTGATTTGTTTTCTCATTCAGTGAACCAGATGATGGCAATAGACTATAACTCTGAAATAAAACTCCAGAACTCTGAGGCTAGCTTATTCCTTCTTTGGGAGGGTTCCCTGTCCAAGGTAGGGTGTCAGTTTTTTCTAAAAACTCTCCTAGCAGCATTATTCCTATAAACCAAAAGGTAGAAGCGACCAAACATCCATCAATGGATGAACAGATGAACAAAACATGGCACACCCATGGAATACTACTCAGCCATGAAAAGGAGTCTGCCATGCCACAGTACAGGCGTAACTTGAAAATACATCAAGTGAAAGAAGTCAGTCACGCAAGACCACATAATATCCAATGCCATTTATAGGAAATGTCCAAAATAGGCAAATCCACAGAGACAGAAAGGTTGAATGGGTGCTGGGGGCAGGAGACACTGATCACCAGAAGGTACAGGGGTGATGAAGCTATCCTAAATTGACTGTGTCGATGGTCACACAACTGAATATACGAGAAGCCACTAAACTGTACACACTAATGGATGAATTAGCTATGCGAATCACCACAGTAGAGCTGTTTGAATCCATCAATGATGATAACAGAAACCCACTCCCAGAACCACTGGTTCTATACCGACATCAAAGCAAAGGCAGAGTCAAGGTGTTGCCTTACCAGCCACTTTAGCTTCAAGGAGAATAAGGTGCTAAAAAAGAACACAATCCAAATCATCGGGCAGATAATGAGGCCAAGCCAGAAGATTCGTGCTTCCGCTTCCGTGGCAGCAATGCTGTTCGGAGAGACCTGTTTTGAGAAAGTGATTCAGTTTTTAAAACGAGCAAAAACGATTGCATGGGAGTGTGCTATCACCTCTATTTACTTTACACACACTTCTGCGATGAGTGCGTTTCTGTGGAGCGCCGGCAGCAGTGGGTTCTGTGTAGGGCAGGAATCAGATCCGCACAACACCCAAAAGGAACCCACGGGAACTTTCTATGGCTGTTTTCCTGGTTCTGATTTCACTCGTAATGGAGAATACCTTTCTGGCTTCAAAAATCCAGTGGCTTTTCCCGTCTTCGTCTATCTGGTTCCACCAGCGGAGGCCCACCATCAGTCTTCCAGTGACATTCTGAGCAAAGCGAACACAGTGATGCCAAGTGCGCCATAGGTAAGGAGGGTCAAAACCTTCCCACAATGAATACAATAAGGTCACTCATTCGTGTTGAACTTGTACTGGGAGCAGGAGGGGGATTAAACTGGTGGTTTCTCGAAATGAGTTTTTGAGGCTTCTAAAAAAGTGTTTGAGCCTTTCCTTAAAAAGTGACAAGACTCCCCTCCCCGCAAATATATAAATTTTAGATATACGTAAACTTTACAAAATATCCCAAGCCACACGGAGCGGTCACCCTCATGATATATTTGCAGTCGTGACAGTTGGTACCCAGAAGCCATATATTCAACACTAAACCATGTATTTTTTCTCTAATTTTAAGTGAAGGGGCTCAGGAGTCTTATGCATCAGCCCATTAAACCAAAGCGCCTCTGGCCCAGATGAGTCACATGCCTTGGGACAGGCCGCCTGGGATGCAGCCCTCGTGTTTCGGGAGCTGTGGCATCCAGGGTGAGGGGGCCTTACCTTCACAGACCAGAAGTCGAGGGACAGAAGGAGAAGCACAGTAACAAAACAGCCCACAAAGCTTCTGCTGAACCAGTCACAGCCGACGTAGGTGACAATGGCACTGACTCGGAAGAACAGGTGGAAAAAGGTGGCCGAGGGATGCCTAGGAAAGGACCCAGATGCCCCCTCACTCCAAGGGCCAGAAGGCCAGTCGCTGACTCCGCCCTATGGTTCCTGACTCTCCGTGTTCTCCCCTGTGCATTTCAAGCCCAAACTTGATCAGGCTACAGCTCTCAAGACACAGAAGCAAATCAGAAGCAGTTGAGAAGGTCCAAACAGTCTTCACACGGGCACCTTCTCCCCCTCGAAGCATCCTGTACTTCCCCCTAGCCTGACTCCAGGTATCACTTGTCCTCTGTGAAACTGCTGTCACCTTTGAAGTGAAATGTGACAGTGATCTCAGCCCTCCCACCTCGCAGCAATAATGTCCAGTTCCCTAAAGGTAAAGGTTGGGTGATTCCGCCAGACTGAGCGCATGCAGCCCCCGGGGCACAGTCTCGGGCACCAGGGAATGCGTGTTCCTGGACAGGGAAATGGCTGTGATGTGACAACAATGGGCTTAACTCGCAGCTACTCACGATGAGTAGCCCTTGAATGATGACATTTGATCTAGAGGAAGACGGTTTTTGTTCACTGTGCCTGTAGACACAGAAGAGACAGAACCGAGGGGAACATAGGCATCCTCATCACTTGCTTTAAAAACAAAAGTCTGAAAGACAAGAGGCCTAAGGTTAAATCATAGCAAGGGTCAGCCATGTACCTGGAGGAGACAGATAACACCTGCCTACATATGGGGGATGTGGGCAAGGTAGAATACATCATAGCTAGTTCTTTGGAATCCACTTTGGTAGAGCCCAGGTAGAAAAAACACTCAACTTTGATCAAGAAAGTGACAGTACGAGCCCGATGACAGATGGCAGAGGGCCACCAGGTGCTAGGGAGGAAGAGGAGGGAGACGGCTCCTGTCAGCACGCCTCACCCAGCACTTCCAGACCTGACATTTTCAGGAGAGACCAGAAATCCAGACTTGAGCACTGGAAAATCCGATTTTTAAGTGATGGTGTCTATTTATATTAATAAAATATCACAGGCTGTGTTTCACACTGGCCCTCCAGCTGCCAACTGGAGCCTCTGGTCGGATCAAAGAGGTGGCCAGCAACCTGCCAGGCACAAGCCTGCTGCTCTTCCCAGGAAGGAACGTGTCAAAATGACCAAACTGGGCTCTGCCGGAACTGTGCTGTTTCTGTCTCCCAAAGGAACAGGAACCAGGATTCAGAAACGAATTTACTGTGACTTTTGCATTTACTCCCGATAGGCCACAGGAAGGGCTGAGCCAGAACACCCTCTATTGCCCAGGACGTGCTTGCCTGTGCCTTTCAGACCCAGAGCTCTCCGGGAGGCCTGGATGAAAAGCCAGCCTGGAAAGAGTACCCAGCAGCCAAGAATTAGAATTGATCATGTACAGCTTACAAATTTGCAGTGTTCCAGGGGATAAGACTCTTGGGAATCTCTTTTCCCTTTCTGCCTTAAATCTTACTGAGGATCTTTCAACTAACTGTCTTAATACAATTTTGCCCTTTCACCTTGAAGATAAATGGATCCTCTTGCAATAACTGAAGGTTCTCCAAAGGCAGATAATTTTACAGCCCCGACAGCACCTGCCGTTTAAGAATCTCGGCAAATATTTGTTGTGTTGAACCTTGTGATCGAGTCCGCTGAGGATCGCTAGGAACTTCTATTCTCTTTGTAGAAAAAAGATAGACTTAAGAGATGCAAGAGACCCAAGTGTGCACTGATCCAGGGTAAAACCTAGAAGTTAATGCATTCGAATAAATCCCCTGCCCACCCACTTTTTTTTTTTTGGCTGTGGTTTCCTGAAATAAAATGCAGAAAAAATTCCAATCGTTGGAAGGTTCTGCTTAGTTGAGTCCCAGTTAACTGACTGTTTCCTTAACTTGTAATGTCACCAGCATCATTATTATTCAGATGCTGAAAATAAGGAGAAAGGGTGCCTTCTGCACACTCGACTATTGCTTTAATCCTGTTTTAGGCCCTTTGGGCTGCCTCCAAACCCGCATTCAGTCCCCCTCTAGAGTCTGCCCAGCCTGCACCTTCAGCTAACACTAAGGTGGCCTCCAACCAGTTTTCTGGTTTTGAGTGTTCTGAAGGCCATCACTTAAGCCTGTCCGCCCTCCCCTGCTGTAGGGTCCTCCATCCCCGCTGCGTGCTCTCTTGCCACCAACTCAGCCATGGAGCGCACACACACACCAAATCACCCCATTGCCTGATGCCACTGGCTTCAACTCCACCCTCCCAGGCCCTGGCCTGGTCACCCCTTGAGAGGCAAGAGGTGCAGAGATGCCAGACCGCCAAGTCCTGCCCCACCCTCTGAATAGCTCCATGGTCTTCCCTCAGGTAAGTAACCTCTGGATGCCTCTGTCTCCACTTGTGTAAAATGGGAATGCCAGCAGCGGGCACTTCCTAGGAGAGCAAAAAGATACAGTGCTCGAAATGCAAACCGTGCTCCCTTGAAACGGTTCTTCCTCCAAGGAGCCACGCCGTAAACTCCCCACCTGACCACAACTTTCTCTCCCCACCAAGGGCAGACTTTGCATCTCCACAGGGATTCCCCATCCTCCAGCCCTCCTGTCCCTGCACAGCCTTTCCTCAGCTTGAACAGGTAGTAGTTTCCGCTCAGCTCCGCAGGGCCAGGTAGAAGCCCATGGTCTCCGGGAGAGGAGGAGGAAAGAATGACAGATGGTAAAAGGGGGAAAGGTGATGACTTCAAGTGCTGTCAAGGTGGGGAGAGGCTTGATGGACTGTTGTTCGAACAAATCCATTTCCATGCTTCCGGGCCCCAGACGCCTATTATCTTCCTCCTTGGAGGGAAACATAGAAGGTTCTCAACTGGAATGTGCATGGAAGCCACCTGAAAACATCCATAGGACTACCCGTGTCCCAGGACATGCGGGTTCCGATCTGGCGGAGGGCCTGGATGTGAATTTTACCAAGGAAAATCACTGGCACCACCAACTCCAGCCCAAGGGCCAAATCTGGTCCTTCCAGTTTCTATAAATAAAGTTTAATTGGAACACAGCCATGCTCACTTATTCACTGGCCTGTAAAGCAGAAAATATTTACCCAGAAAGTGTGCCAACCCCTCCTGCAGACCAGCAGGAACAATTTGGTGATGAAATTAGGCTCTATTCAAAATACAGAACTCAAGCAAACTGCCATTAAGGGCCTCTTCCCCACCAAAACAAAGAAAAACAAATCTGCTTTCAAATCTGACAGGTAGAACCAGCAAACTGTGCTAGAAGTCAGAGCAGAGTTATCTCTGGAGGTGTTTGAAGGGGCAGTGATGGGGAAGGTGGGCAAGGGGACCTCTGGGTTCTGGAGACAGTGTGTATCTTGATCTTGCATGTGCACATGTATGAAAATGCATCGAACTGCATGCTTAAGTTTGGTGCACTTTACTGTATGTACACTACACCTCAATAAAAAAATATTGAGTGAAGCCACTGACCAAAGGAAAATCTTTGCAAGTCACCTTAAAAAAGCTCCACGTGATACAATCCAGCAATCGCACTCCTCAGTATCTAGTCAAATGACTTGAAAACTTAAGTCTACACAAACAGTGCACAAGTACTTATAGCAACTTTACTCATAATGGCCCCAGACTGGAAGCAACTGAGATGTCCTTCAATAGGTGAATGGATAAACTATGGTCTGTCCACATAATGGAATATTATTCAGCTCTAAAAATAAGCTATCTTACGTGACTATCACTAAGTGAAAGAAGTCAGTCTGAAAAGGCTACCTACTGTATGATTCCAACTCCGTGATGTTCTGGAAAAGGCAGAGTATGGAGAGAGTTAAAAGATCAGCTGTTGCTAGGGGTTCTGTTGGGGAGGATGTGCGGGCAGAGCTCAGGGGACTTTTAGGGCAATGAAAATACTCTGAAATTTTTAGGGCCACAAAAATACGAAAACATAATGGTGGGCACAGATCATTACACAGTTATCAAAGCCCATAGATGGTATGACACCAGAAAGGAACCATGACGTGAACTGGGGGCTTGAGTTAATAGGAGTGTATCAGTGCTGGCTCGTTATTTGTGACAAATGTACAGGCTAATGTAAGCTGCTGACGAAAGGGGGAACTTTGGGATGGGGAGGAGTTTATGGGAATTCTGTACTTTTTGCTCAATTTTTCTGTAAACCTAAAACCGCTCTAGTAAATAGACACAGGTTGGCAGGGGGTGGAGGGGTCTGTCTACACAGAGTACGGAGACTAAAACTGGGGAGGACAGTGTCCCATGGGAACGCGTCCTCTTTCCCATAAACTTCTATGGTGAGTTTGATTTGAGATGAAAAGACTGATTTAATCCAAAATCCAGCAGCACCCCAACAATATCTTGAAAAGTTGCCCTTTGTTTAAATGACTTTGAAAACCATACTTTTTTTTTTTAAGACTGTCTCCAGCTTGGATTCCTCATCAAACATCGTATTTTAAATCCTGTCATCTTTCAGACACTCTGGAAAGCTCGCTGCTTTTCACTGTGGCAAAAATGTCTGAGGAAAAGACAGTATCTTTCATCCTCGGTGTCCTTTCTGCCACTAAAGAGAAAGTGTCTGGGACAATGTCTAGAGCTTGCTTTAAAAATAATCCAGGGGCAGCGAGTGGCTGGTTCTGAGAATGAAACAGGCTGATCGGGCCTTGGCGGTACCAGGCTCGGTGTTCTCTGTACTTCCATGTAAATTTAAATTAAAAAGTAAAAAAATAAATCATCAGAGGCAGTGTCAGCTTTGCATTGAGGCAAGACTCCTTTCAGAATGAAGCAAGCCTACGGGTTGATATTCTGGGGGCTCTCTGTGGCCAAAAAAAAAAATATATATATATATATATATATATTTTTTTTTCAGACCTAAAAATCCCCAATTGAGTAATGGCCCAGTACTGTTGGATGCATGAGGAAAATTCCAGAAAGCTGGTCCTTTCTTCAGGACTTAACCAGTCCCCTTGCAGAAAGAGGGCCAACCCCATATGGAGTAAAAGTGCCCACTAGCTCCTCTCCCAACCATGGCCCCCACCAGGAGAGTGGGCACAGTGAAAGCCTGGCTCCACTTTCTCACTCCATCCTTGCTGAGCAGATGGCCCTGGACAAGGAACTAAACTGCCCAGAGACTCAGTTTACTCATTTGTAAAATGAGAGAAGAGCAGGGACCTCAGATCCCTAAGGTTTCCTGGAAATAAAATTCCTATGAAGCCAGGCCAGGGTGGTTGTGGCTGATATCACTCTAGTTATTGTCTGACTCATTCGTGGTCAAGATCTTTGAGAATGGGAGAGTGGGAAAAAGCCTTGACCACTGATGCTCCGTCTGGATGTCCTCTGTGATGCAGATGTTTGTCCCCATCGTTAAAAACAGGTGGGGTGCTGCTATTTCTTTCTTTAGCACTGACGCCCACTTAGAGTCAGGTGGCTTTTCTGCTAACAGCAGTGAGCCACCACGGAGGCGGGGGTGGAAGGGGACCCCCAAGTGTATGGGGGAGACGGCAAACGTCTACCTGTCCTTGGCTGCTTCTCCATGGGCCGGCTCCCCGAGCGCCCTGGAGCTTGGCAGAAATACAGGACCGCAGCCCAGCCTGGGCCTCCAGAGCTCAACCCTCTTTTAACAGGCCTGGGTGATGCATATGCTCATTACAATCAAGGAGGCTTCCTCTAGTTCCTTTTCAAGATAAATTCAGTTCCAGGAACAAAGCAGAAAGGGACTGAAGGAGCGCATGCCTAAAAAAGCCGAGACCCCCAGCACCCTTCAGAAACCCAAGGGGGGCACCTAGCCCAGAGGCTGAGCCCTGGTTTTTCTTCTCTAAAATGCCCCGGATGCCATGTTAGCACCCCCATCGTCCCAACTTGGGCTTCTTGCTTCAAACGCCTCCCCCGCCTCCCCCGCCACCCCCCCTGATAACTGAGCCTCCAGGGTCTGAGTAGATGCTGATTGCTAAGCCTCACAGCTTTGATTCAAAGGTCACCGCAACAGAGGCTTGAGTGTGGAAGTGAATAAAAGAACAGACTTCCCTGTGGTCGCCACTGTTTTCCTTCTTGTTTCTGTTCTTTCTTTCTTTTTAAACAGATATCCCAACTTTACAGGCTGGATGTGCACAGCAGCAAAATGAAAGTGTTACCCAGGGACAAGTCAGTGGGGCCCTGGCTGCTTGGCTGGGCTGGGTGGGACCCCCACCTCTCGCCCTGGGCAGCCAGGCAGCATCCCCCAGTCCTGCTGCACCCCATTCCCTCTGACTGCTGCTGGAACCATGGGCCAGATTCCTTAGCTAAAGACTCAAGAGTTTTCAAAAGAAATGGGAGCTGAAAACAGGTCTTCAAACAAAAACATATACACGCATGTCCATAGTGGCAACATTCACAGTTGCTGAAAGGTGAACAAAATGTGGCCAATGGGATAAGGTTCAGCTATAAAATGTTACGAAGCACTAACACAGGTACAACATGGACGAACCTGGCAACACTAGGCTCAGTGAAAGATGCCGGACACAGAAGCACAGGTACTGTGCGACTGCACTTACAACAGGTATCTACAATAGGCACATCTAGAGAGACAGCAAGCAGAACAGAGGTTACCAGGGGTTGAGGGTGGGGGTGATGGGGAGTTATTGCTTAACATATGCAAGGGTTTCAGTCTGGGATGATGAAAAGGTTTGGGAGGCAGATGGTGGTGTGGTTACGCAACACGGCGAACAAAGTTAATGCTACTGAACCGTACACTTGAAAATGGCTGAAATGCATATTCTACTACAATAAACTAAAGAAAGAAGTAACTGACCCATGCCATCTGTGAAGGAACCTTGGAGACACCGTACCAAGCAAGAGAAGCCAGACACTAAAGGCCACATGGTGCAGGATTCCCTTCCTACGGAATGTCCACAGCAGGCAAATCTATAAAGACGGCAGATTGGTGGCGGCCAGGGTCTGGGGAAGCAGGAATGGGGTCTGACTGCTTAATGGCTCTGGGGCTTCCTTTTGGGGTGAAGAAAATGTTCCAGAACTAGACAGTAATGATGGTTGCACAATGTTGTTGATGTACTAATGCCATTGAATCGTTCACTTTAAAATGGTTAAAATGGACCGTTTTACATTATGTGTATTCTGCCACAGTTAAAAGCGAGAGAGAGAAGCAGGGAAGGAGAGACGCTGCCAGCACCGGCTCTCCTATAGGAAGAGGCGGGGTGGTGAGCCGTAAGCAGAGGGTCCCAGGTACAAGTTCAGACACAATTTATCAGTTGCCCAGATTCAGATAGATACCAGCTCCACCACTGAGACCTGTGTGACAAACCCAGAGTGCAACCTCTAAGCTCCATTTTCCACTGGAAGGAGCCGGGGCTCCTTGGAGAAATAGCAGGTGCCAGGCACAGATGGAGAAATGGAGATTAGGAACATCTCAAGTTGCAAAAAAGTCAAAGACCATGAGACTCAGGTCGAAAAGGCTCAGGCGAACTGGGAGAGGCTGCCGCTGGCCAAAGGTCAGGCAATCTAAGTAGCAATAAGAATATGCCTTAAACGAAGGTCAACTGATACTTAAAAAACCCTGCCTGGTCACCCACAGGAATGCTGGGAAACCAACACATTACTAGAAAATGGAAAAACGAAGGGCAAGAAACAAACATTTCTTGTCATTTCTCTGTGAAGTATACCGAGCAATAACTAAATACCCAAAGAAGGGGACTTTCTCTTTCTAGGTGACTTACAGCTCCCAAATGAAGACAGAATGACAACCCCTAATGGAGGCATGGAGAGTCCGTGGCTGCTCTGCACAGCTAGTCACCAAGAGCCACTCTTGGAAGAGCGTACCCACTCCTTGGGTCAGCAGGCCAAAGCAAATCGCACCTGAATCTCATCAAGCCTTCTAGCCCTCTAACCACTAATTTGCAAGAAATACGGGGGACAAAGGAAAATACTGCAGGGCAGTAAAAATGCAATCAGTAAAATCCAGGCTGTGAGAAGCTCTACAGAAAAACAAAGCAGTTGCAAAAGGAAAAAGAAAAAAAAAATAGAACAGAGGACTGAGGAATTAAAAGGGCCTAAGAAATCCGGCAACTAATTCAATGTGTGGACCCTACTGACTTGCAGTTCAAACAAATGATGAAACCTTAAAAGTGTTCAAACCACTGAGTTGTACACTTTAAGGGGGTAACTTACATGGTGTGTGAATTATATCTCAATAAAAAATAAAGAATTTTTATAAATACTTGAAGATCTAAAAGACTTCGAAATTTGGCAGCAGAGAGCTCAGCATATATTCGAAGGCTGGATGTGTCGTGGTATTTGGGACTTGTTCATTATTTTGAAGTGAGAAAATGCTATGGTGATTGTTTTTAAAGATAAGTTCTTTTAGAGATAACATATCAAAATGTGTTTGCAGGAATGTGACATCTGGGGTCTGCTTCAAGGTAATTGGGAAGATGTAGGGTGTCAAAATAAGATTTGTCATAGTTGATCATTTTGGAAGCTATGTGATGGTAATGGGGTTCATTAGATTATTCTATTTGGCACATGTTTGGAACTTCCTATAGCACTGTTTTTATTAAGGAGCTGGTGAAGCAGACTACTCCTTTCTAAGTCCAGATCTGCCACTTACTGTGTGACCTTAGACAAGTGACTCAACATTTCTGGTCTAGTTTCCTCCCCTGCAAAATGGGGATAATCACATCTACGTAATACCAGGGCCTGGACCACAGTGGGCACTCTGTACATGCACATGCATTTGTTCCTACTTTAGGCAGGGATCTGTAAACAGCCAGCCTCTGAGATGCTTCCTCTAATCCCAACCTCCTGATATTCCCAGCCTTGTGCCGTTCACCTCCCACAATGAACCAGGGTAGGTTCATCAGGGCAGAACTGATACATAAATCAGAAGTGCTGTTACGTCCCTTCTGAGATTCGGGGATAAGACGGTGGCTTCCCATCTTGACCATTCTTTTGCTCTCTCCCTTGCTGTCCCTGGGGGAAGCCCGCTGCCATGTTGGGAGCAGCCCTATGAAGAGGTCCATGTGGCAGGGAACTGAGGCCTCCAGCCAACAGCCATGGGAAGCACCATCTTGGAAGTGGCTCCTCCTGCCCAGTTGAGCCTTCAGATGACTACAGCCTTGGCTGATCTCGTCTGCCGCCTCCTGAGACCTTGAGCCAGGACCACCTCGCTAAGCTGCTCCCAGATGCCTGACCCTCACAGTATGAGAGGATAAACTGTTGTCTGAAGCCAGTAACATGAAGTGACCCAGGCTTCGCTGGACAGGGCTGGAGTAGAGAGATGAGACCATGAGACAGCTGCAGCGATGATCACCTCTTTTAAGCAGGAGACTCAGTTACTAAATGAGAGAGAGAGAAAAGTAGAGGCCAAGGACTGACCTCCAGAAGGCTAGAGTGGAAGTCGGTCAGCAGAAAGGCGCTTAGAGCGGGTGGTGCCTCGGAATGGCTGAAGAAGGTAAGGAAGCTATATTCTTGTTTTCTCCCTTCCTCTGAGTGGTGTGCTTTTTTTTTGGCGATGAAAGTAGAAATTAGAATTCACCCACGTGTGTGCTTTTATTTCTGAAGAGCGTCTAGATTCTGCTAGAAAGTGGGCAGAAGTCTGAGGCATCGAGTATTAGCTCTTGTGTGACGTGAATCTGTAAAAGTCCCTTCCAACTTGGGTTTCCTCATCCCCCAAATGGAGAGAATCCTGTCTTTCCTTCCATTTTTATTCTTCACCATTTTAATATTTTGGGAATCAAGATGTACCCACGAATGGCTGCAAATATTAACGTGGCATTTATCTCCCACCCTGCAGCCCCAAGAGTGGTAACTGAACCAGTGTATCTTAAAAGTGTAGCATCTTAGAAACAAAAGCCATGGCTGGTGAAGCCTAACTTACAGGTTATTTAATTGGAAAACAGAATGAAACCATATTCATTAATTCAGCAAATATGAAATCACTACCACAGCCTGGCTTGTGGGAGCTGTGTTAAGCTGCTTTCTTTCTTCTTTTAGAGGAGCCTGTGACATTTAAAAAAATATTCATGCTTTCTGGCAACAAAAGGATGTTCTAGGTGCAGTCTGACTGGTTTCTGCCCGAAGACTTGGAATCGGCTCCTCCCTAAGGGGAGGCAAAGAGAATCAAAGACCAAAATCTAGGGGCTGGGGTGCAGGTAAGAGGTGGTGGAGGGCAAAAGTGCCACTTCTGGGCCACCTTTAGTAGTGACAGAGCTTTAAAAAAAATGTCCTTTTAGAACATATCATTTCTGCAGTATTTCTGCTAAAGATCACACCCTGATCTAATCAAGGATAACATCAGACAGACCAAAGTTCAGGTACATTCCTCAAAGTAGCTGACCTTAACTCTTCAAAACTGTCCATGTGATAAAGAAAGGCTGGGAACCGTTTCAGGATAATTAAAGGTGAGAGGCAATCCTGGGTGGATCTTAAACTAGGGGAAAAAATTGCTGTAAAGGACACCGGAATATGGGCTATAATTTAAGCAAGCTTCTCAGTTTCAGCCTTTGTCCTCTGCGTATATAAGAGAATATCCTGTCCTTAGCTGACAGACTTGAAGTATTTAGGGATAAGGGAGCTCTCAAACACTTCAGAAAATACACACACACAACACAATGCACATACATGTACACATGCAGACACACATGTACACACACATACCACACAGTGAAGTGTTAGTAATTCGTAAATCAAGGTAAAGGGTATGGGCAGTTCCCCGTACTATTCTTGCTACTTTCTGGTATATTTGAAGTTATTTCAAAGTAAAAAGTTTAAGTCCTCTTAAGGACTTAAATATTGACTCAAAATATTATTTTAATATTTAGTATTATTTGAATCCAAAATATTGTTCAGAATATGACTTTCCAACTTAACGCATTTGGTTGCTGTATTTCGCGATTCTTTCACCTGGACTTTTATGGACCACTAAAATTCCCCATCATGCTGGAAGCAGTAGGGTTTGTGATTACTGTGTATGCACTATTTTCTATTTGCAGGTTAACGTGGTAGTCAAATCAGTGGCTAATGCTAACACTGAAATTGTAGTTTAAATGGTCCAAGGAGATAGAATTAAGTTCGCAATCAACATATGTTTTAAATCGATTTTCAAAATTGTTCAAGAAATAAGTTGAGTTTAATAAATTGAGCTTAAAGCAATGGCGTCACATTTACTGAGCACCTACTATTTCCCAGGTACCAGGTGCTAGACCTGCATGAAGCGCAGTGAACAAAGTGACTCAAGTCCTGACCTCACTGGTCTTGTGGGGGAGGGGGAGACAACAAAGAAAAAGGGCAATTTCAAGGCGATGTGAAAAGTGCCATTAATGGGGTAAGCAGTCACGCTCAAAATATTTAGCGACTGACAAGGCGCGGCCTCTGTCCAATGAGAAGGGACAATGGTGCAGGGCTCCACCAGCTGCCCCTGTTGTCCCAGGCACTAGCCCTTCAGTCACGGGAGCTTGCCTCAGGGCAGGGCATCCGGGAGACTCTTGGCTATTTACTGACACTTTAAGAAACCCAAGAGATGGCCCTCAGGCCTGGGGAAGACACGGGGCTGTGGGGGCTGAGCAGAGGGGCACCTAGCCTAAAGTAGGGGGTGCTTCTTAGCAGTGATGAGGATTAAGGTCAAAAAGCAAGGGGTTTCTTTGGGGGTGATGAGAATGTTCTGGAATTAGATAATGATCATGGTGGGCAACCTTGTGAATATATTAAAAACCACTGAGTTGTACACCTGAAGGGGGTGACTTATACGGTGTGTGAATTATATCTCAATTAAAAAGTAAAGAATTTAAAAATACACTGGAAGGTCTAAAGGACCTCTAAATCTGGCAGAGAGAGCTCAGCGTATACAAAGGCTGGGGGACAGCAAGAGCCTGCGGGCATAGGGTAAGTGCCCTTGGACGTCCACACACAGACTGACCCCTCCGAGGCTGGGCTATCGCCAACAGGCCCCCCGTCACCTAGAAGTGGCCTCGGGAGGCTTGGGGAGAAAACTGCAGCATTACCAAGGAACTCCTGCATCCCTAGGAAGTGGAAGAAAACACTATCACCAGAGTAATGTTTGCCCCTCACTGTCCTCAAGGGGTGGGGTGGTGGGCTGCACACTCGGTGCTTAGAAGGCTGAGCTGGGCTAGGAAGGTTGGGTGGGGGCTGGGGCTCACCCAGCGGGGTAGGCCCTATAATTCAACTAGCCCACCTTTCCAACTCTTCTGGCTTTTCCAAAGAAGCCAGGAAAAAAAAACATTGTTTTTAAAAACGATTTAAATGCATAAATGAAAAGAAGCCAATCTGAAAAGGCTACAGACTGTATGATTCCAACTACACAGGCCTCTGAAAAAGGCAAAACTATGGAGACAGTAAAAAGACTGGTGTTTGTCAGGGTTGGGGGGAGGGAAGGATGAACAGGTGGAGTCCAGAGGATCTGGAGGACAGCAAAGCTATTCTGTATGATGCTCTGAGAACACAACGTAAGAGCAAGCCCTAAGGCAAGCGATGGACTTTGGGTGACTAAGAGGTGTCAATACAGATTCGTCACTTACCACAAGTGTCCCCTCTGGTGTGGCTGTAGTAATGGGGGAGGCTGTGCATGTGTCAGGGCAGGGGGTGTATGGGAAATCCCTGGATCCTCCTTTCAATTTTGCTGTGAGTCTACAACTGCTTTAAAAAAATTATACATATATACGTAAATATATATATAAGCAGTACATTGAGGTGAAATTCACATCACATGAAATGAACCATTTCGCAGTGAACAGGGAGTGGCCTCCAGGACTCACACTGCTGTTCTGAGACATTCCCATTGGCCTCAAGTCAAACCCCAGGCCCACCAGAGAGTCTGTTCTTGTTCTTCCTTCCCGGCAGCCCCCGGGACCCGCCAACCTGTCTTCTCTGTCTCTGTGGGTTATCTGCTCTGAGCAAGTCAGATTTCTAACATGACCTGTTCCAATTTTTTAACTTTAAATGCAAATTCATTTAACATACTCCCCTGGCCTAAGAGAATGTGTCTGAGGCTTGGAATCAGCTGACTATCCCTTTGCAATTTCTATTCTAAAGTATTTTGAAATCCAAGGGAGAGAGACATCTGTATTACAATGAGAAACAACATGAGGCCTCGTTAACATGATCTGTGGCTCTATCTGAGTCATCTAGAAGCCTTATTGCTCTTGTAATGAGTGAGGAGTGAGCAACTGGCAGAGGCCCTGTGTGAGCAGGATTTCCTCAGGGCTGGGGAAGGGCCAGCCCCTGTGCCTTTCCCCTTGAATTCCAGCCCAGATTTACTGAGTTGGTCTTTATCTAAGGAAATATCATCAGCCCGACTTACTAGAATACATGGCTAAGCCTTGAATCAACATTGACACCCACCCCCCCATGAAGGTGCACACACACACACATGCACAGGTGTCCATGCACACACACACACACACACACACACAAGCTAGTAGGAGCATTCCCTACTTACCCCCAAATGGACAACCTAGAAAAATATGCCAAGTCACTCAGGGCATAGGAGAGTGACCCTGCCTGGACCTTTCGCACCCACCTCAACACCTACTGAGTCAGGATCTTCAGGAAGAGAGAGCCCGACAATCTGAAGTTTGGGTCCTTCCTGCATCTGGGTTCCCGGGGAGGCTGATGCAGTTGGGATCCCCTGGAAATGCAGCCCCTGAGACCTGGGTCTGGGACCCACTGCCTTCAACCATCTCTCTCCAACCTCAGAGCCTCAGACCTGCAGCTCGCAGAATTCAGACAAAGGTAGACTTGAGCCAAGTTCCCAAGTGTGTCCCTGGAATTCAGCCAGTCCGGGCCACCAGCATCGTTCACCTCAGCCCCTTTGTTGGCCTCTTAAGGTCTCATTGCTCCCATTCTTGCCCTGCAGGCCACACGGCCATCACAGGCAGCTTTCTCCACTATCAATCAGATCACCTCTCCCTGACTCAAATGGCTGCAAAGACCAACCACCCAAATTCCCCATCAGGATCTTCAAAGCCCCACACCTGCTTTCCCCTAACTTATTTCCAACTGGGTTTCCTACACCCACTTTCTCACTTCCTCCCTAGAATACACCTCCCATCTCAGGGCCTTTGCACCTGCTGTTTCCTCTGCCAGAACTCTCTTCCTGGGAATCTTCCCATGTCTGCCTTCTCCTCCACGTTAGGGTCTCAGTCCAAATGCATCTCCTCAGGGGGGCCACCTCTGAGCACCCCCTGATCTAAAGGAAGCTCTTGGCCCCTTTTCTCACATTCTCCTTGTAGCACCAAACACTCGTTGAAGTTACCCTGTTTAGATTTTTGCTCATATGTATGCTGTCTTTTCCCTAATTAAAATGCCAGCTCCATGAGGGCAGGGACCAGTTTGGTTTTCTTTGTGTTCCCTGGTACACAAAGGTCCTTGAAAACTGTTGTTGATTTAATGAATAAATGAATGCAAGAAAAAAAATAAGCCAGGGGTTCTCTAAGGGGAAGTGATTCTGGCCCCCACCCCCAGCAATGCTTGGAGACATTCTGATTGTCACAAATGGGGGGCTGTTACTATCTCGGGGGCAGAAGCCAGGGATGCATCTCAACACCCTACCGGGCACAGGTCAGCCCGCGGAACAAAGAATGTCCAGCTCCAAATGTCAATAGCGTGAACCCTGGAGTAAAAGAATGAGCAAATTGAACAGTCCAGGTCCACGCAGCCAGGCTGCTGTCCAATATCGAACATCAAGGGACCTGACCAATGTCCCCTTCCTGTCCCCAGATGCCTTCCCTGAGTGTGTGGATCAGGGCTCAGCAGCAGTCCCCTTTAGTGATTTCACTGTTGGCAGGGGTCAGGCGATCAATTTCACATTAACAGGAAATGTAAATAAGAGGAAGTTAAGCTGCTGGAGATGTAAGAGGTTAATTTCAGAATATGTAATTCCGTGCCATCATCAAAGAGAACTGAAATCTGTCTAGTTCCCTGATTCTGTGGGCTATTTTCCTTGGTAATCATGGATCTTCCTTAAAATTAAACAATCAGCTCTTGGTGGGACCTGCTTATGTGTTGTATTTCTAGGCTTTTAAAATAGATTTCAGAGTGGGGAGAGGGGCAGCGTGACTTGTTCCCCAAAGGCACTGGGAGCAGGGGTCTGGATGAGGGGGGTCCTCGTTTGTTGAAGCAAACAGACTCCCTGGAGTAACAACAAGAAAACAAAATTCACCTTGGTGTATTGGAACACAATTGTGTGTGCGTGTGTGTGTGTTAATTGCAGCAAGTAATGGGTGGCCACCAAGTTTCCATCTGTACCATCACCTGCCCCCTCTCCTTCCTTGACCTGCACCCCACCAGCTTCCCTTGGGGCAATGTCCAGCATGGGGGTGTCAGGAATGCTCTGAGTCCCTACAAATGCAAATTTAACCTATCCCAACCCAAACCCGACAACAACAATCTCACCAGGGCTCTCAACCAGCGGTGTTTTTGGCCCCAGCAGACAACTGGCCCTGTCTGAAGACATTTTTGGTTGTACAACTTGGGGTGGGAGGGGGTGGTGCTACTGTCACTAAAATCTGACAGGGCACAGACAGCCCTCACCACAAAGAATTATCCAGCCCAAAACATCAACAGGCCTGAGGTTAAGAAAGCCCACTCTGAATGGTGGGAGTGTTCCAGCACTCTGCTTGACCCAAGAGAAATATGAAGTAGCCCCCCAGAGTAAGTATAAGACAGAAGCCCTGAAAATGCTGTTCGCATGGTGGAACTCATCCCTGAGTGTCTCTCCCTGTGTGTGCATCTGGCCCCCTGCACACAGTACAAGGTGAGATTCAGTGTCTAGAGCCAGATGCTCAGGGTTCAAATCCCTGCCCTACAACTTAATAGCTGTGTGACTCTGGGGAAATCACTCAGCTCTCTCTTTCCCTCAGTTTTCTTTAATTTTGACAGATGAAAATCCTAGCAGCCACTTCCTAGGCGTGCAATACAGATGAAATGAACTGTTGCAACTGGAAGGCGGAACAGTGCCTGCACACAGCCAGGCTAAGGTGTTTGCTTTCTGTATTTTTTCAGGCAATATAACTTCCTAAAAAACAGCCAGCAATTTTCATCTGTGGCTGAATTTTGAGGAACAGCTTTTGCACCCAACGTGGGAAGATCAATTGACAGTAGAAGACTTCCTGAAAGACAAACATTATTTCATGGGGCAGGCCTGTCAGGGATTGGCGGGGGCAGTTGTGACTCCACGTGATTTTTGCCTTAGGACCTGGCCCCCACTAACACGCGGCTCCCGGTGGGGTCTGGGACCAGAGGACAGCGTTCTTCTCAATTTGACTCCCTCTGGGTTGAATGAGGACCAACCATGAGACACAGACCAAACCTTAACAATCCGGCCCTGATAACTGGGCCCAAAATCAAATCGAAGAAATCTCTCCAGGGTCGGGGAGGTGGGGAGCCATCCTACTTTGCAGGGGAACGCACTGGAACCCATGACTTTTGGGTCCCAATGAATTTTGGGAAGATAGTGCCTTGAAAGCATAAACACAACTTTCCATAGGAAGGACAGGCTTCAGCTCCAGCGACAACCCAGTATGATGTGTTCTGAGCCATCAGAGTGGCTACAATGAAAAAACAGACAATAGCAAGTGTTGGTGAGGATGTAGAGAAATTAGAACCCTGCACATCGCTGGTGCGATTATAAAATGGTACAACTTTCATGGAAAATAGTATGGAAGTTCCTCAAAAAAAATTAAAAGCAGAATTACCGTATGACCCAGCAATTCTACTTCTGGATATACACCCAGAAGAATTGAAAGCAGGAGCTTGAAGAATTATGCTCACTGCAGTACGATTCACAAGAGCTAAAATATGGAAGCAACCCATTGTCCACTGACAGATGATTGGATGAACAAAATGTGGTCTATCCATACAAAAGAGTATTATTTAGTCTTGAAAAGGAAGGACATTGTGACATATGCTCAACATAGATGAACCTTGAGGACTTTATGTGAAGTGAAATAGGCCAATTACAAAAAGATAAATGCTGTAGGATTCCACTTATGACGTATCCGAAGTTGTCAAATTCAGAGACAGAAAGAAGAATGATGGTCACTGGGGATTGGGAGTGAGGGTGGGGAGATGTTCAGTGGGGACAGAGTTTCAGATTTGCAAGATGCAACAGTTCTGGGGATCTATTCACAACAACATGTATATACTTAACATTACCGAAGTGTGCACTTAAAAATGGTTAAAATGGTAAATTTTGTTTTGTGAGTTTTTTTCCCCCACAATAAAAAACAAAGGAAAAGGAAAAAGAAAAACCCATTGGGGGAAAACACACACATGCATGCACACACACAGCTCCCTGTTCTTCTCCGCACTGGCGAATCACATCTTCCACCGATCCCACCAGGTGCCCTGCTCCAGAAGCCCCCCTATAACACTTTGCCTCACTACCAGGAACTGGGGACAGGAAGGAGAGGACCGGGTTTCTGTGCCTGGGACTTGGCCCAGCACCTGGTATCCAGCAGATGTTGGATAAATATTCACCAAACAAATGGCATAGCAACCACGTGGTGAGGTCAGGCGGGTACGATCACCGCCATCTCACAGGCAGGTTCAGGGACGCCCAGCAAGGCAAGGTGACCTTTCTGGAATCGCAGAGCCAGCGAGTGGTAAAGGAGGAAGTGGCCCTGACATCCCAGACTTCTGCTACAGGGCCCCTCCCATAATGTCACCTCCCTTCAAAGTCAACCAGGAATCCATTTCAACAAGGAATTTACAAATGACAATTCTCCCCTAAACTAGTGATTCTTCACTTGTTTGCATCATGGGCCCATTTGATAATCCAAGTTTGGGTCCTTTTCCTACCTAAAGTGACACATATAAAACTTAGATAATAGTTTTCAAAGTGTTCCTAGACCCCCTAAAGCCCATCCACAACCTCAGTTAAGAACTCCCTTTCCACCCAGCTACCCAGGTGGTTCTCAGGATTTGAGAGCCATCTTTATGTTCTGGAGCATCAGAAGCAACTAGAGATGCTATCTTAAATTCACATTCCCAGGCCCATCCCCTGTGAATCTGCTTGAGTAGGTCCAAGGCTGGGCCCAGAAATGTGCATTAGGTACACCAGAGGATTCTGGGATTTGTGGCTCTCAAACACACAGGGGTCCATGAGCTGCTGCCTCCCAGGTCTCAGAATGCAACCCAGATGATCCCCTGAGCTCCCTGCCTCTCTTCCCAGGTGCTCACCAAACCCGGCCATTAGAACATTTCATCACAACCCATCAAGGGCCACTTTGGGCCCAACATCTTTGACCCCACAAGGGCTTCTTCCCCTGGATCATTAGAAGTCTAGGCATCATGTCTGACTATCCCTTTCCTCACCCCACATCATGACCATCAGCAAGGCTGGTAGATTCTTCTTCTTATGTGCCTCTGGGCACCCCCACTTCCTTCTATCAACCCTGCCAGTGCCCTGGTCCAAGCTTCGGTTCCCTGTTGCCATCGGCCCCTACACTCCGTCTCCATCCTGCAGCTCTGATCATGTCTGTGCCCTCTGCAAAGCCCTTCAGTGGTAACTGAACTCTAGAACTGCAATGTCCGATATGGTGGCCACACATGGCCATTTAAATTTAAATTAATTAAAATAAAAAATCCAAACTTCTGTCCTACAGTTACACTAGCCACATATGAACTGCTCAATAGCCACAGGCAGCTAGTGGCCACCATACTGGACAGCATAGATGTAACACATTCCCATCCTCATAAAAAGTTCTAGTGGGGTCTAGCACTTTGCTTATGAGCCCTTCAGGGTCTGGCTCCTGCCTCTGCTCAAATGACTCCCCGGCACCCCTGGTCTTGAGCCACAGTGAACCGGTCTCAACTCCCTAAACTCATGATCTCCCCTCTAAGCCTTTGCATGTCATACCCGGCCCTCCTTCCCTGCTTTGCTAGCTCTCCTCATTCTTCAGCCTCAGCTTAGCTGTCATGTCTGCCCTGACCAGGACAAGTGCCCAAGCTTTTGCCTATCACAGCCCTTAAAATACTGAGTCACAACAGTCATGGGCCTGCCTACACCCCACACCCCAGCACCAACAGTTTTCAACCAAGAGCAGGTTTGACAAGGGCCTGGCGGCCCTTGGCAGTGTGTGGCAACATTATTGGTGGGTGCTACTGGCAGTGGTGGGTAGGGATGCTCCCGAACACCCCACAATACAGCAAAAGCACCCACAGCAAAGACTCCCCTGCCCCAAATGTCAGCAGTTGGAGGGTAGCCTTCCCGGCTCCAGACTGGCAACTCCATCAAGGCAGGGGGTGTGTTCTGTATACCGCGTTCCCCCAGCCACCAGCCCAGAGCTGGGTATACAGGAGGTGCTCAATCAAGATTGAACATCTAATGAGTTTAGATGTTCTGTAAGATTCTTTCCCCAGGATTCCAGTTCTCTTACAGCGTCTCTTCTTAAAGACATCATCGGTCATTATGGAAGGCTGCATAATGGCTCCCCAAATATCCAGGTCCTAATCCCTGGAACCTGTGAGTGTTCCCTTATATGGCCAAAGGGACTCTGCAGATGTGATTAAGTTAAGGGCCTTGAGATGGCGAGATGAGCCTGGATTACCCAGGTGGGCCCTAAATGCCATCACAAGGAGCCCTGTAAGAGGAAGGCAGGGGGAGATTTGACACAGAGAAAAGGCAATGTGGAAATGGAGCAGAGAGAGGATCAAAGATACCACAGTGCTGGTCCTGCAGACCGAGGGAGGGGCCCAGAACCAGCAGCCATCAGATGCTGGAAAAGACAAGGAACAGTTTCCCTACAGCCTCCACAGGGAGTGTGGCCTTGTGAGCACCCTGGTTGCTGCCCAGAGAACCTGGACTTCCAACCCCCAGATCTGTACGAACACATTTCTGTAGTTTTAAGCCACCAAGTTTATAGTAATTTGTTGTAGCAGCCCTAGGAAATGAATACAGTCATATTCTAATCTAGGATGTACTGGATTTGCGTCAGTGAATTTAAAAGGAATGGCATTTCAGGGCCAGGCCCCCACACCTGCTGGCTGTGACAGCTGGAAGGAGATAGGGCAGCAGCAGGTGACTGAGTGCAGCTGAGCCACGGTGTTTCCAGATGTGGCAGCTGCCCGGGTCAGCAGCAACCACGTCTGTGGTCATTCCTCACACCTTTGTCCTGCCACCTTCTGGGATGCTGAAGGTCTCAGGCAGGCAATTGACTTGACCCAGGATACTATGTCTGTCTGGAGCCAAAATAGAGATTAGAATAAAAATGCAAGTTCTGTCCACCTCTCCAGCCTCCTGTCAACCCGTTTCCTACCTCCCCACCACTCTGCAGACACAGTGGCCTTCCTCTGATCTTCCAACACACAACCTCAGGGCCTTTGCACCTGCTGTTCCTTCCCCTGGACCACTCTTCTTCCAGAGTCTCCCATCATTCAGGTCTTAGTTCAAATGTCACCTCCTTAGGGAGGCCCTCCCTGGCTGCCCTGGACCAGTGGGCTTCCCCAATTACTTTCTCTTTCATCACCCTGTTGATTTTCTTGCTCTCACCTCATACTCTCTAATTATCTTGTTAACATCTTTGTTTGCCTGCTGGGTGTTAGTCCCCTCCCCCCAGACCTCAGGCTCTGGGAGGGCAGGGACCTTGTCTGACCTGTCCTGGGTGTATACCTAGCCCCATGTCTGGCACACACTAGGTGTTCAATACATTCTGAATGAGTGAGTGAATGAATGAATGAATGAGCCGGCGAGCGGATGTGTATAAATGAATTTGCACCTTTGGGGGATGCTTGCCCAGCTCCCAACATACCTGATCTTGGCTTTCTGAAAGGCCAGCTCCTCTTCGTTGCCAAAGTCCAGGGATACATCCTCAGTATCGTCCACCAGGGCCTGGGGGTCACCAAAGGCGGGTAGCAGGCCTGCCCGCCGTTCATATCCCCACCCCTACCGTCTGCGGGCAGAGCCGGCCCCGCGGCTGCGAGCCCTCCCCTCCCCCCACTCCTGTCCTTTCGGAGTCCAGCCCAGGCCCAGCCAGCTCGCGCATCCCTCCTCCCCGCCTCTTCCAGCGCAGGCTCCTAGCTTCCTCGCCACCATCCTCCCACCCCCAGCATCCCCGCAGCCCTACCTGCTTCATCCTCCCCAGAGCCCACCTGGAGCCCACCCCCAGGCTCCGGCTCCGCTTCCTGCGGCCGACGGGCTGGGGGCAGGCGGGTGGGGAGCGGCGGGGTAGGAGCCGGCGCCCCGCGGGGCCGCCTTCGCGCAGGTGGCGGTGGGGCGGGGCGCGCGCGGCCCAGAGCGCAGTCGCGGGCTGGGGAGGTGGGCTCGGCTGCGCGGGCGGGGGCGGGGCTTGGAGGGTCGCGGCCCGAGGGCTCGCTGGGGACAGCGCCTGGGGGACAAAGGGCCGACGCCCAGGGTGGAGGGTTGGAGGGCGAAGACACGGCGGCGGCGGGAGGGGACGATTCCGGCTCAGGCGCGGACTTGGGGCCCATGACCAGTGATCCTGGGAGTAATGGGGGCGGGGGGCGGGGACGGTCAGGGAAGGAGGTAGATGTTTCCATAAAGTCCAATGAGCACGTGAACAAGTGAATGAATGAATGTCCCTGGTGGGTAGCCTCCGTCAGGATTTGGAGAAGGGCAGTGTTTCCCAAAAGTCTCTGATCCCAAGAATTCCCCAGCGCCCTTGTTGAAAGCAGATCCCCAGGCCCTGGCCCAGGAGATTCAGAAGGCGTGGAGCTGGGCCCTGAATCCACCTTTAACGGGTGAATCCGCTGAGGCTACCGCTTCGGAACCACTACTGACCACAGGGGGATCGTTACGCATCTGGGTGCCAGAAAGAGCACAAAATAACTGTTTTCTCAGTAATACTATGAATTCTTGCTGTAAAGGCCTTCCCAGGTATCTCCCAGGAAAGAAGGCTTGCCACTTGAAAGTCTTTCCTGGCCAGCAGAAGGTCACTCCCTTCTTTTCTGCCATCTCCTTCCCCAGCCCCACCCCATAAACACACACACACACACACACACGCAAAGGGCTGAGTCTAGATGCCATGACCTCTAGTCCTGTGCTTTGCTGGGCTGCCAAGGGCAGTAGGGGCCTATCCCTTATACCTGGGGACCCGGAAAAGTGCGCTGGTCCAGAAGCTTCTGACACAGGTCACCCACTGCTGGCCCTTGAAGAAGTGACCAGCGTGGGGTATGTCCAGGAGGAGGAATAGGGAGCATGGGAGCCTAGACTCTGATCCCTGGCTGAGTACCCACTCCACTCCCTAGATTGACCCCACAGCAGACCTGCCAGGTATGTGTGGAGGAAGGGTGCTTTCTCCTGGGGACAGAATGCCGTCTTCAGGAGTCGGGTCTGGGCAGGGCCTGATAGGCTGCATCTCTGACAAGCTCCCAGGTGGTGCTAATTTTGCAGTCCTCTGGTAGACCCTTTGAACTGTAAGGATGTAAACCACCAAAGCCTGGTTTCTTGGAAAGGCCCGTTGACTCTTTCAGTCCAAAGCTCCAGGCACAGAAGACTCTCACACTGAGAGGTCAGGGTGCCCCAAGCTTCCCCTCCCCAAGTGGGCCCCAGATGCCTGGAAGAGAATGGGGAGTAAGCAGGTGGAGGTGAGAAGCCATTGCAAAACATTTAGGGGCTTTTCCTCCACCACAAGAATCGTCAGCTTTTAGTATCTGTTAAGTTGGGGCTCAGAGAATCCCCAAGGGGGTGAGAAGATAGGAAAACCCCCTTGGAAGCCCCAGTTGGGGACCAACTGTCATTCTCAGCCTGTGGGTGCTTAGAGAAACAGCCACAGCTCCCGCTGGGGGGAGGTTACCCCACAGACATGGGGTCATGCCCTTCTCCCCCTCCTGACCTGTCTGTGCGGGGGTACAGATGCTGGGGCCCGACCTGGGGCTCTGGCATTCTCTCACCAGGGGAAAGCACCGTCTCTGCATGTCCACCTGGAAGGGTGTCTTTGGGGCCAGCCTGCAGACTGCAGGTGGGCAGAGAGCCCAAGTGTTCTGCAGGGAATTCACCATTGGCTTTGAAACTGGTTGTAGTAGATTTACCTGGAGCTGCTGGTTGAAAGGCAGCATCCAGGGCTCCAATCCAGGCCTTCAGAATCTCCAGGGCCAGGGCCTGGAAACTGGCTTTTAATAAGGGCTCAGAGTTCTTAGGGACAGAGACTTTTGGGAGACAGTGACCTCTGCCCTCACACTGACACCACTGACTATAGCCACTGATGCTAACACTAGTCACCCTCGGCTGGTTTGGGCCCAGGAGGGGACTGGGGACAGAGCCTTGAGGATTGGGCTGATCCCTGGGCCCTGGAGCCACAACAACTCGAGCCAAGGGGCTCTGGGTGCAGTCAGCTGCTGGCTCTGGGTGGCCACTGATGTCAACATCTGGAGTTGGGCAGGCCTGGGTGGGAACACAGCTCCACTACTCCCTGGTGATGGCTTTGGGCGGAGGACTCCTCATCTCTAGCCTCAGTCTCCACATCTGTAAAGTGGTGCCACACCTTCCCCCACGGGGCAAGGATGACATACAGACTAGAGAAAACATGTGCAAAACGCCTTCCTCAGGAAAAGGCAGCCCTGGTGACAGTGACCTGTGGGCCTCAGCAAAGGGGCCTGAGGCCCAAGGAAGCCGATAGGACATGCGCCTCATGCCAGAGTCACTCCTTCCACTGAGGGGTGTCTGTCTTAATGGAGGGACGGGAGCTGAACATCCAGCTTCGCTGGCCATTTCCAGAGCACCTACCATGGGCCTAATGCTGCATGTACCTGGGACAAACGGCAACCAGGAGAGGTCCATGCACGGCCTCCCTGTCAGGTGGGATCACAGGAAGCCTGGACCAGAAGGCAGGGCTTAGGGCGAACGGGCACAGCTGAACCCTGGAGGCTAGAGCGCAGCCAGGGCTGTGGAAGGGGTCAGCCTGGCTGAACCATGCTGGACTCCAAGCCACGCAGACCCTCTGCTCTTTACCCTGTGGGACAAGGGCAGCCAGCACAGAGGCTTACATGGAGAGGGAGTGGGTGGACCCTGAGCTGCAACCATCCCCCAACAGGCAGGGTAGAGGCAGCAGCCCTGGGCCCGTCATTCCCAGGCTAACAGCCATCCTCACCCACAGCCTGGCACTCCTGTAGGTGGCACTCCCTAAGATCTGCCCGCCTGGCACCTGGCCGTGGCCCATTCCCCACAATTAGGGTTGCCAGATCTGGCAAGAGATCTGCCAGATCTCCCTTATTAAAAATAAGGGAGGCCAGTGAAATTGAAGATTGGAACAACAACAACTAATGCTTTAGTAAATGTGTTCCATGCCGAATTTGGGACATACTTATACTAAAAAAATCATCAGTTACCTCAAATTCACATGTTCTTGGTGTACTGCATTTCATCTGGCCTCCCTATGACTCCAGGCCAGGGGGCATTCATTCACAGGGCATCTTCAGCTCTGGCTGCAGGGATGGGTGGGCGCTGCAAAATCTGAACTGAATAGAAAGATAAGAATCTTTGCTGTTGGGGGTCCCTTCTAGTCTCAGACAATAGCTACTATTCATTCAGCCAACAGTTTGCAGATGAGCCCTAGCTCTTCCTGTTTACCTGACTCCCTGGCTCTGTCTCAGCCTCAACCTTGTACCATTATTTCTTTTGACAAGTCATCTGTCATCTCCCGGCCACCCCTAGGAGTGGGATGGGTGGCCTACACGTGATGCCAAGCAGAGGCTGAGAATGTGGGGTTTCCCACCCGAGGGATGCAACAGAACACAGACCATGGCATGATTCAAGGGGCAAAGGGTCTGGCTCCTTCCACAAACACATTGCAAGAAGAGAGCGGGGAGAGGAACCTTCTGGTTTTAAAGAGACTTATCTGTGCATTAATCACATGCAACCTTGTTAACCACTCGTGGACCTTGTTAGGTTGCAATTCAAACAAACTGTGGGAAATAAAAATATTTATGAAACCATCAGGGAATGAACCCTGATGGGGTGCTGGATAAGATCCTTAATGCTAAAAAGGGTTTACTGTTCATCTTTTTTAGGTATGATGTTGATCTTGTGGCTCTTAAAAATTGAGATATAATTTGCATGCCATAAAATTCACCCTTTTAAAGTGTAACTGTTAGGCAGGAAAATAGATATGAGCAGGGTGGAAAGAGAATAAGGCCAGGAAAACCCAGAGTTAATCAGTTAAAGCTCAAAAAGCTAGGAGCAACTTGGCCTGGAATGTTTGAGTATTCCCCAGATAAAGGAGGGCACCTCAGCATAGCCCATGTCTTTATTGTGTGAATCATGCAGGCCCAGCTTATTCTTTAAGTTAATCTATATGCTGTTTTTTTTCTCCTTCATCCCTAATCAAGTAGTTTGCAACCGAGGCAACTAATTTAGCGTGCAGGCCATCTGTGAACAACGTAGTAAAAGGCAGGAAGGATTCCATCTTAAAGATTGCATTTTAATACCCAAGAAGTTGAGAAGTAAGATTCTTAACTAACTCTTCAGCAAACAGACGATAACTCAGCCCACCTTGGGGGCTGGGCAGGCAGCCTGTTTGATCTGCTCCCAGACCAAGAACACCGGTATCCCAGGGAGAAATCAGAGCGGGAAGTTCCTTGTGTTAATTCTAAATATTCAGAGACCACTTAACAAGTCTGCACCCCCAGCCCTTAGTCACATTCCTGAAGAACCCTAAAAAGGGGGAACCCCCAACCTTTTGGGGCACTCCTTTCTCTGAGGTCACCTGCACTTTCTAAGTGCGTAACCTTTTAATTTAAACTTTCTCTCTCCAACCTTTCAGGGCACCTCTCCTCACTGAGGTGGCCTGTACTTTTTCTCTCTTTAAATTACTTTAAATAAAACTTTTACTCTGCTTCACTACTGTGTCTCTGCCCTTCAATTCTTTGTTGGGGCGGGGACAAGGACGGAGGAAAAAATACACAATGCTCCCCCAACATAACCTGCAGTGATTTTTAGTATAGTCACCAAGTCGGGCGATCATCACTACTGTTCTAATTCCAGAACATAGTCGTCGCCCAAAAGGAAACTCCATGCTAATTAGCAGCCCCTGGAAACCACTGAACTACTTTTTGTCTCTAAGAAGATGCATATTCTGGATGTTTCATAGGAATGGAATCATACAATAGGTGGCTTTTTGCTTCTGGCTTCTTGCGCTGAGCATTGATTTGTAATGTACGTCCACATTGTAGTAAGTATGAGGGCTTCCTTTTTACTCCTTTTCATGGCTGAATGTTAACTCCAGCATAGGGATAGACCACATTTTGTTCACGCATCCGTTGATGAACATTTGGGAGGTTTCCGCCTTTTGGCTATTATGAATGGTGCTTTATATGAGATTTTGTGTGAACATGTTTCAGTTCTCTTGAAGTGAACTTGCCTGTGGCTTTGTTTCTCAAAAGAGTCCATTTTTGGAGCTACACACCAAAACAATAAGGCGAAATGATGAGAAGTTGGGATTTACTTCAGAACCGTATGGAAAGGGGAAGTAGGAAATGATCGATGCCAAAGTAAAGGCTGTCTGAGTTGAGAATTTCCAATCAGGACGTGGGTGTGGGATTTAGGACGCTGTTAAGATTTCTTGAAATTTGTGCACTGAAAGTGTTTTTTTAAACATCTTGAGGCTCACTTCAGAGCAACTTCATTTTACATTTTCCAGTAGCCACATCTAAAAAGTAAAAAGAAACAGGGGAAATCGATGTTAATCGTACTTTTCTTTAACCAGTCTATCCACAACATGATCCTTTTAACACGTAGGCAATTAAAAACTTATGAAAAAGGTAGTTTGCATGCGTTTTATCTATAGGCCTTCACACCGAGTGTGTATTGTACACTGAGGCCCATCTCCCATTTTCAGGGCTCCCTGGTGACTGGTGGCTCCCAGATCAGACAGATCCCTGAGGGGCATTTAGTGCACTTTTCAAAAAGCTCTGAGACTTTCTTTAATTGTCTTTTTAAATCCATCTGCAAGCAGAATGTTGGCCCAAAGAGGGCGGCACCTGCTGTGCCCCCTAAGCGATGTATCCCCCCAACAGAACAGGTGAGTGGGTGAACAAGAGAAGAATGCAGGAGTGGGCAGGGCAGAGATTCTCTCCCCATCTCACAGACAGGGATACGGAGACCTAGGCACAGCTGAGGTCTGTCTGGGTAGCAATCCAGGGCTCACCCCAGGCAGCACCTGCCCCTGGCAAGGTGGCCAGGGTGCCCGAGGGCAGCCCACAGGCGGGACCCATCTTGCCTCTCCCTCTCTGGCCCTCCACTCTGCCTTCCCGGGCAGCACACTGAGGGGCAGGGCCAGGGCAGGTGGCCGGGGCTCTGTGATGTGTGCAGTGCAGCTTCTGTGGGACATAGGAGAGTGAGAAGTGCATGGCTGGCCAGTCTGAGCACACACCCTGACCTGGGGTCACAGGGCTGCTAGCTGAAATCCAGGACAACCAGGACATTTGAATTTGAGATAAACAGCTGACAATTTTTTAGTGTATGTCCCAAATACAGCATGGGACATATCTATACTAAAAAAAATGATCTCTTTATCTCAAGTTCAACTTCACTGGGCTCCCTTATTTTTACTTGTTAGATCTGGCTGCCCACCTGGGAGAGGAATGGCAGGGCCATCGCCAGGTGCCAGGCAGGCAGACCTCAGGCAGGTGGGGCCTTGGGGGCTCCGCCTGCAGAACGGTGGACTGGTTGGTGCGTGTCACGTGCCTGGCATAAGGAGTATGCTGACTGTCTCTCCTGCAGCTACCAGGCCTTGTCCCTTCCGGGCCGACTCCCCTGCTGGCCCCCCTGGCTGAGGTCCCCTTCTCTGAAGTCCTGTGATGCTTGCATCTCCTGGAAGCTTGCTCCCCAGTGTGCCCTTGTTGGGGAGGATTTTGCTCAGCCAAGTCTCCTGAGAGGGGAATTCCAGACCAGGAGACAGAAAACACAGCCCAGGTTTTATGTGTCCCACCTGACCTCACAAGTGACCTCACCAGCCCAGGCCGTGGAGGAGCTGGTAAACAGGCCAGACTTGTCACTCGAGGGCTGGGACAAGAGGCAGAAATGGCAGGGCCTCTCCTCAGGAAGCTTGGAGCAGCGGCCTCTTTTCAGGTCCCTCCCACAGGTTTCTCTGCCAGCAGCTGGAAGTCCAGTTGCGCTCCCCCACCCCCAGATTAAAGAAGGTGACCTCCACTGCCACGCCCCCACCAGGTCCTGTTTGGTGGGGAACTTCCAGCCTTTTCCACCTCACCCTCCACCTCATCATGCTCTGGTAACATGGGCCAGATCTTAAGATTTCTAGAAACTCCCCTCGCCCTTCCTACCTCAGGGCCTTGGCACCTGCTGTTTTCCCTGCCAGGAATGTCCTTCCCCTCCAGATTTTCTTAGAACTGAAAAATTTGAGGTCTCCCTCTGAAAGGCCTTCCCTGACTTCAGCTCATGCCCCACACAATCACTCTGTTCCTCTCTAGGGTCTGGGATCTAGGCATGGTTTGTCCTCTTTCTAGCACTTTTCATGAAATCTAATTATCTTGTTTTCTTACTAATTAAGCAATCTTTCTCCTCCCCAAGCCCATGCTAAGGTATGATCCGCATGGGAGCAGGTGCCCCTGCTGTGCACCTAGCCCAGGGCCAGGCACGCCGTGGGCGCTTGCCAAGTGCCTGGTGAGCAAGTGAATGAAGAGGGAACAAACTGGGACAGTGTGCCAGGCAGCGAGTCCCTGGATGAGCACATTTCAGGTCAGAGCAAACACGCCTGGATTCCCACCATTCAGGGGTGTGTGTGTGTGTGTGTGTGTGTGTGTGTTTCACCTGGATCCAGTGTTTTCTCAGACACACACACATCGCAGACACAGAGAGAGATGCGCCAGCAGTGGGGACCAGGTGGCCCAGACCGATGTTCAGAAGCATTGGCCTGCTGCCCAGGCCACCTCCTGGCTCCCGGGCCTGGCAGGTCTGGAGGCTGCAGGCAGGGAAACTCCTCTTACGGGAAATGCTCTGTTGAGGAGAAAGGGTGGTGAGTTGTCTGGCCCAGCGCTGGCCCTGGTTCAGATGAGGTCAGGAAGCCTGTGCCACTCCGTCAACCCACGCTCAGCTTCTCCCAGAAGCTGTGGCTGCTGGCTGAGAGACAGCTCCGTTAAAAAAGCCAAGGGGCACCCCATCCATGCCCTCCTTCCCATTTACAAAAAAAGGAAAAGAAAAAGTAAAAGCAGTTTGCCAAGTATTTTAATGCAGCCAGTGTGGTGGCTATGAGCACAGACTTGGCAGTCAGCTCGCCTGGATTTGAAGCTCCATTCCACCGTTTATCAGCTGGGAGGTCGCAGTCAAGTCACTAAACCTCTCAGCCTATTTCTCTTGTGTGTGAAATGAGGATCATTATGGTCACTACTCCTGAGAGGGCTGACAGGGGAGTAGAAGAGTGCATGTTTTACCACATGCATGGAACAGAGCCTGCACAGATTGTCTGCTAAACAAATCATGTCATCCACCTTTATGACCTCCCCAGGAGGGAAGCAAGGTACCCATTTCGTAGATAAGGAGAGTGAGACTGAGAGGCTTTCAAGCAGGCTGTACAGCTAACAAGTGGTAGAGCCAGGAGTAGGTCTCAGGTGTCCTGCCTCCTGCTCACAGCTCCTGTAACCACCCAAAGCTGGATGTGCCCGTGTCTGCCTAGTCTTGACCCAAGGTTGCAAAGTGCCAGCGTGAGGGCCAGACCTGGTCTGTAGACATGTTTGGGTTGGACCTGAGCAGTTTCAAAGGACAAACAAGTAAAAAAAGTGGAGTTCATTGCCAAGATTTAAAAATCAGAGGTCACGGGTGTTTTTGGAGTCCACATTTCTGGCTTCTTCTTAGAAACTGGAGCTCAGGCAATGCCAAGCCCATGTCCCCCGTGGTGGGAGCCGAGCAGGGGCTGTCCACCTTCAGACAGGGTTCCCTCTACCAGCTGCCAGTTTGCTCATTTATGTGCTGTCTGCCCCTGGAAAGTTTGCCATCACTCCTTAATCTGTAGTGGGACTGATCCTGCCGTCCGAGGCGGACGTGACCGGAAGCAGATCAACCCTGTGATAAAGATTCATGTGACTGGGAGATATTCGGCAGTGTTCCTGGAGAGGGGGGCAGAGGTGTGCTTCGAGGGAGGAAGGCCATGCAGGCAGGTGATATCAGGCAGAGTCCCACGGAAGGTGTGTTAGCTTCCTGGGGCTGCTGTCACGAAGTACCAGAAATCAAATGGCTTCAATGACGACTTATTTTGTCTCACAGTTTTGGCAGCTGGAATTCCAAGATCAAGGTGTTGACAGGGCCATGCTCCCTCCTAAGGTGCTTGGAGGTGATCTGTTCTGGGCCTTCTCCTGCATCCTGGTCGTTCCTAAGCTTGTGGCAACAGAGCTCCAACCTTCACATGGCGTATCCCTGGGTACGTGTCTGTGTCCACTGTCCACATTTCCCCTGTTCATAAGGACACCAGTCCTGTTGGATTGAAGGCCCTCTCTGCTCTGGGATGACCTTGGCTTAACTAATGACATGGGCCGTGACCTTCCAAATCAGGTCACATTCTGCGGTCCTGGTGGTGAGGACTTCACCAGAGGAGTGGGGAAGGGGATCAATTTGGCCCTTCGCAGAAGGTAACGACCTCACTCAGAGCCTCCCCTCGGAGGGGCAGCAGACGTGTGAATCCTCCCCCGCCCACTAGCCACTGGTTAAGGGCTGCAGGAATCCCAGGCATTCCTGGCTCCGGGAGCACGCAGGCAAAGAGGGCTCCAGCAACATGGGGCTCGTCCTCCAGCACAGAGGCGCGGGTACTGTTGGGAATGAAACTCCCTGGGGGGGTGGGCATGGGCACGAAGGTGGGAAGGGACTCGAGGAAGGTGTGTGCCTGCTCTCCACCAGGCACTGGATGTGCTGAGGGCAGAACCTTTACCCCACATCTGCCACCCACCTGCTTGGAATGGATTGACCCTAACTGAGTTTCTGGCCCCTCAGTGCCTTCCTTTCTCTACACGCAGGCCCCCTTAGCCGGAGATGGAGCTGCCGGAGCCAGGAGTGGACCATACACACCCACCCCCAATCCAAGTGTACCCCGATTTGGCTGGCACTCAAGGACTGTCAGCAGGTGGAGGTGTGCAGAACCCTCATATCAGTCAGCCTCATTTACAGAGGGGCTGAGGAGGCCTGGGAGACACAGGCCCCCCAGCTCTGAAACCCCTCCTTTGGGGTGCTCAGGGATAGCCAAACACAACTCATGGAGTGCAGCAAGGGGCACCAGAAATGGGGAGAACTGGGAGGAAATAGGGTCCTACAGGGATGACTTGGACTCGGCCTGGATCAGGGAGGAATGGTGGCTCCAAGCCCTGGCACAGTGGCGCCCAACTTCACCCCCGTGCGGCCACCTTGGCACTTAAGTGCTTGTGTGCAGTACCCCTGGAGGGGACTGGTGCTAGCGCGCGGGGGACAGCCTCGTCGGGGAGAGAGCATCAGGGTTTGAGCCAGAAGTTGCGGCTGGACCAGCACAGCCCCTGGGATCTCTGTGGCCGTCCAGCTGCACAGACAGCGGCAGCGAGGGGGCTGAGGGCAGCAGAAGCGGGAGACGGAACCAGCCTCAGGGCCATACACACAGCAAGTTAAGAGCTGGACCCCCTGGAGCCTGACAAGCTGTTCCAGTCCTGGCTCTGCCGCAACTCTGAGCTTTGCGAATTAGCCTGCACTAGGCTGCTGGAACAGACCTCACTGTTTTCCCAGCCTTGACAGAACAGAATTTTATCTCTTGCTCACTTAATAGCCCTGGGTCCGTGTTCAAGCTGGCAGGGCTGTTCTCCACGCAAAGAACCCAGGTGCTTTCTGTTGGTGGTTCCTCAATGCCCTAGGACCTTGTTGCCCTCCGTACCCAGGAAGTGGAAAAGGAAAGAGATGACCTGCTCTCTTAAAGGACCCAGAAGAGATACCCCAGGTGCTGGGGGGGTGGGTGGGTGGGTGGGTACTTGGTCACATGACCATAGTCCAATGCAAGGGATGCTGGGAAATGTGTGCCTGACCACGATCATATTTTATAGAAGATGCCTTTCAGGGGATATCGATCAACGTCTTCCACAAGGTGAGTGAATGTCTCTGGTGAATCCCGTCAACACTAAGACGGGAATGATTACATCCATCCTCGCTTGAAGTGCTTCACACAGCACCTGGCACATGGCAAACCCTTGATTTACCATGTTCCTGGATACCTACAGCCACCTGGGGGTTCTTGGGTCTCTCTGGGGATGAGAACCACGGACCAGGCCAGCTCTCCTGGCAGCGGACCAGGCAGGGTGTGGGCCTACTGAGATTTGGGGCATTACCTGTGACCTGACCACACTAGGATTCCGTCTGGGGAAACCAGGCTTCTGCAGTGACCCAGCTTGAACAATTCAGTTTGACTCTCTTCGCATTCAGATGTAAATGCCAAGCAACGACTGTGTTGCCAGTTACAGAGAAGAATCACTGTAGTGCCCGCCTCCCAGAGAGCCTGGGCCAGGTGACCAGGCAACCCCAGGACTGGCCGGACATGGCCAACGTATGTTCAAGACTCATGTCGTCATCACACGGCATTCGTTACTCATAATTTTAGCTCAGTTCACTTTTGGAAAAACCCAGCCCCACAGCAGAGACCTTGAGAAAGGCCCCACCTGCAACTTGCTTGATCCAGGCATGGCCACTTCTGCCTGCGGGCCGTGTCAAGAGCCCTCTTTGCTCTCAGCACAGCCGGGAGGCCCTCTCCCCACTGTGCTCAGAACACTTCGCTTACAGGGGTCACAACAGTCACCAAATGCCCTTCCGAAGCAGACAACGCAGCTGTTGGCCTCATTTTTCCACGGGAAGCTGAGGCACGGAGGAGGGTAAGGGACTGACCCGAGGCCACACAGCTGGGTGGGACAGAGCTGGTCTCTTAACTCAGTTTCTCCGCTTTGCCCTCCCCCCTTCTCCGCAACCCTTCTGTGCACCACGCTTGAGGGAAGATTGTTGTCAAACAGTAACTGGATCCTGGACTCTTGCTTAAAACTCTCCAAAGCCTTGCTGCCGTCCTCACCATACTCTGCATGATGCAGCCCTGGAGACTGCCCCGTCCAGCTCCTGCCACCTCCCCTCCCTCACCGGCTGCAGCCGCACTGCCGTCCTTGCTGCTCCTGGAGGGCTCCGAGCTTGCTCCCGGCCCGGGGCTTTGCCTTGCTGTCTCCTTTGCCCAGTACACTCACCACGCCCTCCACATGCCCAGCACACTCACCACAGCCACCTTCTGTGACGATTCACTGAGACGTGCCCACAAAGGCTCACATCTGTAGCCCCAGAAAAGATATGTCCACATCCGAACCCCTGGAGTGTGAGGGTGTGACCTTGTTTGGGAGAAAAGGTCTTTGCAGATGTAATTGAGGATCTAGAGCTCATGTCGGATTACCCCATGGATCCTAAATCCAGGAACTGCTGTCCTTATAGGAGGAGGAGAGGACAGAGAGAGAGGGAAGAAGGCCACGTGGAGATGGAGAGCCACAGAGGAGAACGCATGTGTGGAAGGAGGCAGAGACCGGAGCGATGCACACCTGCGGGCCCAGGCCGCTGAGGATGGCCGCAGACCCCCGGAAGTTAGGGGAGAGGCGTGGGGCAGATTCTCTCCCAGAGTCTCCGGAGGGAACCAACCCTCCAGCACCTTGATTTGAGGCTCCTGGCCTCCAGAACTGTGAGAGAATAAGGTCCTGTCTTAGGCCAGCCAATTTGTGGTACTTAGAACATTCCTAGGAAACTGATAAAAAATCTAAGTAGCACCCACATACCCCCATTCACTGACCCACACACAACAGAGCGTCTTCATCTGAGAGTATCCAGGTGACCTGCTACTGTCTGTGTCCTCCACCAAAAGGAAAGTAGGTCCCAATTATCCCCTCCAGCCCTGGGACAGCACCTGAGCCCGGATGGGCCCTCTATACATAATTGATGAATGAATGAATGAATGAGTGAGTGAATGAATGAATGATTGAATGCATAAGGGGCCACGAACCCCGATCCAGTAGTCCTCCACTCCTCAGCTCCCACCAGATCTAACAGACAAAAGTCCATCCCCAGCTAAATGTTCCCCTTCCTCCTCCCAGGCCCAGGGCCTGCTCAACCCCTATGGCAGGGCATTAGAATGCCCTGGAGAGTCTCTCACAAGCCCCAGGCCTGCCCCGACCCTGAGACTCTGAATGGGTTGGTCTGAGGTGGGAGCCAGGCAGCAGCATTTCTTACAAGTTCCTCCAGATGATTCCAATGCGCAGCCGGGGTCAAGAAGCACTGGTTTAGGTGGGGGTGAGCGGTGTTCTAACGTGACCAGCCTTCCTGGTTTGCCCGGGTAAGAGGTTTCCTGGGATAGAGGATTTTCAGTGCTACCCCCAGGCCCATCCCAGCAAACCAGGACCAATTGGTCACTGTAAGTGTTCCCCAAGCTGCCTGGGTGACATTCCACATGACCAGCCACACCCTCGCCTTGGCCCCTTTTAAAGGGATCCCCATTGCCTAGAGGACAGGCCCAGGGGGGCTCGCTCCAGGCACTTGGATGTCAGAAAAGAGAGGCAGCATGGGGTCAGGGCTCAGGCAGCTGGTGCTGAGGAATGTCAGGTAGTCCCCAGGCCCCCAGGCAGGCATGATTCTAATGGAAGGATTCTCCCATGTGGCTTGTGGGCACTGCAGAGTCATTGTGAGAGGGTTTTGGGGTCAGGCTGGGTTTGTTTGCTCCTTGGGATCCCCTCAGGACCCAGCACATAGTAGGTGCTCAGTAAACAGAGGCCAGGTGACTAAAAGCAAGTGAGAAATTGGTAATGATGTCAGCTGGGAACAAGCAGGCCTTTCCTCACTTCCTCCTGCTCCACACACCCAGCACCTGCTCTAGTCGGGCACAAAGTGGATACTTGGCACATACATGTATGTTAATAGACAGAAGGAAAACAATGACACTTTTCCAAAGGCACTTCTTCCTCACTCCAGCCTCCTGCCCATTACCCTGCTAGGGTTTTGGGGGGCTTCTTCTTATACCACTTGATCTGTGTGTTCATCTAGCCACACACACAAAAAGCACAAATTGCTCTGTTGTTAGATGTGGCAAAAACTGCTAGCTGACCCTAGTATCTTCTTACACTGAAAGAGAATTTTTAGCTGGTTCATGCTCCAATCTGCTAAAGACTAGCTTTCTTGGCCTCCCCTGCAGTTAGTGTGGTCATGTGAATAAATGACTAGTAGAAGTCATTTATGCCACTTAGGGTTATTTGTTCCCTCTGGTGGAATGCAGTCATGATGACAGGAGCTGGAGCAGCCATTTTGGATCATGAGGTGGAAGCCATGAGTGAAGACGGAAAAGCCAAACAAAAGAGAGAGCCTGGGTTTTTGCACCATGGAGCACTTTACCTATTCTGGATGGCTAATATATGGACTGTACGTGAGAGAGAAATACACTTCTACTGGTCTTTGTTACAATAGCCATACCTGTATCTTCTCTCATGCATTGTTGCATCATGCAAAAATGGCTGGATGAATAGTCATTCACTGTGGGGTTATGTTTGGGATAGTTTCACTTACAATGTTGGCTCCATGACCCAAGTTTGGGGACACTTCTTAAAGAGACAGGCAATCCAGGCTCCAGGGGAGCAGAACTTGGGCATGACCAGAGGTTCTCGGGATGGTCAGGTGGGGAGAGAGGCCCTCAGTGTTGAGATGCTAACCACAAATAACAGTGGTTTCCATATGCGTCCCAATCGAAAAGCCACAAAGGGCTGACTCTCCAAAACACGAGTGCTGCTTTGCATCTGTGCCTCTTCTCCCAGGCCCCGAGAGGTTAGGCAACTTGATCAAGGTTCCACTGGTAAGTGGATTTGAGTCCAGGCCCATGTGACCCAAACCTGTACTTGCCTCTGAATCACACTGCCAGAAAATCCGGGGCCTAACGTTGACAATTGGGGGCCCAGAGGGCTGCCTCCAGGCCCCAGTGATGGTCCCAGCTTCTGGATCCCAGGGCCAAGGGAGCCTGAGGGTTGTGGGGGTGGGGGCAGAAAAGGCCTCCAGCAGTGTTGGAGCCAGGTAGCCCAACTCTTGCGCCTCTGCAGGGAGCCGGGGCCCTCAGTGGCTGAGGGGACAGTCATTCCTGACTAGCCTGAGGTCAGCCTCAGTCTTCTCTCGTGCACTCAGGGCTTGGCTTGTTCAAGCTAGAAGTCACTCTTAGCTTGCCTCGGCCCAGGGTTTCTCAACCCTGGCATTACTGACACATTGGGCTACATGACTGTATTGTGGAATTCTGTCCTGTGCGTTATAGGGTATTTACCAGCATCCTGGCCTCTACCCACTAGATGCCAGAAGCTCCCTGACATCCAACTGTGACAACCAAACACATCTGCAGACGTGGCCTAGTGTCCCCCAAGGGGCCCAATACCCTAGCTGAGAGTACTGTCTTCATCACTTTCTGTGGGTATTTTTCTAGATGGGGAAACTGAGGCAGGACTTCCCTGGGGTTCTGCAGTGCCTGAGAGCTCTCAGAGGCAAGGCAGAGGTGGGACTGCCCTCCCAAATCCACATCCCTTGGCACACACAGGTCCAGCACACGCCCAGTCTCCCCCCGTGAACGTCGGTGATCCGTGCTATGAGCTCTCAGCCCAGGCCCTGCAATGGAGGGTAAATGCCCCAGCCTCCTTCCCCCGAGTTGGGGCTGAGCTCTGGGTGATCATCACCTGTTTTGGCTTCCTTTCCTTCCTGGGATCTTTTCCCAAATAAATTAGTCCACCCTATTCTTATCTCAGGATCCCTTTCTAGAGGCACACAGGTCAGGCCCCATTTCCTGCACTCACAATTCTTGGTTCCAGTTTGCAATCCCAAGCCCTCCTGGGCCTGAGAAGCTAACACCACTGGTGTTTGGGGTGACGGCTGGGGTCACCTGGTAGACCCTGGCTTGGCTCTGCTGGTGTGTGTGTGTGTGTGTGTGTGTGTGTGTGTTTGTTCTGATCATCTGGTATCCTTTCTAAAGCTAATGCCCTACTGAGATTTTTAATAAGTTTTACTGAGATGTAATTCGCATACCATACCATTCATTAAAGTGTGTAAGAGTTGTCCAACCATCAATCACCATGCTCAATTTGGGGACATTTTCATTGGCTCAAGATACCCTGCACCCCTTATTCGCTATTCTCCAAACTCCTCATCCTCCCTCCGCCAGTCTTAGGTACCACCAACCTACTGTCTTTATGCATTGGCCTATTCTGGACATTTCAGATGAATGGAACCATACGGACACTGTGGTGCTTTGTGTCTGGCGTCTTTCACTGAGAATAATGTTTTTGAGGTTCACCCACGCTGTAGGAGGTGTCAGTACTTCATTCCTTTTTGGTACCAAATGATACGCCATTGTACAGCCAGACCCCACTTTACTCATCCATTGATCTGTTGATGGGTATTTGGATTGTTTCCACTTTGGGGCTATTGTCAATAACCCTACTGTGAACATTCATGTACAGGTTTTTGTGTGGACAGATTGTTTTCAGTTCTTTGGCGTATATGCCTAGGAATGGGACGGCTGGGTCATAGGGTTACTCAGTGTACCTTCTGAGGAACTGCCAGAATGTTCTCCAAATTAAAAAAAAATTAAAAGAAAAAGTTTATGGCTGCACAACATAACCTCCATACAGAAAAGTGCAAAATCAAAAAATGTACAACCGAATGCATTTTCATAAATGGAGCCATCCCATGTAACCAGCCCCAGGTCAAGAAAGCAACTGTTTCCAGCCCTCCTGTCCCCTCCTTCAAAGGAGCCATTATCCTGCCTTCCAACACCATAGTTTCTGTTTCCTTCCTGAGTTCAAATACCCTTCACCCAGGTGAGGGGTCGTAACCCCATTGCTCATGAACGATCCCCACCTCCTTCCAGCATAGGGGGCTCTCAGCTCTTAAAGCTCAGAGAGCTCCTTCCCCTCCACCCCCAGGTCTGAGCAATGTCTCCGGGTTATTTCTCAGTCTCTCTCTGTGTGTCATAGCAGGACTAGCCAGGCAGCTTCTAGGAGGAAGCAGACCACCTCACCTCCCAGGGACCCCATTTCCTGTTTCCATGCCCAGAGACAGGAGGAGGCAAGAAAGACAGGGAGGCTGGTGACCTCCAACAGGCGACAGGCCAGGAGGGAAACCACATTCCCAAGTCTAGAGTGAGGGAGGTCTGTGGCCTTCCTGCAGCCCCGTGCACCTCCCTGCCACCACCCGCTGGGAGTTTTAGGGGGTTTCCTGAGGTTGCAGAACCAGGAGATGTTTTCTGGAGTCCTTGGTCTCAGCTTGGCCTGGAGCTCCCACACTCAGCCTGAAACTGAAAGCTGGGCTTGGTTCAGGCTGCAACTTCTCAGCTGGGATTTGGCATGGGCTCGACACATCAGCTTCAAAGCTGTGGTGTGTGTGACCTAAAGGGCCTGGATGGTGCATCGTCATCCATGTGACACTGGGAGTCACCGGAAGGGCCTGGATGTCTTAGGGGCTGAGACATAGCTTAAGGGGGAGTGGGGATCTGGTACTTGGCAGCATGTTCTCCAGAAGGGGGATGTTCTCAGGACTGTCTATTCTCTTAGCCCTTCTTAGTTTCTCTGGAGTTTTCCTCTTTCTAGTTGGCCCAGTTCTTGGGGAGTCTGCAGCCACGGTTCTCCATATGTGGCCCCAAGACCAACAGCTTTGGCATCACCTAGAAACTTGTTAGAAATACAGATGCCCAGGCCTCATCCTGCCCTACTGCTCAGAAAGTTTGGGGCTGGCGGCTAGCAATCTGGGTTTCAACAAGCCCTCCAGGAAATCCTGTGGTGTACAAAAGTCCAGCAGCCCTGTAAGAGCTGTTCTTATTTCTGTTCCCATTTTGTGGAAGTGGGAACTGAGATATCAAGAAGTAGAATGAATTGCCCAAGGTCACACAAATTTGAATCTAGCTCTATGTTTACCTTCCAGGGCTGTGTAACAAATCTCACAAAATGGGTGGGTAATAACAACAGAAATTTATTCTCTCACAGTTGTGAAAGCCAGAAGTCCAAAATCAAAGTGTCAGCAGGGTCCTCTGAGAGATCTAGGGGAGAACCTTCCCTTACCGCTTCCTGTTTGTGGTGTCTGCCAGAATTCCTTGGTATTACCGGATTTGTGGCAGGTTAACTCCACTCTCTGTCTTCATCGTTATATAGCTTTCTCCCATGCCTCTGTGTTTTAAATGTTCCTGTCCTCTTTCTCTTATAGGGTACTAGTCATTAGTATAGAGTCCACTCCAACTCTAGGCGGAGCTCATCTTAAGATCCTTCATTACATCTGCAAAATCATTTTTTCAAATAAGGTAGAATTCACAGGTACCTGGGTAAGGGTTTGGACATATCTTTTGTGGGGGACACAATTCAACCCACCACACTCTACCTGTCTTTATTTCTTTCTATCATTCTGCTTTCTGTATAGAGCAAGAGAGATGCTGGGGGAGCAGAAAAACCATTCCCTTTGGGGGAGGTTTCCATGAATAAGCTTTATCACTTTATCAGCATAACATATAGAATTGGACAAAGAAAAAGAGGAGAGGGGAAGGAAGAGAGAGAATGGAAGAGGAGATAAAAGTGGACAAGAGAAATGAACACATTTAGGGAAGGCAAAAGCTAATAGATATTGATTGACTGGCAGAGCAGAGAAAGGGGACACCTGAGACCTAGCAGGAAGGGACACCAGTGGGGTTTGCACCTCGCCTCCAAGAAAGTAGAACAAGAGGACAAAAATGCAGAAAACAAGAGAGAAAGAGGAAGATAATGAGAGGATCCATCAGGCTGCCTGGCATCTGGCTAAAAGGGGTTCTAGAAAGAGAGAGCTGAGAAAACAGAAAGGATGAAATCACTGAAGAGATAACACAAGAAAATTTCCTGGAACCAAAGGATACAGAGAAGCAGATGAATGGTGGTTCTTAAAATAGCTTGCTCCAGTGAATGGGGTGATAGATAAGTGTTTGGCAGTTATTAGAGATGGAGAATCAAAAATAATTCTTACCAAAAGTTATGGGATACAGCAAAAGCAGAGGAGAGAAATTTGTAGCTATAAACGTTCACATTAAAAAACAATAAAGAAGAATAACAACTCTGTTCCACATCATTAATTTTGACAAATATCAACAAAATCTTAAATTCCTTAGCTTAAAAAAAGACATCTCTCATATTTAAATAAAATAATGTTTACCATCATTTAAAAAAAAACCGGTGAAGATCTCAAATCAACAGCCTAACTTTACAAATTAAGGAACTAGAAAAAGAAGAATAACCCAAGCCCAAAGCTAGCAGAAAGAAACAACAAAAATTAGATCAGCGATAAACCAAATAGAGAATAGAAAAGCAATAGAGAAAATCAATGGAACCAAAAGCTGGTTCTTTGAAAAGATCAACAAAAATTAACAAATTGTTAGCTAGATGGACTAGGAAAAAAAGACTCAAGTTATTGAAAACAGAAATGTAAGTGGGGACATGACTACCAAGTCTATGGAAATAAGGATCTTAAGAGAATACTATGAACAACTGTAAGCCAAAAAGCTGGATAACATAGGTAAAATGGACAAATTCCTAGAAACACAAGAACAAGCAAGACGAAATAATAAAGACATAGAAAATCAGAATAGACCTAGAACTAGTAAGGTGATTGGATTAGTACAGAAATATCTCCCCACAAAGAAAAGTCCTGGACCTGATTGCTTCATTGGTGAATTGTATCAAACAATTGAAGAAGAATTAAAACCAATCTTTCTCAAACTTTTCAAAGGTGTTGAAGAGGGAGCACTCCCTAACTCATTCTTTGAAGTCATTATTACCCTGATGCCAAAGCCAAAGATACTTTAAGTAAACGACAGACCAATAATCACTGTGAATGTATATAAAAATCTTCAACACAACACTAGCAAATCAAATTCAGCAGCATATTAACAAGACTGCACACTATGACCAGCTGAGATTTATTCCTGGGTTGCAAGGATGGTTCAACATGCAAAAATTGATCAATGGAATATGCCATACTGACAGAATGAAGGGGGGGAAATCACGTGGTTATCTCATTTGATGCAGAAAAAACACTTGGCAAAATTCAACAACCGTTCATGATAAAAACACTCAACAAACTGGGAATAGAAGTAAACTACCTCCATATAATAAAAACTATATATGAAAGATCTACAGTATGAAAGAACATCATACTCAATGGTGAAAGACTGAAAACTTTTCTTCTAAGATCAGAGCAAGGCAAGGATGTCCAGTTCTGCCACTTCGACATAGTAGAGGAAGTTCTATCCAGAGCCATCAGGCAAGGAAAAGAAATAAAAAGTGTCCAAATTGGAAAGGGATAAATAAAATGGTCTTTTATATGTAGATGATATTGTCTTATATGTGGAAGCCCTAAAGAAATTCAAACACAAGAAAATTGTTAGAATTAACAAATGATTCAGAAAAATAACAGGATACTAAGTCAACATGCAAAAATCAGTTGCACACACTTCTGTACACTAACAGTGAACAATCCAAAAAGGAAATTAAGAAAATAATTCCATCTATAATAGCATCAAAAAGAATAAAATACTTAAGATTAACTTAACCAAGGAGGTGAAAGACATGTACAATGAGAACCACAAAACATTGCTAAAAGTAATTAAAGGGGGCATAAATAAATGAAAATTTATTCCATGTTCATGGATTGGAAGAGACTTAATATTGTTAAGATGTCAGTATTCTCCAAAGCAATCTACAGATTCAATGCAATCCTTATCAAAATCCCAGGGTCCTTTTTTGCAGAAATAGAAAAATCCATCCCCAAATCCAAATGGCCAAGACAACTGAAAAAGAACAAAGCTGGAGGACTCACACTTCCTGACTTCAAAACTTACTACAAACCTGCTATAATCAAAAGGGTGATACTGGCACACAGACAGACATATAGACCCACAGAATAGAATAAAGCACCCAGAAATAAACCCTCATGTACATGGGCAAATGATTTTTGACAAAGTTACCAAGACCATTCAATGGAGAAAGGACAGGTTTTTCAACAAATGGTGCTAGAAAAATTGGAAAGCTACATGCAAAATAATGAAGTTGGACCCTTACCCAACACCATATACAAAAATTAACTCAAAATGTATCAAAGACCTAAAGATAAAACCTAAAACTATAAAGTTCTTTGAAGAAAACAGGGCAAAAGCTATATGACACTGGATTTGGCAATGATTTCTTGGATATGACACTAAAGATGCAGGCAACAAAAGAAAAAACAGGCAATTGGACTTCACAAATATTAAAGAAAAATTGAGCATGAAATGACACTATCAACAGAGTAAAAAGACAACCATGGAATGGAAGAAAATATTTGCAAATTATATATCTGATAATGAATTAATATCCAAACTATATGGAAATTCCCAAAACTCAACAATAAAAAAAATAACCTGATCCAAATGAAGAACTTAAACAGCCAAAGACTGTGTATAAATGGCCTATTAATTACCACATGAAAAGGTGCTCAACATTACTAACCATTAAGGAAATGCAAATGAAGACAGCAATGAGATGTAATCTCACACCCATTAGATTGGCTACTATAAATAACAACAACAGCAACAGAAAATTTCTGAGGATGGTGGAGAACTTGGAACCCTTGTACAGTGTTGGTGCGCACGTAAAATCGTACAGCCACTATGGAAAACAGTATGGCAGTTCCGTAAGAAATTAAAAATAGAATTACCACATGATCCAGCAATTCTGTGTCTGGTTATATACCCAAAAGAACTCAAAGCAGGGTCTTACAGAGATATCTGTACACCCATGTCATAGCAGCCTTATTCACGTCCTAGTAGCTAAAATGTGGAAGCAATCCGTGTCTATCGAAAGAGGAGTGAATAAACAAAATACAGTATACGTCTACAATGGAATATTATTCAGCCTTAAAAAGGAATGAAGTTCTGACACATGCTACAACATGGATGAACCTGGAGGACACTGTGAGAGTGAAATAAGCCAGTCACAGAAGGACAAATGCTATATGATTCCACTTATACAATGTACTGAATTTAAGGTAGTCAGCCTCATAGAGGCAGAAGGTAGACTGGTGGGGCTGGGAGGAAGTGGGGAATTATTGCTTAATCGGTATAAGGTTTCAGTTTTACAAAGTGAAAGGAGTTCTGGAGCTGGATGGTGGTAAAAATAGAACATTATGAATGTATTTAATACGACTGAACTGTCCACCTAAGAAATGGTTAACATGTTAAATTTTATGGTATGTGCATTATGCCCCATTAAAAGAAAGTTCAGGAAAAAAATAGCTCCTTTTCTGACTTTTTGCAAGTGCCCTTTTAGTAGGTGCAGACTCGAGCGCCATCAGCAGAGAGGAGGCAGTGTGAATGGGAAAGACGGGCATTGTAAGTCGAGAGGAAGTGGTGGGTTTGTGTCCAGCTAAGGAAGACATTTCCTCTGTATGAGTTTGCTAGGGCTGCAGTGCCATAGACTGGGTGGTTTAAACAACAGAAATTTATTTTCTCACAATTGTGGGGCTGGAAGTCCAAGATCAAACCAGCAGGGTTGGTTCTTTGGAAGGCTCGCCCCTCGGCTTACAGACGGCCTTCTTCTTGTCCCTGTGTTTTCACGTGGTCTTCCCTCTGCACGTGTCTGTGTTCCAATCTCCTCTTCTTATGTGGATTAGGGCCCACCCTGTTTTAACCTACTTGCCTCATTAAAGGCCCTGTCTCCAAATACAGTCACATTCTGAGGTCCCGGGGGGTTAGGACTCCAGACTATGACTTCGGAGGGGGGGACCCAATTCAGCCTATCTCACCCTCCCTGAGAACGTGCCTTTGCACATTAAAGACAATACATTTTCATACCAACCACATTTGCCCCCCGCTAGTTTGCAGGCTCTGCCCCAGTGTGTTTGTTCATGGAAGAACAGTGGGGCAATAAATGAGGCTGCTTCCTAGATGGGAGGAACTGGACTCTGCTGGAGTTAGGGTGAATCTTTGTCCCCTGCACAGTTCGGATTTGGAGAAGCACAGCAGGGCATTTATTTGGAAAGGAGAACTAACCCTGTGGTTTCTCCATCTTGGGAGGAAGTTCCACGAAAAAAAAAAAACAAAGCTTGTTTTCAAAACACTTTCTCCCAAGATACTTGGATACTTGGAATTACCACCCCACCCCCAAGTCCTCCTTGGTGATGCACAGAGGGGCATGGGGGAGCCTGGCTTGGGGACAGTAGAGTTTCTGGTGCCGAGTGAGTCTAAGGCAGAAGCCCACTCTCACCCTCACCCTTCTCGGGCATTCCTCATGTCTGCAGACCGTCACTGTACACATTTATTATTTCCCAGCGGGAGATGGCACTTCTGATAAACACCAATGAAGTGCACTTATTAATGCTGAATGCCTTTTGGTGGTAGGGGAGAGGGGAAAGGAGAGGGTATGTGAGTTTGTGAAGGGCGAATGCTAGGCTAGTTCTAATGATGGCTTTTCCACTTTTTTGTTGACAGATCGTGAGCAACCGGCTTTGCCTCTGTGAGCCTCCGTTCCCTGTCTGAAAATGAGGATGTGCCTTACCCACCCGGTAGGGTGGCCAGGCATTTCAAGTGTGAAAACCTAGATGAATGTGCTTTCAAAAGAGACGAAGGCCTGGGACGTGAGGGGCATTGGTACCGCTGTTAGATGAAACCTGGAATCTGAGAGTGATTCAAAGCTCACCCATGAAATGAATGCCAGTAGGTGTAAAGTGAAATATCAGAAGCAGAATCCCTAAGGGATGTGAAGTAGAGCTGGAGGGCAGGAAAACGGGCTTGAGTTTCCGCGTGCTGCTGTGAGCTGCACAAATTGCTCGGTCCTTGTACTCCTTGGGTTCCCCTTCTGTAAAATGGAGATCAAAGTGTCTACCTTACAGGATCATTTTGAGATAATGCTACTACTAATAAAAACTAAGCTCTGTTGGGCCCTTACTATGTACTGGGTGTAGGCGTTTCATGCCTTGTTTTAGCCCCACAGCAGCCCTAATAGGTAGGGACTTATGTCTACCTCCATGTCGCAAATGATGCTCAGGTGAGTCAATTCACTTGCACAAGGTCACCACACAGCTTGGGGGAGGCTTACCAGGCTCCCCAGCACGTGCTGTTTGATCTGGGAAGATGCTTGTGAGATGTCGCTGGGTGAGGGGAATATGGAAGTGGTGAGCAGTGGGCAGGTTAATCTGAGAAGCCTTCCTGGAGGAAGCAGATGTGAAGTCAGGTCGTGAAGTGGATTCGGGCTATAGACAAATAGAGGGGGAGGGAATTCCAGGTGGGTGGATTGACGGAGACAAAGCGAAGGAGGGGAGAGCTGGCAAACTGTTCATGGGGGGTAGGGGAAGGAATTGTCTCTGATTGGAGATGAACGGAGTTGGATTTAAGTGGTTAAGTGGGAGGAAATTATAAAAACAACCACACAGTGTTAATAATTGAAGGTTTACTCCGTGTTGGGTACTCTGCCAAAAGCTTAGGCGTCAGTTTCCTTACCTGTAAATAGAGGAAGAATTGCCTATCTCAGGGCTGTTATGAGGATTATACGAAAAAATGGGTATCCAACTCAGGTAAGCCCTGAAACATAGTGCATACTCACAGCTTCTGGCCCCCACCTTCTTGGGGGGTGCTCCCCCCTGAGCACCACCTGTGTACAGTTCCATTCATACATTCAACAGGTACTTAGAACCTAGTAGTTGCCAGGTCCTGGGGTTTCAACTGCAGACAAGAGAGAAAACATTCCTATCTCTGTGTAGCTCACATTCAGGTGGGAGACACATGCCATGGAGAAAATAAAGCAGAAGAGAGAAAGAAAGGAGAGAGGAAGAGGAAGAAGATTCCAGGCAGTGAGACCAGCAAGTGCAAAGGCCCTGGGGTGAGTCACGTGTGCCCTACTTGAGGGATAGCAGGGAGGTCCACAGGGCTGGAACAGGGTGGGTAGGGGGAGGCTGGGAGGAGATGAGGTCAGAGAGGTCGGAAGGCCAGGGTCTTACAGGTGCAGTGAGGAGCTGGACTTTTCCTCTGACCGAGATGGGAGCCCCTGGAGCTGTGAGCAAGCAGAGGGGCAGCCTCCTCTTGCGAAAGAACATCTGGCTACTGGGTCAAGAATACACTGTAGTGGCTGCAGGAAAAGTAGGTGACAGGCTAGTGGCTCAGACAGAGATGGTGGCAGTGGAAGTGGTGAGAGGTGTGCAAATTCAGAATGCATTTCGTACGTAAAACCAACAGGCTTCATTGATGGCTTGGATGGAGGTGTGAGGGCCCTGAAGGATGTGACTCATCCACAGAGATGAAGATGGTGGTTGAGTAGCTTTGGAGGAGGAAATTGTGAGTTTGTGACTTTTTTTTTTAATCCAAAAGGGGTTTTAAGTTCCTTTTTTCACTGAGATCAATTCACATAACCATAAAATTCAACCTTTCAAGGGGTACTGTTACATGGCTTTTAATGCATTCCCAACATTGTACAACCATCCTCACTACCTAATTCCAGAACATTTCCATCACCCCAAATGAAACCCCATTAGCAGACATGCCCCATTCCTTCTTTTCCCAGCCCCTACCAACCACTCATCTACTTTCTGTTCCTATGGGTTTAGCTATTCTGCACATTTCATGTAAATGCAAGGATAAAATATACAAACTTTTGAGTCTGGCTTCTTTTACTTAGCATAGTGTTTTCAAGGTTCATCCGTGCTGCAACCTGGGTCAGAAATCATTCTTTTTATGGATGAATGATATTCAGTTGTGTGGATATGTCACATTTTGTTTATCCACCCCTCCATTAATGGACATTTGGGTTGTTTCCACTTTTTGGCTATTTTGAATATTCATAAATATTCATGAGCAAATATTTGTGTGGACGTGTTTTCCCTCCTCCTGGGCATACACCTAAGAGTGGAATTGCTGGGTCACATGATAAGTCTCTGTGTAACTTTCTGAGGAATTGCCAAATTGTCTTCTAAAAGTGGCTGCACCTTTTAAAATTCTCATCAGCAATGTCTGAGGGTTCCAGTTTCTCTACATCCTTGTCAACACTTACTAGTGATCTTTTTATTATAGCCATGCTAGGGAATGTGAAGAAGTTTTGGGTTGCATTTTCCTGACTCTGGTTGTGTGTGAGTATGATACATTAGAGATGTCTGTTGGATAGCCAGATAGAAAGCATGTGTAGACTGTTGGACATGCCAGTCTAGAGTTCATGGTGGAGGTCTGTGATGGTGATGTAAATATTGGCATCAAGAGCCCTGGTTGGTATTTAAAGCCATGAATGGATGAAGAAGATGTGGTAAATACAATGGAATTCAGCCATAAGAAAGCATGAGATCCCACCATTTGCAACATGGATGATGCTTGAGGACATTATGCTAAGTGAGATAAGTCAGACAAAGACAAATACTGTATGATCCCACCTATCTGTGGAACCTAAAAAAGCTGAACTCATAGAAACAGAGAGTGTAATGGTTGATTACCAGGGGCCCAGGGGAGGGAGATATTGGTCAAGGGAGATATTGGTCAAGCTATTATAACTGGTATAAATTTCCAGTTATAATGAACAAGTTCTGGGGATCTAATGCACAGCATGGTGATTATAGTTAACAATACTGTGCTATACTTACAAGTTGCCAAGAGAGTAAATCTTTACTATTTCACCACAAATAGTGATTATGTGACAGGATGGCGGTGGCAGCTAACACTAGAGTGGTAATCATATTGCAATATATAAATGTATTAAATTAACACATCTTCCACCTTGAATTGACACAATGTTATATGTCCATTAGGTCTCCTAAAGTGGAAAAAAAATATTTTATAAAAGGGAGCTGCAAAGTGAACCTAGGGCTCGAGGGGAATGTGCAGCAGAGCCAAGCACCCCAGAGGGCTGCCTTCTCCTCCTGGCCACCACCAGTCCCTGCCCACTCCTTGATTAGTGGAGCTAATGCTTCTCCTGTATGGTCAGTGCCATCATCATGGGGCATGTGGTTTCATTTTTCTTTCACAAGACTCAGCTTCATGGTCATACACCGTAGGGGGTGTGTCAAAACGGTTCAAGCTTTTGGGAGGGCAAACTGGCACGAGCCAGCAACATCCAAGCATTTATGACCATTGCAGCAGAGCCTGTAACAAAACCAGATCAACACCAATGCCCATCATTAAGAGGAACTGATTAAGTAGACAGTGATCGATCAATTCCGTGCAATATTAAAAAGCTATTAAAAAGGATGAAGGAGATTTGCATGAATGGATGTAGAAAGATGTCCAAAAGACATTAAAGAGAAAATCTGGAAATCTAGTTGCATAACAGTGTGTGTAGTAGGATGTTAGAAAATCTCCCTAGATTACTTCTTTTTACCGGTTTCAGGGAGAAGAAAGGAGGCAAAGACAGAGTAGGAACTGATAGCTGTACTTTGCAGATGTAGTTGTTAATTCACAGGAGGACAAGTCCAACTGCTAAACCTCCTTTCAGAGCCTGAGGCTGAGCAGAGTGGGAAGCATTGATTAGCTGCAGGGCACCTCCCAGGGGGCATGGAAGTGGCTTCACCCACAACTGGGCTTTCCCAAACATACCACCCCTGAAATTCCCCCAAGCCCTCCTCACTGATTAGAGGGGTACTGATTATGTGGGTAAATACCACCTGCCTGCATCCACAGAAAAAGCAGAGTAAATCCTTTGGGCAGGTTTCCCATCACCTGCGGCAACTGTTGTTACATCCAAGACTCAAACCAAACCATCTGTGAAGAAACAGCACCTTCACCCTCCTTCCCAGGGCTTAGCTATGTCGGAACCAAAAGAGTAAAACGATCTTCTAGTTTCTTTGCTCACATCTTCATTCATTCACTCATTGCGTTTTTATCGGAGGCTTAATCTGTGCCAAACCCTATGATGGGCACTGGAAACAAAAAGATGAAGATTCAGCCTCAGGCCTGAAAGAATTCATAGTCCAATGGGAGATGGTAGGTAATTAAATAAAGTTACATTTCCATGGAAGGATTTTGTGACAACCCCTACTCACTACCTGGTGATGAGATGGCCTAGGAAAGCCAGAGTGAGCATTACAAGAAAAGTTTAATGAAGCATCTGGTCATTTATAAGGTTAGTTTATAAATTTAGTTCTGATGCATTTAGTCTCCATGTTTCCTTAGGTTCCTCTTGGCTGTGAGTTATTTTTATCTTGAATTATAGACTCATAAGATGTTGCAAAAATAGTATCAAGCAGAGCATGATGTTTCTCACCCAGATTCTCCCAGTGACAACATCTTGCAAAACTACAGTGCATTATCAGAACCAGGAAATTGACATTGGCCCAATGGAATTAACTAGATTGCAGATCTGCTGAACCCTCCCTGCTGAGTGCCAGCTAGGATCTGGCTCTGTCCATCACATCAACACCCTCTTTCTTGGTTGTTGGTCAATCTGTCTGAGTGTTTGCCACTATTTGCAAATAAATAAAAGTACCATCTTTGCAAAGTTACAGCATTTTCTGACATCAATGTAAGTGATGCTGGAGAATTACCCAAAGCACTCCCAAAGATACTGACAAATGAGCATCTGGCCTATGCTAGTCTTAGACCAAGAAGCAACTAAAGAAAAGGATATTGATGAGAAGACAGGACAGGTGCTTAAAGGAGAATAATTTCATTATGAAAAGACTAAGGTCTGCTGGGAAATAGCAACAGCACCTTATAATTTTTTGCAAAAATGACTCAGTATGATCATGGTGTGAAACTTGTAGAAAAGGACATCATATCATGCTTTCAAGCAATTTTTTGGTCAGGAAATTATGCTAAAAAGAAAAAATGTATCAGCCCTGGCTTCATAATCTGTTTAGTCTAAGAACAGTACAGAATGGCAACGGTAATTTTGTTAGCTAAAGATAGAATAATGTCCACAAATTTCAGTTTCATTTAGTTTCACTTTTTAAGGTAGAGTCACAATAAAAAAAAGACCTTTTTTTAACTTGATGTATAGTATGAAATTTTAGTCTCACTCTAACTGTATTCACTTTCACTTGAATTTTCTGGTACTAATGATCCTCAAAGATCAAGAATTTCCTATCAAGTATTATGGGGTGAGGAACACAATGACTAGCTGTCTAGGGGAGGTCAGGAAAATCTTTCACTAAGTAACATTTGGGCTGGGTATTGAAGGATGTGTAGGAGTTCACTAAGTGAAGAAGGGATATACAGAGAAAGTGCATGTAGTTACCGCAGTGCAAGCTGAAGTCACAGAAAGATGGAAGAGCATGGCTTCCCTTCAGACACTGTGAGTGGGCTCTGATGTGGCTGCATCAGAGTGGAATAGAGTGAGTCTTTGTAATGGTAGATGAGGCTGTAGAGGCTGTGAGTCTTAGTGAAGAGCTGATGCTTTATCCCAAGGCAGTGGACAGCTGCTGGGAGGTTTTGAGCTGAGGCAGAACATGATCAGTGTTAATTTAGAAAGATCCCTTCAGGTGCTGAAGGGAGAGAGTGAATTAGAGGAAGTGGGGTTGAAGGCAGAAAAACAAACTTTAGAGAGTAGTGGCTAAGATACAGACTCTAGATTAGACCATTGTGTGGAGTCAGGCTGCCCCACTGACTAGCCCTGGGACCCTCATTTAACCTTCATAAGCCTCAGCTTCTTCAATATGTATAATGGGAATGATAACAGTACCTACCTCTCAGGATTGTCAGGAAAATTAACTGCCAAATAGTGTACTATTAGATGAAGACCTCATAGGAGGCTAGATGAGAGAAAACAGAGGATTTAAACTAAAGATTATCATTTAGCCTGGGTAGAGATGAAGGATGAAGGTGGATAAGAAAGTCCAGAAGTACATTGGCCATATAATAAAATGATCTGGGAATGGATGGCATGTAGGGGAAGGACATGGTAGAGGAGGAAGATGGATTTCAGGTTTTTGACCTGGCTACCCAGGTGGAGGACGTACCACTCACTGACTCAGGGAAAAAAGAGTGAGGGGCAGGTTTTGAGTTCAGATTCAGTGGATTTGGTTTTGAGCATGGGTAGAAGAATGAGATGCCATATCCTAGGTAGCTTTATCCTATGGCGGAAGTGCTTTTATTTAATGCAAGTTGTCATAAATACTTCCAGAAGGAACTATAGCACCTATAGTGGCTATCTCAACTACTAGAAATCATGCCAGACTTTTATAGCCTGAGGAACAATGAACTTTGTTCAAGGAGGGAGAGGACTAAAAAAAAATTCTAGTAAATTTCACACACCTTGAAGTTATTTACATATTAGAAGTAATAAAGAGATTTCTAATTCTAGCACTAGGGAGGATTAGGTACCCAATACTTGGCCCACTGAAAAAATTAAAATGCTGGATTCAACGCTTTCATGCATCTTTTAAACATGTTGCTGATCAGCTAAAAAGTAAGGAATCCAGAAGCCCCCAAACACTTGAAATCAAGGGTATCAGATGGTGAACACCTACCCAAACCAGTTTTTTCCTGAGGGTTTCTTCCAAGCTCTGAAGAATTTGAGCTGTGCCTTTAAAGACTGTAGAAGGTGTAAGGGGATGACATCGTTTAAAGCACACCCCAGATTATAACACAAAAGTTCCTTTGTAGAACTGTACTTCAAAGAACTACACCCTCTCTGTAAGGATGAGTGAGGAATAAAGCCTCCCAGGCAGAAGGGACAGCTCACAAAACTTGCCAGTCTCTATCTTACCTCCCCTGAGAATTTGTCGTCTGAAGAAGTTACTCATTCAGGTTTGTGGCCTGAATTTATGCTACCTAAGTAGTTGAACAAAAAATTCTCAACCAAATTATTTAATTTAAAGATGTTACAAGTTAGAAGTAGGGTCCCCATGGGCAGAAATGATTAGCAGAAATGAAGCCAACTACTCATTAATAGAACTTAATTTTACACCAGGACTTAGAGATCACCTACAATAAAGCTCTAAGTAAATAAATAGTTCACAGTAAAAAAAAAAAATCACACATAGAGAAAAGGAAGAACAGCACAAGAGTGGAAATTAATGGAAACAATAGACAGTAGAAACAGACCCACAGACTTCAGATATCAGGCGGTAAATACAAACATGTTTAAAATCAGTGATGTCTTCAAGTCAACCAGTGCCAGCTCATTAGAGCCGATTGTGAGCATTTCTTCCCAACTTCATGTTCAGCAATGTCACAATGGTAGCTTGAAACTGGCCATGGTGGGAGTATTTACAGCATGGAAGTTGGCAAACACAAAAAAATCAGGACGTTTATTTATTTACGGAGAGAGAGCCATTGTTAAACATTTACTAGAAGACCACATATTTAAATATTATAAATAAAGCTTGGAAAAGAAACAAAACCAGGGAACAACAGACTCACAACTCAGCATATTTCACAAAAAACAGAAAGAACCCCTAGAAATGAAAAATATAGTAACAAAGATTTAAAATTTAATAGATTAAACTGTAGTTGAATATATTTTTGGGCTCACTTATTCTTAAGAAAAATGTGGAAGACATGTTAAAAGACAGGAAAGTAGTGTGATAGGCTTAATATAAAACAAATTGGAGTTTCAGAAGTAAATAGTGGAGAAAATGGGAAGGAGGTAACATTCAAAGTTATGCCTGAGAAATAACCAAAATTGTTGAAAGGCACAGAACTTGCTTATAGGTATTTCACTGAATCCTAAGAAGGATACATAAGAGGAAACCACAGAGCAAGAAAGCATAAGAGAAAATCTCAGAAGAAGCCAGAAATAAAGGAAATATCTGCCAAGAATAAAAATTAGTCTGACAATTTTTCATTCAACATCAACATGAAGGCCAGAAAGAAGTGAGAAAAAATTACTAAGAGAAAAATAACTGTCAAGTTAGAAGTTTGTAACCATCAAAATTATCTTCTAAGGAGGATACTAAAGGAAGATGGTTTCAGACAAAAACAGAGTTTACCGTAAAAAAATTCTCATTAAAGGAGATTCTAAAAAACACTTAAGAATGAAAACCCCATCTGGAAGGCCTAAGACTCAAGAAGGAATGGTGAATAAAGATATTGGTAAATAGGTAAACAAAATGAAACAAAAATTAACTATAGAACAGCAATGACAGTGTCCAATTTGAGAAAGGAAAAACCAGAGCTAAAGTACTGGGTTATTATCCTATACCTTGGTAGGGAGTGATCGATGTTAAAGTATTAAAAAAATTTTTTTTATTAAGGTATCATTGATATACACTCTTTTGAAGGTTTCACATGGAAAAACAATATGGTGAATACTTTTACCCATATTATCAAGTTCCCCCCATACCCCAATGCAGTCACTGTCCATTGGTGTAGTAAGATGCCCCGGATTCACTGTTTGCCTTCTCTGTGCTACGCTGTTCTCCCCGTGACCCCCACACACCATGTGTGCTAAACATAATACCCCTCAATCCCCTTCTCCCTCCCTCTCCACCCACCCTCCCACACCCCTCCCCTTTGGTAACCACTAGTTCCTTCTTGGAGTCTCTGAGTCTGCTGCTATTTTGTTCCTTCAATTTTGCTGCGTTGTTATACCCCACAAATGAGGGAAATCATTTGGTACTTGTCTTTCTCCACCTGGCTTATTTCACTGAGCATAATGTCCTCCAGCTCCATCCATGTTGTTGCAAATGGTAGGATTTGTTTCTTTCTTATGGCTGGATAGTATTCCACTGTGTATATGTACCACATCTTCTTTATCCATTCATCTACTGATGGACACTTAGGTTGCTTCCATATCTTGGCTATTGTAAAAAGTACTGTGATAAACATAGGGGTGCATATGTCTTTTTGAATCTGAGAAGTTGCATTCTTTGGGTAAATTCCAAGGAGTGGGATTCCCTGGGCAAACGGCATTTCTTTTTTTAGTTTTTTGAGGAACCTCCATATTGTTTTCCACATGGTTGAACTAGCTTACATTCCCACCAGCAGTGTGAGAGTTCCCCTTTCTCCGCATCCTCGCCAGCTTTTGTTGCTCTTAGTCTTTTGGATGGTGGCCATCCTTACTGGTGTGAGGTGATATCTCATTGTGGTTTTAATTTGCATTTCCCTGATAATTAGTGATGTGGAGCATCTTTTCATGTGCCTGCTGGCCACCTGAATTTCTTCTTTGGAGAACTGTCTCTTCATATCCTCTGCCCATTTTTTAATCGGGTTATTTGCTTTTTGGGTGTTGAGGTGTGTGAGTTCTTTATATTTTTTGGATGTTAACCCCTTGTTGGATATGTCATTTACAAATATATTCCCCCATACTGTAGAATGCCTTTTTGTTCTGTTGATGGTGTTCTTTGCTGTACAGAAGCTTTTTAGTTTGATGTAGTCCCATTAGTTCATTTTTGCTTTTGTTTCCTTTGCTTGAGAAGATGCGTTCAGGAAGAAGTTGCTCATGCTTATATTCAGGAGATTTTTGCCTATGTTGTCTTCTAAGAGTTTTATGGTTTCATGACTTGCATTCAGGTCTTTGATCCATTTCGAGTTTACTTTTGTGTATGGGGTTAAACAATAATCCAGTTTCATTCTCTTGCATGTAGCTGTCCAGTTTTGCCAACACCAGTTATTGAAGAGGCTGTCATTTCTCCACTGTATGTCCATGGCTCCTTTATCATATATTAATTGACCATATATGGTTGTGTTTATATCAGGGCTCTCTAGTCTGTTCCATTGGTCTCTGGGTCAGTTCTTGTGCCAGTACCAAATTGTCTTGAGAACTGTGGCTTTGTAGTAGAGCTTGAAGTTGGAGAGCATAATCCCCTCAGCTTTATTCTTCCTTCTCAGGATTGCTTTGGCTATTCGGGGTCTTTTGTGGTTCCATATGAATTTTAGAATGATTTGCTCTAGTTCATTGAAGAATGCTGTTGGTATTTTGATAGGAATTGCATTAAATCTGTAGATTGCTTTAGGCAGGATGGCCATTTCGACAATATTAATTCTTCCTATCCATGAGCACGGGATGTGTTTCCATTTATTGGTATCTTCTTTAATTTCTCTCATGAATGTCTTGTAGTTTTGAGAGTATAGGTCTTTCACTTCCTTGATTAGGTTTATTCCTAGGTATTTTATTCTTTTTGATGCAATTGTGAATGGAATTTTTTGTGATTTCTCTTTCTACTAGTTCATTGTTAGTATATAGGAATGCCACAGATTTCTGCGTATTAATTTTGTATCCTGCAACTTTGCTGAATTCAGATATTAGATCTAGTAGTTTTGGAATGGATTCTTTAGGGTTTTTAATGTACAATATCATGTCATCTGCAAACAGGGACAGTTTGACTTCTTCCTTGCCAATATGGATGCCTTTTATTTCTTTGTGTTGTCAGATTGCCATGGCTAGGACTTCCAGTACTATGTTGAATAGAAGTGGGGAGAGTGGGCATCCTTGTCTTGTTCCTGATCTTAAAGGAAAAGCTTTCAACTTCTCACTGTTAAGTATAATGTTGGCTGTGGGTTTGTCATATATGGCCTTTATTATGTTCAGGTACTTGCCCTCTATACCCACTTTATTGAGAGTTTTTATCATGAATGGGTGTTGAATTTTGTCGAATGCTTTTTCAGCATCTATGTGGTTTTTGTCCTTTTTGTTGATGTGGTGGTTGATGTTGATGGATTTTCGAATGTTGAACCATCCTTGCATCCCTGGAATAAATCCTACTTGATCATGATGGATGATCTTTTTGATGCATTTTTAAATTTGGTTTGCTAATATTTTGTTGAGTATTTTTGCATCTATGTTCATCAGGGATATTGGTCGGTAATTTTCTTTTTTTGTGGTGTCTGCCTGGTTTTGGTATTAGAGTGATGCTGGCTTCATAGAATGAGTTTGGAAATATTCACTCTTCTTCTACTCCTTGGAAAACTTTAAGGAGGATGGGTATTAGGTCTTCACTAAATGTTTGATAATATTCAGTGGTAAAATACCATCTGGTCCAGCGGTTTTGTTCTTAGGTAGTTTTTTGATTACCAATTTAATTTCTTTGCTGGTAATCGGTCTGTTCAGTTTTCTGTTTCTTTCTGGGTTAGCCTTTGAAGGTTGTATTTTTTTTTAGAAAGCTGTCCATTTCTTCTAGGTTATCCAGTTTGTTAGCATATAATTTTTCATAGTATTCTCTAATAATCCTTTGTATTTCTGTAGTGTCTGTAGTGATTTTTCCTTTCTCATTTCTGATTCTGTTTATGTGTGTAGACTCTTTTTTTCTTGATAAGTCTGGCTAGGGGTTTATCTATTTTGTTTATTTTTTTGAAGAACCAGCTCCTGCTTTCATTGATTCTTTCTATTGTTTTATTCTTCTCAATTTTATTTATTTCTGCTCTAATCTTTATTATGTCCCTCCTTCTACTGACGTTGGGCCTCATTTGTTCTTCTTTTTCTAGTTTCGTTAATTGTGAGTTTGGACTGCTCATATGGGATTGTTCTTCTTTCCTGAGGTAGGCCTGTATTGCAATATACTTTCCTCTTAACATGGCCTTTGCTGCATCCCATAGATTTTGCGGTGTTGAATTATTGTTGTCATTTGTCTCCATATATTGCTTGATCTCTGTTTTTCTTTGGTCATTGATCCATTGGTTATTTAGGAGCATGTTGTGAAGCCTCCATGTGCTTGTGGGATTTTTCATTTTCTTTGCATAATTTATTTCTAGTTTCATACCTTTGTGGTCTGAGAAACTGGTTGGTACAATTTCAATCTTTTTGAATTTATGGAGGCTCTTTTTGTGGCCTAGGATATGATCTATTCTTGAAAATGTTCCATGTGCACTTGAGAAGAATGTGTATTCTGCTGCTTTTGGTTGTAGAGTTCTGTAGATGTCTGTTAGGTCCATCTGTTCTAATGTGTTGTTCAATGCCTCTGTCTCCTTATTTTCTGTCTGGTTGATCTGTCCTTTGGAGTGAGTGGAGTGTTGAAGTCTCCTAGAATGAATGCATTGCATTCTGTTCCCCTTTTAATTCTGTTAGTATTTGTTTCACATATGTAGGTGCTCCTGTGTTGGGCACATAGATATTTATAATGGTTATATCTTCTTGTTGGATTGACCCCTTTATCATTATGTAATGTCCTTTGTTTCTTGTGACTTTCTTTGTTTTGAAGTCTATTTTGTCTGATACAAGTACTGCAACTCCTGCTTTTTTCTCCCTATTAGTTGCATGAAATATCTTTTTCCATCCCTTCACTTTTAGTCTGTGTATGTCTTTGGGTTTAAAGTGAGTCTCTTGTAGGCAGCATATAGATGGGTCTTGTTTTTTTATCCATTCAGTGACTCTGTGTCTTTTGATCGGTGCATTCAGACCATTTACATTTAGGGTGATTATCGATAGGTATGCACTTATTGGCATTGCAGGCTTTAGATTCGTGGTTACCAAAGGTTCAAGGTTAAGTTCCTTACTATCTAAAAATCTAACTTAACTCACTTACTATGCTATTACAAACACAGTCTAAAGGTTCTTTTTTTCTCCTCCTTTTTCTTCCTCCTCCATTCTTTATATATTAGGCATCATATTCTGTACTCTTTGTCTATCCCTTGATTGACTTTGGGGATAGTTGATTTAATTTTGCATTTGCTTAGTAATTAGCTGTTCTACTTTCTTTACTGTGGTTTTATTACCTCTGGTGATAGCTATTAAACCTTAGGTACACTTCCATCTATAGCAGTCCCTCCAAATTACACTGTAGAGATGGTTTGTGGGAGGTAAATTCTCTCATCTTTTGCTTATCTGGAAATTGTTTAATCCCTCCTTGAAATTTAAATGACAACCTTGCTGGATAAAGTATTCTTGGTTGAGACCCTTCTGCTTCACTGCATTAAATACATCATGCCACTCCCTTCTGGCCTATAAGGTTTCTGCTGAGAAGTCTGATGATACCTTGATGGGCTTTCCTTTGTATGTGATCTTATTTCTCTCTCCGGCTTCTTTAATAGTGTGTCCTTATCCTTGATCTTTGCCATTTTAATTACTATATGTCTTGATGTTGTCTTCCTTGGGTCCCTTGGGTTGGGAGATCTGCACACCTCCATGGCCTGAGAGACTATCTCCTCCCCCAGATTGGAGAAGTTTTCAGCAATTACCTCCTCAAAGATACTTTCTAACCCTTTTTCTTTCTCTTCTTCTCCTGGTACCCCTCTAATGCAAATATTGTTCTGTTTGAATTGGTCACAGTTCTCTCAATGTTCTTTCATTCTTAGAGATCCTTTTTTCTCTCTGTGCCTCAGCTTCTTGGTATTCCTCTTCTCTATTATTTTCTATTTCATTTATCATATCCTCCACCATATCTAGTCTGCTTTTAAAACTTTCTATTGTATGTTTCATTTCTGATACTGTGTTCTGTATTGACTGGATCTCTGACTGGAATTCATCCCTGAGTTCTTGAATATTTTTCTGTACCTCCATGAGCATGTTAATGATTTTTATTTTGAAATCCCTTTCAGGCAGATTCATGAGGTTGATTTCATTTGAATTTTTCTCAGGGGTGGTTGTATTCATAATTTTACTTTGAACCAGGTTCCTTTGGCATTTCATATTTGTATATGACCCAGCAGCTCTACTCTCTGGAGCTGCTAAGCCCCTGAAGCAATGTCGGCGGTCACAGGGGAGCAGTATTGGTGCCTGGTGGGAGGAAAGAGCTCTTTCCCGCTTCCTGGCTGCTATGCCTGTCTCCAGCTCCAGAACTAGTGTGCTGAGCACACAGGTATAAGCCTCTATGCTTTTCCTTTGTAGTTGCTGTAGACGGGGCTTCCCTCTGGCTGGCCTAACACCAGGGTAGGGTGCCAGTTTGCAAGCCAGGTGGGGCTGGCCGAGATAAAGGCTCAGTAGACTGCGTATCACGGAGGGGGTCCTTGGAGCTCTGTAGCCAGCCAGGGATCTGGAGCTCCTGAAGATCATGAAAGTTCCCAACCTGCTGGGCAGAGTGCACCCGGAAAATTTTGTCTACCTGTCCTTTCTTCAGAGCAGTAAGCTCTGTGCAATCCTTGCCCCTTTAGTAGCCCTCTTGCTGTTAGGAAGTCTCTCAGACTGCCCACCTTTCTTTTGTCCCAGAGCAGCCAGATATGGATCCCTGCTTTCCACAAGCAGCTGGAATCTCAGTCTCTCCAGGTGTTCTGCCTGTCTTACCTTTCCAACCCCCTAATCAGAAGAGTACCATGAAAACACCATGAAAAGTAGGTTTGTGCTCCCAGATCAGATCTCTGGAATTAGGTATTCAGCAGTCCCAGGCCTCCACTCCCTCCCCACTCTGTTTCTCTTCCTCCTGCTGGTGAGCTGGCATTGGGGAAGGGCTTGGGTCCTGCCGGGCCATGGCTTTGGTACGTAACCCTGTTCCATGAGGTTTATTCTTTTCTCCAGGTGTATGCAGTTTGGCACAGTCCTCTTTCCTGTTGTTCTTTCAGGATTAGTTGTATTAATTATATTTTCGTATTATATGCAGTTTTAGGAGGAAACCTCTGTCTCACCCCTCATGCTGCCATCTTTAATCCTCTCGCGATGTTAAAGTACTTTAAGAGTCTTCTATTGTTAGTGAAAAGGTAAAAATGTTGATTAGATTTAGACTTGTTAAGTATTTGTGTTAAAATAACTAGAGGCCCAATCATAGAATGTGGATAGGGTATATAACTTCCAAATTAATTCCAAAATATGGAACAGAAATAAAAAGGGCTGAGAGAAATAAATGAAAGAAAAAATCTCCAGTTAAAATACAATGATTTTTATCTGGCTGTATTATATTCAAGAGATGTATTTAAAATTTAAGGCTCTAGAGAGATTAAAGTCAAGTGATGGGGAAAAGATATACCACGTAATATTATCAAAATAAAACTAATGTTATTATATTAGTATAAGACAAATAGACTTTAAAGCAAAAGCATTATCAGATGTCAAGAGAGTCATGAACGATGATAAAAAGTTCAATTCAACAAGAAGACGTAACAATTCTAAACTTCACTGCACCTAATAACACAGCCTCAAAAAAATATAAAGCAGAAGTTGATAGAACTTCAAGGAGAAATTGACAATAGTGCCATCATTTTGGGATATTTTAAGATTTGTCTCTCATTAATTGATAGATTGAACAGACAAAAAGTCTATCACAGATAAATAAGATGTGAACATCATAACTAACAATCTTGTAAGGGACATATGTAGAAAATTGCATTCCAAAGTTGGAGGAATACACATTCTTTTCAAGCACACCTAGAATGTTTGTGAAAATTGACCACAAGCTGGGTAGTTAAGTCAGCCTTAACAAATATGCAACATTCCCTGACCACAATATAATTAAGTTAAAATTTAATAATAAAATGATAGCTAGAAGAATTAAAAACAGACTGTGTGTAGTCAAGAGAACATTTATCTCTTTAGACTTTGTGATAATGGAGTTCATAAGAAGGAACTCTGACCTGGAACCCTTGAACGTTAGCTTACTAAATTCAATAGAACCACTTTGACTATTCAATCTATGACACATTAACATTTCAGAGCAGAGGTAGTTTATGCCTAGCACTGGATGTCAAAAGCTCCAAGTGACTGCTTCTTTGTTTCCTTTTAAAGTTGTTCCCTCTTAGAGGGATACTTACAGTTCTGGTCTCAAAATTTCCTCCTTCTCAAAGGAGTGGCTTGTCTTATTTGGCTTTTTTTATCTTTTACAGCTGTTATCTTCAAGATATTTTAGATTTAGCTCTAACTAATAAGACTGTAAGTTCCATGGAAGCAGAAATTTTTGTCTTATTTGTTCACTGTGGTATTATATTCCCAGTACCCAATATAATACCACATTTGGGTTAGGCACTCAAGAAATGAATGAATTCGCTGGATGACTACTATGTGCCAGGCCACATGGACATGTTTTCTGCTAACTTAACTAATTTAGTCCTCAGAACAGCCCTGGAAATTTGGGGTGATTAACACCATTTCAGAGATGAGGGAATTAAAGCATCAAGGTACAGAGAAGTAAAAGGGCAAGCCTGTACAGGGTAGAACAGGGATTCAAATCTACTTATGCTAACAACAAACCCAGCCACTCCTTCTTATCCCATGGCTTCCTTTCAGTTAGCATGGGCCAGATGCGTATCAGTGCAGCATTATGACACTGCTGTTGATTTATAATTTCCTAGTTGCTATAGGAAACAGTTATATTAGTATACACTCATTCCACAAGACTAAAGAGAGTGTGTGTCTAAAGTCAGATCTTAAGGCCAGGAAGGAAAATAATTCCCTATGCTTTGATGGTACAGACTTACACCTTCATGTCATTTGAGACTTACACCTTCCTTTAGGAAGCAGACACCAAGACAAAGTTGGGGTATGAGAGATTTATAGGGGATAATGCCTCCAAAAGATAAAGGGGTGAGAGAATGGGAGTAGGCTGGCAGGTCCAACACCTCTGAAAAGAGATGGGCAATACAGGAGAATTGTGTCGGAAGAGCCTCTCACCATGATGCAGCTCTAAGAAGGCTCAGCCAGATCACCAGGGGGCCTGAGTTCATGGAGTGCTCATAAAGGAGCCCCACACTGCCTAGGAATGGGGAGACCCTGTGTCCCTGCCATGCTCAGTCGTTGGCTGGAGACTGCCTGGAAGCACCTGGCATCAATTTACACGCTGAGGCAGAGCCGTGAAGCACCTGTGACTGAAGCTCTGAGCTAACTCACGCCCCATGGTAGGTGCTCTCTTGAAGAGAGCTAAGTGGCACACCTCCATGGCTGCCACAGCCATTGATGGTTTGCCAAGTCTGTGTCACTCCAGCTCTGTGACTAAGGCAGAGACTAAGCTTGTGATCCTGTAGGTTTTGATAGCAGACACTCTCTGCTTAAATCCTGGAACTACTGGCTGTGTGACTTTGAGCAAGACAGTTGATGTCGCTGAGCCTCAGGCTCCTGTCATTCCCAAATTCCTCTTGTAGGCATCAGCCCGCATGTAGAGAACTGCGTGATCCCCTCTACAGCCCCGGAACCACTGGGGGAACAGATGGCATCTCCATATTGGGCCAGGTTCTGTGTAACAAGTGGTGAGAGGAATCACTTAGGCCTGGCTTTGAACCTTCTTCAAACTTCATATATCATGGAGATGACAAGAATATTCACCTTACAGGATGGTGTTGAGATTTCTGAGTTGACGTACATGATGCCTGATACCAGTGGTAGTAATAATGCCATGATGGGAACAGCGCTTATCATGCCGCAGGCGTGCAGCTGGAGGTGATGGTGGTAGTGAGGGAGACTGTAGAAGTGGTGAAAGTAGTGGTGGGGATGGTAGCGACAATAGAGGTGGTAGCTCCAGTGGTGATGACGGTGGTGGTGCTGGAGGGGGAGATGGTGATACCCAGTCTAGCACCCAGATGGACCCAGGTCTCTGACTCCCACTTCTGGCCCACATGAACTGCAGTGGGTCATTTTATCATCCTGCAGACTATAGCCACTCCCCACCCACTCTCCCCATTACCTCTCTAGTCACAAGCAGCCAGGGGTGAACTCCATGTGCTTTGGGGGAAAACCCAAGGAGCACAGACAGCTATGCAAGTCCCTGAGTGGCGGTCAAAGTGACTCAGGCTGACACAGCAGTCCATTGCCCTGGTCTGCGGGCAGACACACAGCAGCCACAGGCCCCAGCCCTGCCATGCTCAGGGGGTCTGTGGACCTGGAGAGCTGTTCTCCTTGGCCTCTCAGGGGGAAGCAGCCACTCTGGCAGACACTGTGCTCCAGGCTTTCTTCTGCTTTTGCAAACCTACAACCTGGCATTCCTCCCCAGGTTCCTTCTCAGGTTCTGCAACTTCATGTCCCTGGACCTCATCTATACAAAGAGACGATTAGTGCTTCCCTGGTAGTCACTTTAGTGATGATGAAACCATATACAGAAAACATCTAGCTCCCCACTCTTCATACTCAGGAAACGGTACCTGAATATTTTAATACATCATCATTATCACCACTGCTCTCCAAGCTGGAGGAGCAGGAGATAGAGGGTGATTGCCTCTTGCTCAGCAGATAGGTGAACCCAAGGACTACATGAACCCTGACCTTGACCTGGGGGTCTAGAGCACGCGCATTTTGTATGCGACCCTTTTGCACTGCCTCCTCTCTGCAGACCCCTTAGCACCCTCTCTCGCCCTGCCTCTAGACTGGACCGCAAGTTTCTTATTCCCAGGGCCAGAGCCCAGGTCTTGATTTGTGACAGAACCATGGGAATCATCCCTAAATCTGTGTTTCTGAAAGTATGTTTCCTGTCCCAACCTGCTGGTGACCAGATAACTGGAGAAGCCCAGGTTCACCTATTGGCTTTAAATTGCAATGAATCACATAGCAAGACAGATAGTCCCATTTCTGTGCTTTATCATAATCAGCATGACCATCGTATCAGGTCACCCTGTGCAAAATGACTATTTTTGTAGATGAAATCAGAAAAATGTCGGCAATGTCATGTGACTCAACCTAACAGGATATTTTAGACATACCAGAAATTACAAAGAATAAAGTTATAAAGAATGTGAAGGACTAGGTCATCACAACTCTGCTAATAAAAGAAAACATTAAAGATTGCTAGCCAAGCCCCCTGTCAGTCCTTTCCGGATGCTGTTACCCTTCATCCCTCTCACTGCCACACCTCCTCTGCTCTAGAAAGATACAGTCTCCTGTATTGAATGTTTATAATTTTCCTGCACATCTTCCCCTTGTACGTACCCAACCCCAAGATACTTTGCAAACTGCAAGTTGGTTTTCCACCTGTTAAATCTTTCAGCTCCGCATGTTAACATATGTAGCCCTGGTTCATGTATTTTAACTATTGTGTAGGACTCCATGTAGGAATATATGCAACTTGATCCCCTTGTCATTCTACTTTTGAAGGGTATGTAAGTTGTCCCTGGGTTCTTGGGTGATTTTTTAATAGTAGATGAAATGACAACTTCTTTTATTGGTGTTTGTTTATATGTGTTAAGTTCCAACTTTCAAGAATAAAATTCAATTACTTTGATACTGTAATCACACAACCTTGCTTTACACATTTCACTTTGCCCAAGTCTTCAGTCACACAAAACATCACAAGGGCTTAATTGACTCTGTGTACAGTACCATCACCCAGGAGGACAGAACCCGTCAAGTCACAAACATTCAAAGATGCACCTGTAGATATGCACAGTGGATTTGTCACAGTTCATAAACACTATAATCCCTTCCTCCCTGAGAAAGGCATTCTTAAGCCTTAGACACAATAAACAGGAAAGTGTTATTAGCTTTAAAAAACCCTCTAATTTTGCAATGATAATCTAATAATTTTAAGAAACATAAACTGTACCCAGAATTGGGAATGGAACTCAAACTCTCCAACATCTTGCTGTGTTCTGAAGTGCTGTCATCCACAAGACAAATTTGGCCTGGTCATTTTATCACTGTGAGATTGTCACATAGAAACCATGTAAAGAGACTATCCTTCAATACATATAAAGATAAAGAGCACTTTTCTCTAAAGTTATCCATTTAGTGTGTGTGTGTGTGTGTGTGTGTGTGTGTGTGTGTGTGTGTGTATGTGTGTGTGTGGATGTGCAGTCAGATAGCCCTAAAGACACATAACTTGGGATGAGTTACAGGTGGGCAAGTCACAAATGACCAATGCATAAAGGGTGTGGAGATTGTACTAGCAGTGGGCTCATGAGAAGATTCTGGAATGCCTATCTCTGAATTCAGAGCGCTTAGTAAACTGTTTTAAGGGTCTCTTCTTAGAAATATAACACTCACAGATTTAGCAGCCTATGGTTTTACTTTTATGTGTAACACCATACTATCATGAAGTGGAAGGGGAGAAAATTGTAGAGACTCAATTATCAAACCTTTAAACTTGCAGTGTGCCCCAGTGTGTAATTGATTTGACTCATTTCATTTTAACAACCATGAAATTCCTGTGCTTCAACTGGGTCCATTACATTTAATTCATTAAAGCCACATGTTCTCCAGAATGTTTATAAAAGACATTTATATCTCTCCTTGTGTTGATTTTTTTCTTTTTTTCTTTTTTTGCCATTACAAATAATGCTGCTTTGTGTGTTGCAAACACATGTGTAAGAATTTTTCTGGGGCATATACTGAGGAGTGGTGATGCTGGGTATATCCTTCTTCCATTTTAATAGGTACCATCACATTGTTACCTCAAGTGATCGCACCATTCTACACGCCCTCCAGGAGAGGAGTGGAGTTCTCATTTCTCTACATCCTTACTGATAGCTCTAAAAGTTTTACTAGTTTGCTGATGCGGACAGCTTCCACTTGGTGCTGGTCTGTCTTTACACCTCCTTACCACTTGCTAACTGCCCTTTTCACAAAGATAGATGGGACCTCAGGATCAGAACTTCAACAAGCAGCATTATCATTTTACCTTCCATGTGTTTGTCGCTGTTGCGTACCATTCTTGGGCAACCACTATGACTCTCCTGCTGTGATGGGGGTGTGAAATTTCCTTATCTGAGAAGTTAAATAAATAAACCAGATTAGGGCAAAATATCAGGTGAATAATGAGACAGATTACATATGACTGTGAGGGGGAAAAAATCATGCAGGTGGCCTAAATGACTAAAAATGGTTGGAAATGCTGAACAGCATTCATGACTAATAATAAGGGAATATTGTGGAGTGGAGCTCTGAGACTGACGGGTTCTGTGACTGGGTAACACCTCCCTGAAAATGACAGAATTTCGGAACTGGAATACATCCTAGGGGTCATGTTATCCGGCCCTCTTACTTCATAGGTGACGAAATTGTGGTTTGGAGAGAGGAAATGTCTTTTGCCTGTGGTGGCACCGAGTGAGAGGAGGCTCGTATTCTGGTTTTCCTGATAAGCACATGACGGGGTAGTGGCTGGATTGATGGGAAAGAGGAAGGCAGGTTTCCCAGTGGCTAGGACAACCTCACCTTATTCCTGGTTCTGAGCACCCATGTTTACTGCTTCATTATTCATAATCCCCTCCTTAGGGTGCTTGGAGATGGTCCTCATGTCTGATCCCCTCTTCTCAAGTGCCTAAGATGTGAATTACTTAAGTATATGGTTTCTGCAACCCTCCCAGCCACTGAACCCTGCCATCTTCTCCACAGCTACACTGAAGATTACATACCATTTCTTCCACCTCTTAAACTTCTCTTCTGGCTCTTATTTCCTAACTCTAAAAATTTTAAGCTCAAATGTCCTCTTTTTCTTTCAGGGCTAATTGATGGGCATTATTGCCTTGTCCAAGAAACTGAACGATCTTGTAACTGCTGGGAAAAGAAATCTCAGAAGGAAAGATGGGCAAAAGTTTCTTCTTTCCCTCTAACTGCAGTAAACCAGATGCTGTTCTGCATGATAAAGTTCTGATAAAACTGAGAACATTTGCACAAGTATCCATCTCATTCTGTCACAAGAGAAGGTCTGTGTGAAAATGCAAAGCTTTATTTTGTGATTATAAAACTATCCTTGAAAGTGTTATTTGGACAAAGGAGTCCTTTGTGGTATCCAGCCAGCAAAAATTACTGATTTTCCCTGTAAACTGTGACTTTTAACACCTAAAAAGCCTGCAATTTTTATTGTCTTGATTGATAATTTGTTTCCCGGGGAATAATATTAACATTGATATCTTTGTTTGCTTAAAAGTGTAAATACTTTGTTAGGTGAGAAGAAGGGCTTTGGAATTTCAACTTTCTGCCTTTATGCATAAAGTTTATAATGATCTTGTCAGACTGTTTATTAAAACCAAGAATTGAGAGTCCATCTCATTTAGATTCTGTATTAATTTATAATTGCTGTTTAGCTATAACTTTTTGCATTATGTTTTAGTGGTTGCCCAAGAAATTATAATATATGTTTTCCATTTCTCCCAACCTGTATAGAGGTAATATTGAACCACTTGATATAAAATGTAGAAACCTTGCAACTATATAGATCAAAGAACTATCCTTTATGCTATACCATCTTTTATACCATAGTCATTATATGTATTATATCTGCATATATTTAAGTCACAAGACAAAAGTATAATTTTTTTGTGTTAAGCTGTTATGTTTTTAAATAAATGCAGAGAAAAAAGCCAATCTTTTATGTTTACCCAGAGATTACTAATTCTAATGTTCTTCAATCCTTCCTATAGATGTGAGTTTCTAACTGCTATCATTTTCCTTCCACATGAAGAATTTACTTTAGCATTTCTTGGAGTGCAGGTCTTTGCACATTATTTTAGGCTCTTTTTTGATCTGAAAATACCTATTTTTCCTGCATTCCTGAAGGATATTTTCCCTGGATTTAGAAACCCAGGCTGACAACTTCTTTTTTCTTACTTCTTCCAAGATATTGTTCTACTTTCTTCTGACCTCCATGGTTTCTAATGAGAAGTCAGTGATAATTCAAATGCTCTTCTGTATGAAATGTATTGTTTTGACCTGGCTTCTTTCACGAATTTCTCCTTATCTTTGGTTTTCAGAGTTAATTTGTTAGTGCTTATAACTTGGCTGGAATCAAATGGAAATTCTCCAACCCCCTCCCCATCCCCACAGTAGGTTGCAACTCAAATTTCAGTTCAGTTCCTTTAGGCTTTGCTGAGCTGTTTGGAGTCTGACCATAAATGCATATATAGTTCAGAGGTCAGCTAAATATTTAGGCAGTTCATACACAGAATTTGAAGCAATTTCTCTCTGTCTCTCTCCTTTCTAAAATTTTTACCCCTACTTTCCAACAACAATTATTACCCCCAATTCTTTCCTCTGGTTATTCAGGGCAGTAAAACTTTGCATTTTTTAACAGAATTTTCACTGCCCTGCACTACAGAAGATTAAGACCTGCCTTCAAGCTAAACTCATGTGCTGAGAATTCACCAACTATATTCTTGTCTCCCAGGTGTTGACACCCTTCCAGTATCTGCCTACATTGGTCACTCTTGGGTACTTTCAGGTAATTTTTTAAAAATATTTTTTCACCAGAGTTTATAGATGTTATCTGTGATAGAGTTGGTCGGGTAGGAGCTACTCAGCCATACTGGAAGTCGAAATCCTTATTTGTCTCATTTAATGAGCAATGCAAATGTTCCCATCAGAGAGATAGTAAAGCTGAGGCCAGGAGAGGAAACAAGGTCATGGGTGTGTTTCAGAATGGTCAGGGAGGGCAATGAGCTATGATAAAAAAAAAATTGGGTTGGGGATTTTTAGATTTAGATTTAGATCTTAGATTTTTTACATTCCTAAAGTAGACTGGCTCTTATGCAAAGTCTCTGTTTTATGCATTAGTAAATTGAGGGTATTCTTAGTAGATTATTAGTAGATAATAAGTCAATGTTCATTAACCTTATTAGGTCCAATGCTAAGTTCCTGGCATGCATTATCTTTTTTAACCCTAAAGGCTACTGGATGACATTGGATTACTTTTACTGGGAGATTTTGCAGAGGAGGAGACTGAGGTTTAGTGAGGTTAAGCCCAAAATGACTTAGAATTGTTTGCATGATTAGTCAATATAATAATAATCACAGTTGTAATAATAGCTTATATTTATTGAACTGTTGACACGTTGTAGATAATATGTTAGGTGCTCTATATACATTGTCTCATTTAATCCTCCCAACAATTCTATGAGGTACTATAATTTCCACTCTACCTTTTCAGATGGAGGAATGGAGGCTAGAAGAGCCTAACTCATTTGCCCAAGTTCACATAATTAGAAATAAGTGGATACGGGATTTGAACCCAAGGAGATAAGCTCCAAATCCAATTGCTTAATCTCAATGCCCCAGCTGCCTCTTGTTATGATAAAATTTCTGAAAAGGTCTATCACCTTATAGGTCCTCAAAGAGGCAAGTTCCCTTCCTTCTAGTAAATACCAGGTTGGATCAAATGGAATCCACAAGGCTATGAACTTCTCTGGTACATGCACACAGTTGGTACCAGTGAGTGTCTGCGGTGTCTGCATCAACCTTAGAACACCCATTTCCAACCAGTCATCAGGCACTCCAGCCTACAATGCAAATGAGGAAATCTTCCTAAGCTGGAAGGTTCCTTCACCCGGTTTTTCACTTCATGTTTTGGATGCTACAGACCGGGTGAGCAGAGATCCCAGGCTCTGGCCCAGCAGCTGCCCTGCCTCCGAGCTCTGCCATGAACCACTTCCAGACTATCCTGACTCAGGTCCAGATGCTGCTCTCCAGCCATCAGTCAAGCCAGGTGCAGGCCATCCTAGACAGCCTGCTAGAGCAGGATCTTCTCTCCAGAGAGTACCACTGCGCCCTGCTCCATGAACCTGATGGTGAGGCTCTGGCCAGGAAGATCTCCTTGACTCTGCTGGAGAAAGGAGACCTGGACTTGGCCCTCTTGAGGTGGGCCTGGAGTGGGCTGCAGGCCCCAGTGACCGAGCAGGACCCCAGTTACAAGGACCATGGGGGTAAGTTGGCTTCCCCTTTGCTCCAGTAGCAATGACTGGCTTCAGGCAACTCAAGGATTCTCCCCTCTCTGAAAGGGAAGTCAGTGTGACCATTCCCGTCCCAGGATGGGAAGACAGACCTGGACGGGAATGAGAGCCTCTCAGTGAGCTGCCCGGCTTGGCAGATGCCTGGAGAACCCTGTCTTTGATGCTGAGTGAGCTGGAGGTATACAGTATGCTTCCCACTCTGCTTCAAAGAAGAATGGTATGCAGCCAAATGCCTCTTGCTTCACTCTCTGAGCTGCCTTGATATGTCAGGCAGTGTTCTGGGCACTGGGAGCAGGGGGGCACAGATGGACAGATCTGCTCCTTCCTGCAAGGGTCTCACAGTCTAGTGGGGAAGGCGGATGCAGGCACAATCAGTGTGGTTCCAAGATGGAGAAATAGGGTGCCTCAGAGAAGAGCCGGCAAGCAGAGGATGCCGTGTGTGTGTGTATGTGTGCATCTACAGGCCTGTGCATGCATGTGTGTTTGTGTGTGTGTGTACAGGCATGGGTGTGCATCCATGCCATGGAGTGAGGCAGGAACCAAAAGTGAGACAGGGAGAGACACAATAGAAAGAGCCGGACAGAGATGGAGAGGAGGGAGAAAGTGAGAAAGAGGAAGAAGGTGGAAGAAAAGAGGGACAGAGACAGAGACTAGGAACCGCATAAGAGAAAGAGAGGAAGAAAATATATTCATCAGAAAAAATATGTATCAATGACACTTGATGCATCTTAAACGGGAAAAACAAGCCTGTCCTACCCCACTGCCGTGTGCACCTCGACTCTTCAAATGTGGTAGGTCTTCCCTCCCAGTTACAAAGAGGGTCTTATTTTGTTGCAAATGACTTCTTCCCAAAGGCACCTTTGCTCTGTGCCCTTCTCTACACAAATCTGTGCTTCTCCAATTTTATGACTTGGCATCATACCTTCTAGTCGTTCTTGGACCCTTTATGGTTTTGGTGTAACTTGAAACTTGAGATACTAATGATTTGCATGTACTGAGTATTTCCTGCGTCTGAGGCACAGCCTGAACCCATTCCAGCACCCTCTTGGTTAGTTCACACACATCCACACCCAGTCCTTGGGTGATCTTCATCCTTATTTTACACATAAAGAACAAAACAGAGACGGCCCAGACGTGGTGCAACCCAGGTCCCCAGGTGGGAAGTGGTGGAGGCTGGATTTGAAGGCAGCAGAGGACAAACTTTTATCTGTTCCTGGCCTTGGGATGAAAAGCCTTTCAATGGTTTTGCCTTAGGCCCCAGGGTGGTGTAGATAGTTCTCCAACTCTTCCATCAAGACTCAAGTTTATGTGGGGCTGGTTCTCCTCTGGTTAAATTTTCACCCAAATGGTGTCTATTTATCTCTTGGACACATCTTTTCCAGGACATCTCCCCCACCTGAATGACCTCCCTGGCATCTTACTGGGAGTGCAGGCAGCTGCGTGGTATTGATGGGGGTGCAGATGAGACTCACAGCCTTCCTCCCTCCATGCTCCCCTGTGCCCCTCCTTCGCAAGGAGGCTGCCCGACACCTCTGCCCCCCCCAACTCTCTCTGGTTCCTGTTATTTAACTCCGTTTCCTCCCTGGGGATATAATATTTTTATTTCTGATCCCAGGTGACTCTAGAAAGCAGGGTAGCATGGTCTTCAGGGGGCTTGGAGACAGAAAGACAAATTTCTTCTGGTCCCCGTTCCTTCTAATTGCCCTCCAGGGTAGCTCCCCGCCAGGGAGGCTTGAGCCGGGACCAGGCTGGGCCTCAAGGAGAAAGGGCCATCTGAGCAAAGAGCTGAAGACCGGGATGAGGTTGGCCAACAGGGTGTCTTTCCCCCAAAGGGAAAGTAGGCTGAGCAAGGGCAGGTGGGCTGCTGCAGTGCAGAGCCAAAGCGGGGGAACAGGAAAGAGAACATAGCACTTTGTAAATAAAGTGCCCTGAGTTGTGTTTCCACAGGGGTTCAGAAAAGGAAATGGTCACGTGAAGAATTTGTACTTCTCTCTACAACCCTGTAAAGATCTTCATCCTCTGCTGCTCTGAACCCTGCACTGGCTCCCCGTGTCCTTCCGCACCATGGCCTGCCAGGCCCCTTACATTCTGGCTTTTGTCACTGCTCTGCTGTCACCCCACTTCTGCCTCGCCATCTGCTGCAGTTGGGCTGGCACCTCACTGCTCCTAGGACAGGCCTGGCAGGCTTTCCCTCAGGACCTATGGATGTGCAGTTCCCTCCATCTGGAACACTCTTCTCCAGACACCCCTTTGGCCAACCTCTTCACGGCTTTCGGCTCTTTGCTTGGTTGTCACCTTCTCCACGAGCCCCACCCTGGCCACCCCATTTAGAATGGCAACTCTGACTGCCCCTTCAGCCCCCTCCTGAGATCGACACATTCACCTTGTATAAATTTTACTTTTTCATTGTGTTTATTGTTTCCTATGTGACTCTCCCACTGAACAGTAAGCTGCACATGGGCAGGGGTCTATATCTGGACCACAGACGCATCCCAAATACCGAGCCTGGTGCCTGGCACGGGGGAGGTGTGAGATATGTATTTGTTGAGTGTTAATGGCTGGAGGGACGGATGGGTTGGTGGGCAGGTGGATGGGCGATGGGTGGATGGGAAGATGGTTCATGGGCTACCATTATACTCACTTTACAGATGAGTAAACTGAGGCCCAGGGAAACTAAGTGATTTGCCTCAGGTTGTGGCCTGGGAGGCAGGCTATCGGATCTTGGAGTCCAGATCTATTACTGCACTTTCTGCTTGGCTGCCTCTTCTAAACAACCCAAAAGGATACTGTAAATCTACCAAAAACAGGTTGACTGTCTTCAGACCGAAACTAACCTGATGATTCAGAAGGCACGCTCTGACATCGCTGCGCTTCACTTGCAGGGGTGCAGAAAGCCCGTTTCTGGGGATGTTTTGCTCTGTGCCTCACAAAGCAGCCCAGGTACATCCAACGCCTTGCAAGCCTGGAGGAGGCCTGAGAGTCGAGGTCGTGATCCAGCCAGAACTCAGCAGCCTCACTGAGGAATCAGAGCTGACGCTTGGGCATTCTTTGCTTGACAGGGTGACAAGGCTTGAAAGGACCATCACAGGCCAGAGAAGAGAGAATTGGGGTGGCAGTGATGGAAATAGAACAAGGCTAGAAGCTGGATAATGACAGGTCTAAGGCCAAATGCTGCCTGTAAACTGATTTTGTGACGTTGGCCATGAGACTGGACCACTATGACCCTCAGTTTCTTCATCTCTAAAATGGGAGTGATGCTATAAGCCTCCCAGGGCTATACTGAGGGTTAAGTGAGTAGAGGGTAGCTGGGAAACTCTTCAAGGTGGGGCTTGGCAATAAAGAGATAACTTTGGAGGGTTAACAGCAAGGAGAATTGGATGGGGGAGAATAAACCAGGAGTTTCAAGGGGCTGAGAAAACAATCATGTCTGCAGTCTACAGGGGGCCCCCATCATATCTAGATACCCATTTCCTGCGAAACACAGTGCTGAGTGTTGGGCGCTGTGTACATCCAAGAAATAAGTCAGTGTGGCCCCCACCTTGCGGCTGGCACATTGGTTAAGCACGTGGGCTATGCCCTCACAGCCTGGGTCCCAGTCACAGCTCCCCGATGCTAAAGGGTCTGGCTGTGAACACTTCCTGGGAACCTCTCCGGGCCTCAGTTTCCCCGTCTATAAAATGGAGGTGATAATAGTACCCAGAGCGGTGTTCTGAGGATTCAGAGACATTATCCCATCCATCCCCAGCGAGAGGAAGGCTGGCTCTGGCGCATCCGCCTGAGAGTGGTGTTTGGGGCGATCTCAGGCCAGAGGAGAACAGAGGGATGACTCCGGGCAAGGTCAGCCCCACCGGCCTTGGGTTTGTGGGGGAGTATGGGGCTGAGGGTGCCTTTTGGGCATGCTTTCTCAGAGCTGTGGGCCTCCCTGCTGGGTTTCTATATTTTTCCGTTTCCCTTGGCTTTCCTTTGCTATGTTGTTGCTCTGTGTTCTCATGATGTGTTATTCTTGCCCGTGAGGACTGTGTCCTAGGAACCACGGAACAAAGTTTCCCTCTAGGATGTTGACTGACTTACAGGAAACTGAGAGACCCCACCAGCACCACCACCAGCCAGGAGAGGAAGGGAGGGGAAGGAAGGGGAGGGAGGGACCTGGCTCCCCACCCCCCACCCCAGCCGGTCCCTCCCCAGCTGCCAAGCTCTTCCTCCAGTTGCCTTCCGCATTTGGGCTTTAGGATGACAGACGTCAGAAATGGGACCTTGGAGAGGAGATGGGGCAAGCCCTCTCTCCCTCTCCTTCCTTTCCCAAAACCTGTTTCTGCTCTGATCCAGGGGCTGCTGCAGGGCTGTGTGTTGGCAAGGACAGCTGTTGGCCTTTTATCTTGGGCAGCTGCCCAGCCAGTCAAACCCACTTCACCTTCATCTACAGGAGCCGCAGAAAGAGAAGCACCTGAACCCAGAAACTGGCACTTCCCCATGGGTTTTCCCGGGCTGGTGGTGGCCAGTTCCATACTTGGCGTGGCCCCAAGCTGGCGTCTGACCCAGCCAGGGACAGTTTCTGTTCTCTGCTATTGTTACCTTGAGCAGCTCACCTGTGTCACTGTCTGTTGATTTCTGCGGCCACCTGCCCGCCCACCCACCTCCCTGCCCTCAAACTTACCTGGTCTGCATAACCACATACCAATACCTACTTAGCAACTCATCAGCTTGTATCTACTTACCAATTTATCAACCTTTCATTCATCTAATCACCTACATATTCATATAATAACTTATTTACTTGCCTTCCTGCCAACTCACCCATTTGGATATTTACCCCCCATCAGACCTACATTCTCATACCTGCCTACTTTGGATATATACCATCTTATTCTAGTCACCTACTTCTCTACTGACCTCTTTTTTTTTTTCTTTTTCAGCTCCTTCCTTAACCCCCTCCTTCCTTATTTATTTAGCACCTGCTAGGGATGATGGTGGTCACAAAAAGCATAAGAAAAGGCGCTTACAGCTTAGAAAGGGGGTACTCTTCGTCCATGGGGAACTTGAGTCTGACTTGATCATTCAGATGCAAACTCCATCCATTCATTCAAACAGTCATGAAGTGGTGAGTCTTTTAAACAAGCAAGTAAAACACCAAGTCCCAAACATTACAGACTTTATGACCTGATAGGAGGCAACAGGGACCATCCTTGTTAGGAAGCTCATGATGTTTTGCCATATACATGGCAACAAGTTTTTTACTGAATAAAACAGAAGATTGTTGTTAGCTGGGAGGCTGATGAAGGCGGGAGCTCAGGGATTCATATAAAATGTGGCCCGATGGGGAGAGGCTGGGAGATCGGTTCTGGGACGGGGCGCTGCAGGGGCAGAGGTGCACAGGTAGGGTGGAGTAAGGTGTGCTCTGTGGAACTTCAGCAAGGGAGGGTCAGTTCTTAGGAATGCTACTCTTACTCAGAAAATCAAGTCCCCCCCCCCCCACCTCCTCCCCTGGGGACTGGGCAGGGAACCCCAGCCAGCCTGGCAACTTGAACTATGCTTCTATTCTGCTGGTGGCTAGTGGTCTTTACCTTGTTAGATCCTAACTGGAGACAAGAAAGCCAGATGCCCGGTGAGCCTGGCTGCCACAGCACTGAGAGGACCCCTCAGTCAGGAGCGGATTGACTTCATCCACAATAACTCCGGGTCCGGGAGGATGGTCGCCACCTCTGGGAGAGCTTTGAAGAGGAACACCGGCAGGGATGCAGGATGCTTCAATAGGGAGAAATCCTGGATGGGCTTAACACCTCCGCCCTGCCCCTGGCCCCATCCACTCATTCTACCTTGGCACCACCCTGCCCCGTCTCCCCATCTCTCTATTTCCACTGCCTCTGTTGAAATTCAGACCCCCAGCAGCTCCTGGCTGGACACCACCATGGCTCCTCCCTGGTTTCCATACCAGAGGCCCTCCTTGTGCCGATCTACAGCCTCTGCCCGCAGGCTGGCTCATTTCACCCACTGGCTCAGAGACCTTCTGTGTTACCACAGGTGTGGTCAGACGCAGGCCTTGAGGAGCGTGGGTCTGGAGGGGGTCAGGGAGGTCATGGAGAGACCAGGCAGCTGAGGCTGCAGCCATCCATGTGAGAGATGATGGCGTCCAGGTAGGGTGACTCTCACGCCAAGCCCTGCCCTGCCATGGCCATCAGAGCCGGCTGCCTCTGAGGACAGGAAAGGACTCCCATAGGCAGCCTCAGGACAGCTGAGCAGCCGGGGGGGCTCTCCCTTAGCACCAGGCCATTGGAGGATTAGGTTTCTTGGGGTTTCTCATATGTGTCACAGCTGTTTGGTTAGCCAGGCAAAGCAAGACTGTTTCAAATCAACTGTTAGCATTTCTCCTTTGTCTGCCTACCCTGGGACTTTGGAAAGAGCCACTGCTTCAGAATCGTCAGATACACACTTGCACACACAGATAGACATCATTATCTTCAGTTCATACAGGCGGAAACTGAGGCCCACTCCAGGAGAGTGACACACCTGTTTGTAACAGCAGGGGCTGGACTCCAGCTCTTCAGACTCCCAGCGTGGGGCTGGCTAGTCAGCAAAATGCACGAGGCACTGAAGTCACTGTTTCCCAAACCTTATTCATTTCAGCACCAACCTCATGATTTCTGCACACTGACTATATACTATTATTGACAGGTGTTTTTTTTTTTTCCCCAAATCACTCACATTTTCTATTCAACTTTATTTTTCAAGGGAAGTTTATGTCCACCATCCATGAAAAAGGTGCCACACGTAGAAGGTAACTATGAAACCGGAAAGCAGAACAAGGTCATATGAGTCTAACCAGATGCCATTTTCTACCGAAGGTTTGAGGTTGGGGGCTGCTCTCTGTGATAGGGGCAGATCATGCATTGGAAGAGGTGGTAAGGACATATGAGCCCCACACTGAGACTTTCTCCTAGTTGCCATCAGGAGCATGAGTAGAGATTTGAAAGGATACTTTGTCCCTGTGTGAGTCAATGTTTAGCAATATATCTGCATGTCACCAAGTGTCACCTTGCTGTAAGCATACCACTTTTGGGTAATACCTTTTTGTGTGTAATTTGTGTTTCAATCCAAGGTCTTGGAATAAAAACCACGGGTGAACCTCTTATGATCTCCAGGGAAATTCAGGGCAATTTGGTGTCAGGGTGAGGTGCTGGAGGGGAGCAGAATCTAGAGTCGGCTGGAATCCAGCAGAGGCTCTCAGCTCATCTTGAGGCATTTGGGGGACTCCAATCCTGGCCCCATCCTGCAAAGGAGGGCAGATATTGGCATCTGGAACCAGCGTGGCTCCATTGTGGTCTCCATCAGTTCAGAACATCAGTATGTCGAAGGTCCCCCCAGTAGACAGCTCACCACCTCCTGTGGTCACCCCATTTGGTCCACAACAAGGAACTGAAATTAACATGGGAGGTATGGGAAGGATGTAAGGGAGTGTAGGCAAATTAGAGCCCACGTAGATGTAAGAAATCTGACATCTGTGGGGCTACCTCACAGGAAGAGAGTTTTCTACTGGTGCCTTGCTTGCTTCCTTTGCATGCTGTCTTGGGGCTTGGTGGTTTCCTGCCTAGTGCAGGGAGACAGGCTAGAGATGAGGTTACCTGCTCCTGAGCTGGGCATCCGAAGGCATCACTGGGCAGGCTGAGCACACCAGAAGGGTCTGCCAGACTCCAGGAGCTGCTGCCTTGCTGTGTTTCCCACACCATGCGTTGCCTGGCTCCACGCCCTGCAGAGTCCTACTTGCCAGAGCCCCAAGGTAAAAAGGAGGGTGGAGGAGGTTGGCACTGAGAGTGCTTCTTAATTTAGGGTGAGATCTCAGCTGGTCCCGCCACTCCACGTAAATAGAGACACCGCTCTGAATTGGGGGGCGGGGTGGAGAGGGGGGTCCTTGTACTGCTGGAGCTACTGGAAAGAGGGAGGTGGTTGGCCATTTCCTTCCACTTGAGGGACTCTCAGGTCAGTCCAGGTGCCTGGCATGTGAGAGGGCTTTATCAGCCCTGAAGGGTTCTAGAGGGCCACCTTTCAAGGGGCATGCTGTTAGCTCTCAGCATGGATAGCCTGGTTCCGTCAACCACAAGTTCCTCTCTCTGCCAGGTAAACAGTGAAGGGTACCCTCAAAGGATGGGACAGCTGCCAGGCCCCACCCCATCCCTGAGGAAGCAGGGAAACCCAAACCACAGCTGGCCTCTTGGTGTGGCTCTTGAGCCCCAGCCAGCTGGGAATACACCTGCAGAGATGCTGCCCAGTTTCTCCCTGGGTGTGTTTTGGGAAGAACTGCGGGACAGGGGACAGCCGGAGAGAGACAACATAGCACTTCTTCGAAGTCGTCATGGCAGGTTTGAATCCCAGCTGCTCTGCTGGCTGGGCGCAGTGTGACACTGAACATGTCACCAACCTTCTCTGAGGCAGTTTTCCTGGGCAGTGAAATGGGATAAAGGGGAAACTCTTACGACAGGGTAATGGTGAAAGATCAGAGGGTGTAGCACAGCGCCTGGTACATCGTAGGAACCGAAGGTCATCCGAGAAACCCAATATTATTGGTATCGTCCTTGTCGTGTGTTGGAGAGGGACTCCTTTTCTCATTCACTGCTGAAATGCATGGCTTCCTATGAACACACAGACTGATGACCCGTTTGCCAGCTCTACTGGTGCAGCAGAGTTTGTGGGGGTATTTTCAGTGTGTGCATTGGGGGGAGGCCAGAAGTCACTTGACCCACTCCCTCAATTCCAGATGAGGAAGTCCACTCCTGGGAGGGTCTCACAGAGGGAGGAGCAGGGCTCCTGGATCTCTGGAGGAGTAAAGGTGGGAAAAATGCCACCAGGGGGTGTGGTGATGGGATCTCCTGGTTGCCAGGGCTGTTACCAGCCACTGAAGGTCCCCAAGGAATTTTCTCTTCCCAGGACATCTGTCTTCCCAGGAGTGAATGGCTCAGCAAGCAGGTTTCTGGGTCCATGTGCCATGCAGAGGCGGTTTGCCACCTTCACGGTCTGGCTGAGCTTGAGAGAAATCGAGACCCCTAGGGGTGGGGATGTGGTGCCCGCAAGCCAGGGCTTGCCGATCCCATGCCCGTGGGCACGCTGGCTTCCGCGAAGCGGTACACTGGACCCCGGCAGAGCCCAGGAATGTAAGGGTGCAACACAGGCGCTTCCAAGAAGGCACGTGGTGGACGTAGCAGGGAGAGGCATGGGTGCCTGCTTACTCCCCAGCTTGGCCCAATCCCCGCCCTGCAGAGGGAAAGTGAAAGAGAAAAAGGGCAGCTGCAGGGTGGAGGTTGGGTGGCCAGGCGACTAGCCCGCCTGAGGCTCACTGCAACCCAGAGCGCGGAGGGAGAGGCCACCGGCGGCGCGCGGCAGTCCGGGGAAGCAGTGGTAGGTGACCAAAGTTCCCTCTGCGGCTTCTGAGTTTGAGCTGAGAATGGAGACTTAGAGACCGGCAGCTACTTGCCCGGGTAGCAAGGCTGGCAGGAAGGGAGGAGGGAATGTGCAGAGGGTGGACTCGGGAAACACTTCGTTTCCATCATCCCCGGAACCACTCCACGCCAGAAACGCGAGCGGGGAACCCGGAGCTGCGCCGCCTTGCCCAGAGCGCCGCGCGAGGTGGGGGGGCGGGGGCGGGAAAACCGGGAGGGACAGGGAGCGTCTGCAGAGACCGGGACGCAAAAGAAACGCACAGAGCGGAGACAGGCGCCTGGCCAGATCCTTGGAGAAGCTTGCATCCTAGAATCCTTAGAGGCGCGCAGGGGCGCATGGAGAGGGACACAGGCTTTCCCTCTAGGGGTACCTCGGACCAGAGCCGCCCTTCTCTGAATCTCAGTTTCCCGCGTGGAGCATATGCCCACTCTGACTCGAGTCTGGATACTCAGCCCTCCTAGTGGGTCCCCTGCACAGGGAGGGTGCTGAGGGCGCGACCTTTAGCGAGCGGACTGGAGAGATCTTCGCCTTTGACCGTATTGGGGAGCGAGGGCTTTCCCGCGCTGTCTGACCTTCGGCATCTGGACCTCACTGTGGGAGCCGGAGACACACTCTCTAAAGAGAGAAACTAAGGGGTCCCAGAAAGGGGGGTGGGGCCCCTCGGAAAGGCTCTCTGCGGTCCCAGAACGCCAGAATTGGAGCCTCCATGCCTGCGACCCCTAAAACCGACAGTTCTCCTCTGAGTCCCACTGCCCTGTCTCCACCCAAGGTGACGGGGAGGGGACAGAAGCCAGGAATTCACATCGCCGCCTCCAATCGCAGCCAAGAGTTCCTAACTTTCGTAGGAAGTCTTCCATCCATGTGCATCTCCCTCCCGTTCCACCCCCCCCCCCGCCCAAGAAAAGAAATACTCCTAGCCAATAAGAAGGCTAAGGAAGTTGGTGCCTCTTGCTCAAGGGCCTGGTGGACCGGAGGGAGAGGGGTGGAAACCCCAGCAATCCATTACCTTCCAAACCCCAGGCTGCCTTAGGCAAGGACCTGGTCTCCGAAATGCCAGGAGGTGGAGTGGAAGAGTCCTCAGAGACAGGCTTGCTTAGATGGACTTGGGGAGGCTGTTTAGCGTACGGGAGTCCAGGCTCCGCCCCCCCTCCCCACTGGCTGAGCCTGGGCTGGGGCTCCCAATCACACATTAAACCATTTAACCCTGATGATTCCTGTGTCAGAGGTCCAGAGGTCATACATACACTGAGAGGCACTGATGTGGTCCAACACCTGTACTCTGTGTTAGACAACATCTGGGGACTTCTGAGGAAGGTTTTTGGCAAAGGCCACAGAGCTGCTGTTGGCAGTCAGTATGTGCACCCAGGTCTCTGGAAAGCCCAGTGCCTGGCCCAAGGGGTATGAGCCTCCACAAACACAGGTCCCGGGTAGTCAGAAGGAGATTATTGATCCAGCAAAGCGTGTTTGACGGCAGGGCCCTGCATTCACATTCTTGAGCCCATGGCACCTGGTACCTCCAAGGAGCAAATTAACCCAAGCACCCCATGCCAAAGTCCAGGGTCAGCTCCAGGCAATCAGGAAACGGTCTCCGGGAGAGGGGGAAGCTCCTGGACTTGGCTTTCAGACTTGCCGTCAGTCACCCTGGACGTCCCCTCTCCGAGGATGGGTAAAACATGAACACTTTCTTCATGATTGCTGGACATGCCCTGAAGCACTTTGGAAAAACCACCGAAGAATAGACATGAACCAGGAGTAACTATTAGAGATTGTAGAGGGATTGCATAGAAAGATCTGAGAGGAAGTCATGGGCACAAGGGAGGTTTCCAAAGACTTTGACACATGCACATCTGGTGGTCCAAAGACAGTTCTCAAAGAGGCAGTGACGGACACTGGTTCTCATAGGAGAGAAATTGGTGCTTTTCTTATTCATTTTCAATCCTTCTCCATTTTTGTGTGTAGGCATCTTTAAAAACACGCTAATATTGACCAGTATTTCTTTTTAACAAAGTGATAGGGCAGCTGGTGTTACTATATTTTGATAACATTGTTTCATTTCAATGGCAAGTGATACTTTTTTTTTTCCATGCCAGGCAGTGATAGAATGTTGCCTAAGTTCTTTCTGTGTTTAAGGACACAGTTCAATGGCATTAAGAGCATTCACAGTGTTGTGCAGCCAGCACCCCATCCATCTCCAGAACTTACTCATCATTGCAAACTGAAACTCTCTGTTAAACACTCACTCGCCTTTGTCCACCCCCTTGTCCCCCAGCTCCTGGCAACCATTCTACTTTCTGTCTCTATGAATTTGACTATTCTAAGTGGAATTATACAGTATTTGTCCTTTTGTGCCTGGCTTCTTTCATTTAGCATAAGTGACGTGAGTATAATAAACTTCAAGGTTCATCCACATTGTAGTATGTGTCAGAACTTCATTCCACGTTAGGGCTGAATAACATTCCGTTGCATGGATAGACAACATTTGTTCACTCATTCATCTGTTAATGGACACTTGACTTGTTTCCCCTTTTTGTCTATTGTGAATAGTGCTGCTATGAACATTCATGTACGAGTATATGTTTGAATCCCTGCTTTTAATTCTAGAAAGTTTTCTTTAAACATACAAAAAAAATGTGTGTCTTTATAAAGTTAATTCAAGGAAAATACTAAGGTAAATTATAGAACAGGTGGTATGCAGATATGACCGGACAATTATTAAGGAGGCTAGTGAATGCCTGAAGTTTGGGAGACTCTGGATTAGCAGAATGACCCAGTAGCTTTTGTAACAAGGTAGGCTGTAGGGCTACTAGCTCAAAGGGAGGGCTGCTGAGACTCTCTTGGAAGGAAAAATATAAGAATTAAGGAATTGTCCTATCTGATTCCAGGGTTTCTAGGTGGGGAAAAGTGGAAAGGGGTCATAAATGGAGGGTCTGGAAGGTTCTCTTGGCAGAAGGAGAACTGTAGACATCCCGGTGTTCAAGAAAAGCCAGGCAAACTGAGGGGTCATGGCTTCTCGGCACGTGGAAACTTAGACTGCCTCTGAAGTCAAACTTACCCTTCGTTCTCAGGGTCGCTACAAAGCATAGGATCACATACAAAGTGTGTGTGTTGGGGGCAGGGAATGTTCATTTAAAAATGTGCTTCTGGGGCTGTTACTGTGTGCTTCTCACTTTTCCCAGGCAATTTGGTTCGTAGCCAAGCCTGTCAACTGCTGGGCTCTGTCATCAGATCTTAGCAGGCAGGGCTGGCTCCGGATTCATCTTGGACTTTCCAGCCCCTGCAGCGGATGCCTGGCACTAGCTTAGGTGCTGGTTTAGGGTAAGCCGGGCATAAGGGCTGGTGCTGGGAGCCTGACTTTGCTAACTGCAGCCATGGGGTCCCCATTCCCCTCCCCGCACCTGCACCTGGCTCGGGTTTCCTTCCAGGAAAACTTGCTGGAGTCCTTTCCAGGTCATTGACTGCAGCTAGGAATGTTGGGAAATGCAGAGGAGGGCCACTGGAGGTGGGAGAGCCAGGCAGGGGGAAAGAGACTTGCCCTCTGGACTTGCACTGAAGGCACCCTCCCCCTGGGCTGTGCTCTTACAGCTGCTCTTCTCTCTTTTCCTCCCGGGACCACCTGGCCCTTCATTCCCAATAACCATGCCCTTTACAGCAAAGGCCGTCTCATTTGGGTTCCAAGGTTTTCCAAGTTGCAATGGGGTGATGTCCTCAATGGGGATCCAGAGAAGTCACGTGGCTTGCCAGAGCTGTCAGAAGTGGCCTCTGTGGTTTTTGTTTGGTTTTGTTTTATTTTTTGATTCTGCATGATTTCTCTGGGGAAATTTACTTGGGGAAAAACAGCCAAATTGTCTCAGGTGTTCCAAGGGAAGTAGACTCAGGTGGAGATTTGCACATGGGTGGTTTACTGGGGAGGGGTCACGGTGGTGCGGGAACACCAGGCAGTGGTGGGGAAGAAGGGGGACTGGACCGCGGGAGGCCGGGGCTGCCATACAGTCACAGCAGAGGTCTCAGTCAATGCCAGGTGGAACACTGAAGCTGGGGTGGCTTTCAGAGTTATCCCAGATCGAGGCGTGGAGGTCAGACCTTTGCATCCCAGGGGCCAGTCTCTGGATGCGGGCTACCCCTGGAGAAGGGGTGTGACCAGACTATTCCCAAAGATGGTGAGCAGTGAGCTGTGAGCCGCTCATCCCCTCCAGCAGCTGATAGATCGGCAGGATGACTGAAGGCTGATCTGAGTCCCCTCTGCCAGTTAAAATGATCAAATCGGAGTCTCTGGAGGTCAAGGCCTAAACTGTCACCTGAAGTTGTGCTTTTAAGTGGACTCTGTGCAGCCCCTTTGGGGAGGAGAGGTTGTGGGCTCCCCAAATCTCTTTAATTGAACAGCTCCATCATCACCTGTTCTGAGATTTGGGCTCCTTGTCCAATTTCATTTGAAAGCCGCTGCTCCCGTGTGACATTCTTATTTAACAGATGAAGGCACTGGAGACCAGAGAGGGAAAGGGGCTCCCCCAGGGTCACACAGCCTGTCAGATGCAAAGCAGGGCCCAGATCTCAGGTCTCACGACACCTATGTTGAGCCCATCCCACTGGTCTGCTGTACATTCAGTGGTCCCCTTGGCTGGGCCAGTTGGCTTCCTCCACCCTCCCTCCAACTGCTGAGAAGCCCTGCGAACAGGTCCTGGAGCCAATCACGTTCCATTTCCAGCTTTCCCGCTCGGAGGCCCCTTTGTCCTGGAACAGGCTGGTGCCAAGATTCTTGAGGGTGCAGGCATTGGGGGGGGGGCGTGTGAGGTGAACAGCAGGCCAGGTCACATGGGATCCAGTCCCACCCTTGTGTCTCTAGTTCCCAGACAGCTTATCTTTTGATCCCCTTTCAGTCTGAGCTGGCACCAGAGCCGGGGACATACACCCTGCACCCTGGATACTGCAGCTCCCATGCTTCCTGCTCCTTCCTTTTGTGGAGCTGGCCAGTTTGGGTGCTCAGGGTCAGTCCTTTCCAAGCCCTTCTATAGGAAGAGATGCTTCTGTGCATCTCAATTCCATTGTGCAGCAGGACAGAACTCTATGCCTCTGCGCCTCACTCAACCATCACTTTTGAATTCACACTCCAAGCCAATCCCCCTGCAACACAGATGAGGAGCCTGTGGTCAGAGTCAAGTAACAGCAGTATTTCCAGACCTCTCCTGACATGAAGCTTGTCTAGCCTGTGACCCCAACCACAAGTACATGCACATACACACACAGGCCCGCCTGCACACAGTCTCCCAGTCTCCCAGCCTGGAGAAGTGATCAGACGTCCCACTGCTTTCCAGTCTCATAAGACCCTCAGCATTGCCATATTCCTCAGTTTCTCCTGTCTCTTGTGACCTCCTAAAGCGTCTCCAGGAAGTGAAAGTCCTGAGTGAGACCAGCAGTTCCCGAAAGTCCCCTCTGTCTTTTCCTGGGACACCCACGCTGGATGAAAAACAGCAGGCCAGACGGCTGGGCTTCCTCCTTTGCAGATGACACCTTCCTCCCCTGTCCATCCAAATCCCCATGCATTTCCTCCCTCGGGCCGTGGGCTCTTGAGCCCAGGCGACCCATCACTGGGCAGCCTGCGGGGTGGGAAGAGTGCAGGTTTGTTTTGTTTTGAGCATCTACATGTGCCAAGCCCTGTGCAAGCCCTGTGGGTGAACCACGATATACCCCACACCGTGAAACTTCTGTCATTTTTTTTCTTAATTCTTTGAAACTGCAAGAGCCTTTTGACCCTGGGTTCACTGCACCCCTCAGTACACTCTGCTCTTTGGTCTACAGGCAGCATCTCTCTTCGTCAGCTTCTCCTCCCTCTTCCTCTTTCATCATTCTGGGCACCCATGGAAATGCATTGGTAGTGAAACCTTGTTTGTATATATTCCTGGAATACCTGTGTTGCTTTCTCATGTGCGTGCCTGGAATTGCCGCACATCTAGAATGGGGCTATTGGAACTCATTCTGTTTCGGATTTTTCACTCTGGGCTATGTTTCCAGACTCACCTGCATCGCTCTGTGTACATCTGGCTGTGGCTTCTAATCACTGCACCATCTTCCATGGATTTCTGTGGTTACTTTTTATTGTCCCTCCCCCAGCAGTGGACACCTAGGTGGCCTCCACCTCCCTGTGACCACAACTCGCCCGGTGGTGAGCATGTGCTGTTCCTCCAATGGTGTCCTTGTGGAGTTGTGGGACCATTTCTTGGGGAAGCACATATCCGAGGACTGAATTGCTAGATGGTAGGATCTATGCCACCTTAGATATCCTAGGTGGTACCAGATCATTCTCCAGGGTGGCCACACCTGTCCACTCTCACCAACCCCTTGACACTCCCCAGCTTTCTAATTTTTGCCAGTTGTACAATGTCAAGGGACACCTTGCTGTTTCCATTTTGGAGTTTACAGCTTAGTAGTACTTGCTGGATATGTTACGTTAGGCAAGTCACAGCCACTCAATGAGGTAGACACTGTGCCAACCAAATGCAATAGGTTTCAAAGCCCAGAGAGGCTGAGTAACTTACATCAGGTCACACAGTTAGTGTGGAATGGGGGTTTGAACCCAGAGTTTGCACTCTTAACCACTGTACTATTATTACCTGTTTTGTCTCTCTCTTAAAATATCGTGTGAGTCTACACTGCAAGCTTCTTGTCAGGGACTGTGTTTTAAACCTCTGTAGGCTCCTGAGAACTGGGCCCAGTATGTTTCTTATAGGAAATGCTCAGTAAATAATTGTTTTATAGATTTGGAGACAAAAAGTACGTGATGGCTCTTAGAGTTTATCTGTAGGAGTCCAGGGTGATGAGGAGAAGAGGAATTTGTTTCATTTATTAGCCCCATAAAGATGCTGACTGGGGGCTGGTCATGGATGATAAGTGGCCAAGGACTCCTGGCTTCCTACCATCTGACCTCCAGAAGCAACTTGTCATGAGGTTAGGGAGCAGGGTGGTTTTAGGGAGGCCTTGGGGGAAGGGAAAGGGGGAAGGCTGACAAACAGTGAAGAATCTAGAATCCCAAAATGCCTCAGCTGCATGGGATTCCACACTCAGTTAGTGAAACTAAGCCTCAAAGAGACAAATGTGCTCAAGAACAAAGGACAGAGCTGGAACTCAAACCCATGTCTCTAGACACACAATTCAGAGATTTGCTATCCCCTTTTAGGAGCAGAAGTAGGGTCAACAAGTAGGGAAGTTCCTTCTCATGCCCTTTTATCACAGAGCAGTAATAGTGACTTTCATCGCATCACAGTGCAGAGCAGTGCTGAAGACTTCGAAGAGAACAAAGGAGCCCCTTTCTCCCTCTCAGTGCCTCCTCAGACCCTCAGGGACATACTCCCCCTCTAGGCGAAGAAAGCATCTGATAAACTGAGCCTCAATTCATTGACATCATCTGTAAAATGGGTATAATAATACCAATCTCCCAGGGTTGCTGTGACAATTGAAACAAAATAGCAAATATAGAGCATCCAGCACAGCCCCAAATACAAAAGAACTTCCCGGCAGAGATGGAGTGTTATGATGGCACACAGGAGAGCTACAGAAACTGAATGTCCAGTTACTTAGCTGACGTAGGGAAAATGGAAGTTCCTGTGGCCAGGACCCTCACCTGACCCTAAACTGCTTGATGATGTAATTGGCCTACTGCTAGGCTACTGCTTCCACACCCATAGGCAATGAGCTTTTATTGACTAAGTCACTATATAAAGAGCTCTGCCCAGTGCTCTAGGCAGAGGCAGAGATAGGTGGATTGCAGACCTGCAGACTGCTGGGTGCAAACATGATTCTAGTGCTCGACCTACCCCTGTGAGAATAAAGCCAGGTAGAAACCCTTTTACCCCAAGAACATTCCATTGTCATTTCCTGGTCTCACAGAATCCATAGTGAACTTGCCGGGGGACTGAAAACCTCAGGCAAGATAGCTTGGCATTAGAACATTCTGGTAATACTTGATTTACCTCAAGGGAGAGAGAAATGAATTTTTACTTGAGAAACCATTTTGGTGTGTATGGTCTTTGAAAACCTTCCATGCAGTGCTAAATGAGGATGATAATGAACCCCAAAAAGGGACTTTCAGTGGCACAAAGATTAATAAATTTTTCTCAAGTTGTTTGCAGAAGGTGGTGGCCCAGGGGAAGGGCGGGTTCAAAGAGAACCCTCTAAAAATACTGCCCATTTCCCATTTCCCAAAAAGACACATACCACCCCTGCACAGTGCCCCAGAGAGCTCCTCAGAAGGAGAGATCATGGTGCCAATCACACCTTCTTCTCCCTGAGGTGGCTAGAGCCTGACAGCAACTGGAAGAAGCTGCAACTTTGAAGCCAGGTAGGTGGTTCGGATCCCAGCTCATCCCCTTTCTCTTAGGCTTTTTCTCCATCTGAAAAATGGGGATACAAACAGACAGCTAAAGTGTGAGTGAGATTAAATGGGATAATACATCCTGTTGTTTGGTGCCTTGCTCTCAGAGGGCACCGATGAATTCTAGTGGTGCATCATTCCTCTTGGTGGAGAAGCCTGCCTTCCACAGGAGCTCACTGGGTCCTGGGGGTGGGCGAGCAGACAGGGATCCTGCCCTCCCTGCCTGGGCCAGGGCAGCTGATCCCCTGCAGTGGGGTGGTCAGGACCATCTCTTCGTCAGTCGTGTCTCTGGAATTGCAGGTGGAGTAAAGCACCCAGACCGTACTGCTGGGTGGGCTTTCTTGTTCCTGTGGGGTCAGTGGGGTCTCCTTATGCAAAGGAGCAGAAAGCTTGGCTTCACAATGTGGTGACTCAGGCAGGAATGGAAGAGAAAGGGTCCTTTTGTCAATTTCACAGAGGTAAGAGGCGAATTAATAATAGTAATGGCCATCACCCGGTATTGTGCTCATCAAGTACATGCTGGATGCTGTTTTAAGCCACCATTCATTAAATGCGTAATAAGCGCCAGTCACCTTTCCGAGGGATTTATGAGAATTAACCTGCTTAATCCTTACAAGCGACCAATTATTATTCCCCTTTTACAGATGAGGAAACTGAGGCCCCAGTTAAAAAAAAATGAACTTGCCCAGGTTGAGGTGAGTTGGAAGGTAGGAGCAGTTCCAGAGGCAGGCAGTTTGAGTCCAGAGCTCAGATGAGTTGACGTCTTTCTCTGGTGTTTGACCACACTTGGTGTTGCTGTCCCAGGTCCGTCAGCAAGTGAGGCTGGTTGAACTTCTTCAGGCTGCATCTTCCTGCATCGCTGGTCTGTGATAGGACCTGGTCTCCATTCCTGGCCTAGACATGATACAGGTGTTCATCTGAATGGAATCATTTTGATTGGCAGGAATGAGCACTGGACTGGGGCCATTGTGCTGGGGGATCACGCAGGCTCAGCCATGACGGGCTGTAGAGCCTTGTGCAAGGCACGTCCCTTCTCAGGGTCTCATCTTCTCTTCTGTAGGGTGAAGGGTGTGGAACTTGAAGGTCCCTGTGAGAAAACGGAGAGTTTTGGTAACTTGGCCGAAGTCACATAACTTGTTTGTGGGATTAATCGGGTCAGGGCAGAGCTGTGTTACCAGATCTTGCTGCCTGGATAAGGAGGCAGATTGCTACAAAGTAGGCTGTGAATAAATACCATTGACTGAACAGGGTGCAGGCAAGACTGTGGGCAAGGAGGTCTTCTGTTCCCCCCCTGAAGATAATAGCAGACTGGGGGGCCGGCTCAGACCAACATGCCAGAAGAGGTGAAGCCCTTCTCCCCCACCACCCAGCCTTGGCCCCGTTCCAAGAAAAGGGTGGTGGCCCGTCTTTCAGTTCTGCTTCCTCCAGTCATGGCTGGCTGGGCCTTTGATGCAAGCCTATGTTTGGGTTCCTATGGCCCCCACCCAGCCCATTATAAATAGGCATCCTCAACCAGGCCCCTGCATTGGACTGGAAAGTTCACTCTCTGTGGTATCTGGGGTCTGAGCTGAGACCCTTCGTAGGTAGTGAGGGCTGATGAAGGAAAAGAAAAAAGAAAAGCAGCCGCTGGAAAGTAGGACTGAGTCGTGTATTTTCTCATGTGCTTAACTTCTGCTGTCCCTCCCCATGTCCACCTCATTTTCTTTTGGCCTGGACTTTCTCCTCCTCTTCCAAGGAGCTTCTCTGATTCCTTCCTTCTAAACTACCGCATCCCATGGATAGTGGGTTGACTGATGATGGCCGCCAAAAAGATATGTCTGTGCAAATGCCTGTAGCCTGCAAATGAGACCTTATTTGGAAAAAGTTTCTGCTGATGTTATTAAGTTAAGGATCTTGAAAGATCATCCTGTATTATAGAGGTGGGTCCTGGATCCAGTGACAGGTGTCCTTTTAAAAGAAAGGCAGAAGATTTGAGACACAAAGAGGTGGTGAGGTGACCACTGGGGCAAAGATGAGAGGGATTTGGCCACAACGTCACGAGTTAAAGAATGCCGCAGTTTCCAGGTGCTGGAAGAGGCCAGGAAGGGCTCTCCCTAGAGCATCCATAGGGACAGTGGCACTGCTAACATCTTGATTTTGGACCTCTGGCCTCCAAAAGTATGAGAGAATAAGGCTCTGTTGTTTTAAGGTACTCAATTTGGGATTCTTTGTTACAGAAGCCCTAGGAAATAAGTATACCATGGAATCATAGGCTACCTGAACTAGAGTGAAGTAAGAGCACTGGGGACCACAGATGAAGAGGCTTCAAAGGTGCTCCAGCTAGCAACAGCTACACATACGAGGGAGGCTGCTTAGACTCTCTGAGCCCCAAGTTCCTCATCTGCAACATGGAGACAATAATGCCTACCTTCCAGGGCTGGGGCTTTAACAGCTTTATTGGAATATGATTCACATGTCATACGACTCAGTGATCTTTTTAGTATATTCACACAGTTGTGCAACCATTCCTACAGTCAACTTTAGAACATTTTCATCCCCCCCCAAAAAACCCCACACCCATTAGCAGTTGCTCCCCATAGTCCCCTACGACTTTTGCCTAACTCTAGCCAACCACTAATCTACTTTCTTTCTAAAGATTTGCCTATTCTGCATATTTCATATAAATGAAATCATACAGTATGTGGCCATTTGTGTCTGGCTTCTTTCACTCAGCATAATGTTCTCAGGTTTCATCCACTTATAGTATGTTGGTACTTTATTCCCTTTTAAGGCTGAATGATATTCCATTGTGTGGATTTATCACATTTTGTTTATCCACTCCTCCATTAGTGGATATTTGAGTTGTTTTCATATTTTGGCTGCTATGAATTATGCATCTCTGAACAATCATTTACAAGTTTTTGTGTGGATGTGTCCAGGGTTGTTTGAAAGATTAAATGAAGTAGTATCAAAGGAATCTGATATGCCCTTCAATAAATGATAATGAAGGATCTTAGAATCTTCCCCAACTCCTTCAATTTACAGATTAGGAAACTGAGGTATGGAGAGGAGCAGACTTGCTTGAGGTCACCCAAGGCAGTAGAGCATAATCCTTAAATGCAGATCCTTGAGTCAGACTGCCCAGACCCAAATCCCACTTCCACTTGGACCTGAGTTACCTTATGCAAGTCACTTCACCTCTCTGAGCCTCAGTTCATTCATGTGTAAACTGAGGATAGTAACAGTACCTAGTTCAAATGGCTGTTGACGTGAGGATCAGATGTGCTGACCCATGTGTCTTCCACCCAGTAGGTGCTCTTTAAATCTCAGCTCTTATCATTCATGGCAGTGCCAGATATGGAACTCAGGTCTCCTGGCTCCCAGGTGTGAGATGTCTTGAGTCTACACTTCCCCAGTTTCCTCTCCTGAATCATGGGCATCTTCCCAGTGTGACTGCAAATTCCTTGGAGGAATGAAATATGGTTTCCTCTCCCCATTGCCCTGAGCATACAAGAGACATTGAATGAACACTTTTGCTCACTTTCTTTAACTCCCTGCCAACCCTGGCCTTCACTGATTGACCCGGCTAGGAACTGTGGTGGGTGTTAATTTCCTACATCTTTCCAACATTCCATGAGATGACCAAATGCGTCTTCCTTTCAGGCAGTGGACAGTGTACCGCCATGGAGCTGGGGCCTCTGGAAGGCGGGTACCTGGACCTTCTCAACAGCAATGCCAACCCCTTGAAGCTCTACCACCTCTATGACAAGATGGACCTAGCTGGGGAAGAAGAGATCGAGCTCTGCTCAGGTGGGCTCTCCTCCCCCTGGCCCCTCTCCAGTCCCTCCCCACCTCTCAGTCCGCAGTGGAGAAAATCTGCAACCAGGGGAAGTGCTGGCCGCCGAGCCCCAGTCAGAACCACGGACAGCTCCAACCTTTGCGTGATGCTCCTTCCCCGCGGGGACCACCTTGCAGCTCTGCCCCGCCTCTCCCCCCTTCCCCAGCAGCCCTCTTTCCAGATCTTCCCGCTTCATCCAAGGGGCTTTTCCCCCCAGAACCCGACATGGACACCATTAACTGTGAACAGTTCAGCAGGCTGTTGTGTGACATGGAAGGTGATGAAGAGACCAGAGAGGCTTATGCCAATATCGGTGAGGAGACATGCTGAGCCCAGAGGAAGGGCAACTGAGGGGAAAGGTGCCTTTTCCTCTGTTGTTAATTGTTCTTTCCCTCTTTTTGTTAATCTCACCCATTCACCCTGAGCCACAACAGGCCCCTCCCTCAGAAATCAGGGCAAGGGGGATGTGGAACAAGGGCCGATAGAGCAGAATCTCCAGGGAAGAAGGGAGACAGAGCAGAGTGAGGGAAATTGTGCCCTCCACTAATCACCACTAAGCAAACAAAATCTCCCTTTTACATCCTCCGCCTCCATTTCTATACCTTTTTCTATTTCTTGCTTTTCTTTCTCTCCTTCCCACAAAGCTCATACCATACTCCCCTCCCTTTCTTTCTCCCCAGCTCCTAAGCCAAACTACTCTGGTTTGTCACGTCTACCATTTGGGGGGCACTTGCATGCTGATCACTGTATGCGTGAATCCTTACAACATGAGGAAACTGAGGTTTAGAGCGGTGAAGCCGTCTACCCAAGGCTACATTAGAGATAGTCATGGGTAGGTCTGAAATTCTAATCAATGTCTTTCTCATTTCAAAGTCCTTTTCAATGAAAAGGGAAGTACTGGGGATGGGTAGGTTTGTTAAGGTTCAAGCCAAGAGGCTGGTTTGCAGCTTTAAAAAGAGCTATGGCTTTCAGGTAAGGGCAGAACTCTTTGGGGAGAGGTATCGTTGTTTTTTGTTGTAGTTGTTGGGAGTGTGGAGTGCGGGAAAGGAACCCTCCTCACCAGGGTCACTCTGTATCTCATACAGAGGCTTTGATGAATTAGAAAAAAAAATGCCCCTTTTTTTGGAGGATGCAGTCCCCAGCAGTAAGTAACGGCTTGGCTGTCTAAGTGCAGGCTGCATGCGTGCCCCCCATCTGCCCTTGTGGCTAGGTTCCCTTGTACAGGGAACAACTTGCACAGCTGTTCTTAGCATTGAATGGTTTCCCTGGCAACCTAAGAACCAGGGGGTCTGTGCTTGGCCATAATTTGGCCAGTCTTTTCCCAGAGCACAGTTAATACAGAATGACACAAAAGCAGAAAATGGAGAGGAGGAGTAACTATGTGTGTCTCAAAAATTACAGAACTGAGAGCTTGCCTGCTTCCTTCCCGTCCTGGGGATTTACTTGGGGGAAGCAGAAGTGTTTGGTGAGCATTCACGTTTCCTCACAACTGGAGGCAGTCATGAAGGATTTGGGCATCACTGAGGATTTAGGGGCTTTTTTCGCTTTGGGGCTTCTGCACAGGAAGTGGGAGCTGCCAAAGTGAGTGGAGGGGCAGCTTCCCTCTAGCCTGTGGGTTTTCTCTATGCTTCTAAGAGGCCCTGCCCTGGCCTGGGCATGCAGTCATTGGAGGCATCTTGAAATATTAAGTTAGCTTCTACATGTGGTAAAATAAGCATAATAATCACCTCTGCCTCATGGGATGGCTAAGGATTGAATGAGCTTCTGTGTGTAAAGCGTTTAGAAGAGGAATTTCCAGAGAGTAAGCATTCAATAAGTGTTAGGCACCACCCACCACCACCACCACCATCACCACCTTCATCACTGTTATTATCCTCCTCCTCATCGCTACCCTCACCCCATACCTCAGCGGCTCCCCATTGCCTATAAAACAAGTCCTACCTTTCCCCCACATGAAACTTCTACTGCAAACACCGATCTCTCAGAGTGTCCTAAACGCTTTTCCTCGCCCTATCCCACTACCCAGAAAGCCCTTCACTTTTTACCTTTCAGACTCTGCCCCATCTTTCAAGGCCTGGGTCCAGGATCCCTTCCTCTGGGAAGCCCTCCCTGATTGCTCTATCCCACTATACACCCTCTGACCTCTTTCCATGATGAACATCTTCCTACTGATTCCAAGCCATGTTCTGCTTTATATAACTAACCACCACTTATTAAGAGCCTAGCTGTGTACTGCCTACGGTGCTGGATGCTTTGAAGGCAGAGCCTCTAATCCCACCATCTATCCCTGGGTTATAGATATTCTTCATTAAACAGATGAGGAAATGCGGGCCCAGAGAGGTCAAGTAAGTGGTCCAAAGTCCCCCAGTTAGAAGGGCTAAGGGGCGTAGAGCTGGAATTTAAACTTGAACCCTATGGCAACTCTAGCATGCTTCACTGTACTACTTCATAGCAATAGATAAGTTTTCATGGATATATATCATCTCTTCAAGTAGATTAAAAGCCCATGAAGGTTCAAAGTTCCTTTGTTAATTTGATCATTCATTCAGCAGACATTTATTGAGTCCCCACTGTGTGCCAGACCTGGAAGGTGATATTTCCCTGGTGCCTAGCCCAGGGCCTGGCATGCAATAAGCATTCAGTTGAAAATTCATGCACTGACGACACTTTCCGTTGTCTGGGCAGCGGAACTGGACCAGTATGTGTTCCAGGACTACGAGCTGGAAGGCCTGAGCAAAGACATTTTCAGTAAGTTGTGTGCGGTGGTGGGGCGTTGTCTTGGCCCAGCTGGTATTTCCTTCCCTGTTCCATAATACCTGATGACCCCAGTTGATGGATGGTCCAATCCCTCCTCAACATTAGGGCAGTGGAGGCTCCCCATGCGTGTCCCTTGACTGGGTGTGTTAGTGTCTTTGTTTTATTTTCCAAAGTCGAGCACATAGGATCGGAAGAAATGATGGGTGAGAGTGTGGAGGTACTGGAGCAAGCAGAGCAGAAAAGCCAGAAAAGACGTGAGTAAGCCGCCCCCCAATCGACCTAGCCTTACTTCTCTCCTGGCTCTGCCTTGTCTCCAAAGCCTGTTGCGACTCCCAGTTGCTTCCCTCACTAAGTCCTGTCTGCTCCACCTGGTTTGGGTGTCCCACCCACCTCCCCACTCCCCCACTGCTCCCTGGTGACCCAGGGAGGAAGCAGATGGCCCAGGTGCAAATGGCCACTCTCCTGCTGGGTCTCTGTCCCTGGTGTTTCTGGTTGTCCTTTGCAAAAGGACCCTTGGGTTCTGGCTTCCTTTTCATCCTTCATTGTTACCACTGTATTTGAGGGGCTTCTTTTCAAGCATAGGTTCAGCTGGGGTCTGCAAGAACTGGGTTTGAATCTTGGATCTGCTATTTATGGTCTATGTGACCTTGGCAAGTATCTGAACCTCTCTGAGCCCCCTGCTCTGTCTCCCTGCCTCCTTAATCTATCCTTACCCAGGAGCCAATATGAGCTTTTAAATGCAAATTAGATAATTTTGCTGCCCTGCCAGCGATCCAATGGCTACAAAACACGTACCCTAAGGCCTGTATGATTTGGCCCTTCCCACTTGTCCAAGCTCACTGGGAGCCACTCTGCTCCAGCCACACTGGCTTCTTTCCATTCCTGTAACCCACACACCCCTTCTAGCCTCAGGGCCTTTGCACTTACTGTTCTCTCTGTCTGGAATGCCCTTCCCCCAGTTCTTCCCATGGTGTGCTCCTTTTAGGTCTTGGTTGACACAACACCTCCTCCTGGAGGCCTTCCTTGGCCACTTTTCGCGCATAGATTACCTCACTTTCTATCTGCTTGCTTGTGTCTCTCTGAGCACCTTAGCGCTTGCTACACCTTGGACTTATTTTGTTTATTGCCTTTTGCCTAGTTGCCCTGCTGTGAGGACAGGGACCTTGTCTTTCTTCCTCGTACTGTATCCCTGGCCCCTAGCCCCGTGCCTGGTGACCACAGCACCTCACAAATATCCACTGAATGAAAATATCTGTAAAGTGGGTATAACAGTTAATCAAGTGCACGCTATGTGCCAGACCACATGTAAGCCCTGTACCTTTTTATTTTTGAATAGGTAGAACAGGTGCACGGTGTAAAAATTCAAAATGTACAAAGAATAGTCAGTGAAAAAAAAAAACTCCCTCCCACCCTTGTCCCATTTCCCTCCCTGAAAACAATTTACGTTGCCTGTTTCTTTTTTGCCTTGTTAACAATATTCTATTCCTCTCTAAGCCAACTCTTTTTTAAAGAGTTTTTCCACACAAATGACCACATTTTTAACTACTCTCTTCTGCACCTGGCTTTCTTCATTTAACATGTCTGGGAGATCACTGATGGGGAACACATGTTCCCGGCTCCAAGGAATTCCTCTTTCTTTCTTTGTTTTCATTTTATAAACATTTTCCCTAATATTTTATTATGAAAAATTTCAACATTCAGGAAAGGCGAGAGAAAACAACACATATCCAACACGCACCTAGTGTTTGCTGGTATTTGCCTGAACACATATCTATCCGTCTGTCTATCCCTCTACCTGTCCACCTGTCCATTCATTTTATTTTTGGAACATTTCAAACTAAATTGTAGACAACAGTACACTTCTCCATTTGCCCTTCAGCATTCTTGTTCTCTTTTAGGACTGTGTGGGATTTCATTAGTGGATGAACCATAATTTGTTTCATCGGCCCCTTGCTAAGAGACACAGAGGGTTTTTCTCCATTGATCTCCTAAGTACTTAATACTCACCAATTTCCAATGTACTCCTGCAAAGCAGGAATTGCCACCCTTGTTTCGCAGATGAGCGGATCAAAGGCTCAGAGAGGCTGTGTTGCAAACACACAGCTTAGGAAGGGATCAAAACCAGGTTGTTTTTCTTTTTCGTTTTTTAAACTTGAACTCACCTTGTGTTTGGCCTCTTCCCATGTGTCACTGCCCTGGGGGCTTCCGGTGGGGTTTGGGTACAAGCCACCAAGTGTGGCAGAGTGATCAGAGGAAGGGGAGGGAATGGGATTCCTAATGCCACTTTCCAGCATTTAAAGCAAGGCCATAGGGACGGCTGGGGTCCATGAGGCCCTCCTGGCTTGGAACCTTCCCTGGCGCTGACCATGGTGTTCTCTTGCAGCCTTCCCAGACGATCTGCCCGGGGACCTGAAGCATAGGAAGCTAGGTGAGCAGGGTGGGGTGGGCCCAGGGAGATTGTGAGGCAGGAAAGCTGCAGCCTCCTCAGGGGCATGTATAAATGGAAAGCCAAGGCTCAGAGAGGGGAAGACACTTGTCTGAGATCACACAGCTAGTGAGAAAAGGAGCTGGAATTTAAGCCAAGATCATGTTTCCATAGCCCAGGCTTTTTAGTGTGAGAGCTGCTGGGAGAATCAGGT